>ML661241.1:316596-329473 GCA_007570785.1 Antilocapra americana
TCGGGGCTGGTGCAGCGAGATTTCCCGGGGTGAGGGAGGAGGGAGGGAGGTTCTGGAGGGGGAGCATATGTAAACCCATGGCGATATCATGTCATTGTATGGCAAAACCAATAACAATAAATAAATAAATAAAAAGACTTAAATTTTTAATAAAATAAAATAAATCAAAGTAGGTCCTTGTTAGAAAGACAAAAAAACTGGAAACAACATAAATGTTCACTATTAGGGGCTGGCTGAATAATAGTACATGTAGAAAGGGCTTCTCACATGGCACTAGTGATAAAGAACCCACCTACCAATGCAGATGTAAGAGACACGGGCTCAATCCCTGGGTCGGGAAGATCCCCTGGAGGAGGGCATGGAAACCCACTCCAGTATTCTTGCATGGAGAATCTCACGGACAGAGGAACTTGGCAGGGACACAAAGAGTTTGACACATCTCTGAGCCTCAAACTGCAATCAGGACCCTGGCCTACAGGTGGCTCCCATCTCCACCTGGATACTTGTCTTAAACATGTGCAAATACACTGTCTTCCATGGCCAAACTGTTTACCTGGCCCTTTTTACGTCAAGTGGTATGATGCGCCCAATCCCTGAATTGTTGTATTGATGCTGAATACACCTTATTAGCATATTAAAATGGATGTACTCAAAGACACCATCCCTTCCTTGTTGGAATACCAATGCCAGATCTGTGTGGAAATCCTCATTGAGCCTGTCACACTACCTTGTATCTACATGCTCTGTAAAGCATGTTTCTTTTTTTTTTAAATTTTCTTTACTTTATTGTGTTGGTTTTGCCATACAATGACATGAATCTGCCATGGGTTTACATATGCTCCCCCTCCAGAAACTCCCTCCATCCTCCCTCCCGATTCCCTCCCCCTGGGACATCTCGGTGCACCAGCCCCGAGCATCAACCCTGGGCTGGCGATTGATTTCACATATGATAATTAACATGTTTCAATGCCATTCTCCCATATCATCCCACCCTTGCCCTCATCCACAGAGTCCACGAGTCTGTTCTATACATCTGCATTCCTTTTGCTGTCTCGCATGCAGGGTTCTCGTTACCATCTTTCTAAATTCCATATATATGCGTTAGTATACTGTGTTGTTGTTTTTCCTTCTGGCTTACTTCACTTTGAAGCATGTTTCAAGTCAACTGTTGAAAAGACAAATTTGTGCTGTCCCAGCTGTCACTGCCAGATTGCTTTCTGGACTTGGTACCATACCCAAAGAAATTCTCTTGTCAATATGGAACTGTGGGAGATAATTCAAAAACACTATCCAGAAGAACGCAAGCTTAGAGTCTCTGGGCAACAATCAGAGGAAATCACTGATGACTGTCAGCCAGTTCACCTATTAAGTCAACCGGGGGAATTAAGAAGAGAATATGAAGAGGAGAGAAGATGAAGGCAGAGTGAGGAGCCAATCAGGACGAAGAAAACGAAGCCAGTGAAGAATACATACAGAGATTACTGGCAGAGGAGGAAGAAGAGGAAAACAGAGAGGTATTAAAAATCCACAGAGAGGTGGAGGAACAACTGAAAGGTAATGAAGAACTGGCAAGAAGGCTAAGCCTTAATATTAGCAGTATCTGTGAGGAAAGTGTCTTGGCTTCCCCCTCGGATTCCAAAAAATCTGATCCTGTCACAACCAAGTCACAAAGGAAAAGGAGTAGCAAACACACACACACACACACACACACACACACTGGTGATATTCAGAAGTATTTGTCACCAAATTCTCAACTTGGGTCAGCATCACAGCTTGAAGTTGTGGAAGACAGGAAAACCTCCAGGTCCAAGGAAACTGACAGCAGTGATAGGAAGAACCCTACATGGTAAGATACAGAAAATTGAGGAACACATGCCCGCATTTTCTCTTCAAATATGCCTTGAAGTTCCAAAGCAAGGTGCAAAATCTTCAGTGGAGTCACCTAAACCTCAGTTATGTGCCAGAGGTGGAGAATGGTGCATTGAAGGAAGTCAAAACAAAGCAATTATGAAAAAGTTATGTGTCACAAGTCATAAAGAACCTAAAGCTGGAGTTTCCTCTTCTGGAGAAGCTGCAATCAAGCCTTATTGTGAAATGGAGAGTGGATGTACAGTATCAGATATGACACAGACACTTGAAAACAACACAGTTGTGACAAAAAATGAGAGTCTCACCAACTGAGCAATAAAGATACCTCCAAAACAAAACAAAACAAAAAACAGGAATCTTTGTCTGAAGCAGTCAGTGATCCATGCTGTTTTACAAAAAGAAGAAAAATGTTCCCCAAATCTTCCTCAGACCAAGTAAACAAGTTCACTTTACCCCAACACTGATAGATTTGGAACCTCTTTGAGAGACATAAACAAGAATGGGGCAGGTTATTTTCTGCTTCATTACAGTGTCAGAAAGAGGTGGATCAAGAACAAATGAGGCTAACCTGGCCAAAAGGATCCCCAGATGAATATCCGTTATGGGCTATGTCCTCACCTCCAGGCAAAGTACTAAATGGACAGAGGAAGGATACCAAATAGAGAAGCTTCAAAGGACAAACTGATCTAGAGTATCCACCGAAAACCACAGTTCAGTTCAGTTGCTCATTTGTGTCCAACTCTTTGCGCCCCCATGGACTGCAGCACACCAGGCTTCTCTGTCCATCACCAACTCCCAGAGCTTACACAAACTCATGTCCATTGAGCCAGTGATGCTATCCAACTATCTCATCCTCTGTCATTCCCTTCTTCTTCCACCTTCAATCTTTCCTAGCATCAGGATCTTTTCAAATGAATCAGTGCTTCGCATCAGGTGGCCAAAGTATTGGAGTTTCAGCTTCAGCGATAGTCCTTCCAATGAATATTCAGGACTGATTTCCTTTAGGATTGACTGATTGGATCTCCTTGTCTGAAAAAATGAAAATAGGCAACCTTCTAAGATACAGTTGAAATGTTAAGATCTAGTTAATGGAAGAAAGATACGAAGTTCTACTACAGAGAATTGTTCCCAACACTGCTCATTCCCTACAGCCTAGTAAGTCACAGAAGAGTATTTTTCAGATGTTTCAGAGATACACACAGTAATGCTTGCATAAGAAGAGTGTTTTACATTCTAGTAAAGCAGGATTGTGTAACTCTCTACTATAGATTCTTGATAAATTTTTCATTCTGTTATGTGGACACACTCATTTTCCCTAATAAAAGGACTGTGTGATTACAGGGATGGAATATACAAATGTGTTTTTGCCAAACTCAGTTGTAAGCAAGAGTCCCACTCGTTGCCTTTTTTTTTTTAATAATTGTGACATACTGAGTTTTAGTTGACGTTATGGATATAAAAATGCCTTGGCCAACTGTCAGGAAAACTTTATTTCCATGTATGTCCCCCAAATGCATATTTTATTGCCTTTGAGCACCTTTATATCCTGACTAGTAATCAAAGCACATTGTAATATACCAAGTAGCTATGTAATCCAGGCAGGGTTTAAAATCTATTTTATTGTAACTTTCCCATTATATTTGATATTCAACACTTGAATATCACCTCTGACAACTCTAATTTCCATCTCTACTTTCAGTATTACAGCAATTTCTTTGACTTCAATGGCTTAAGCTCAATGTGAAGTCAGAAAAATCAGACTTTCCTAGAAAAGTAGGACTTAGTGTACAGAAAAGAAACTAGGCCTTTGATACAAAAGGAGTTAATCCTGGGTGAGACTGACTGGATAGATTGAGAAGTTGTAAGCACTGGAACTGAGTGGATGATCAGACAACTGGGTCTAGGATGGAGCAGCAGGTGCAGTTTGGCAAAATATACTTCCTCATCCTTTCTTTGCTTAATGACACAGAAAATTCTGGATTTTATAGTTTTTCACACTATTCTGTGCAATCTGCTATTCTACAACACAAAATTGGATTTTATTTTGGCAGAGTCACCGTATCCTATGTTGTAGAACCTGTGTAAGCATATATTTATTTTATTCTGTTATTATTTGTATTGATACTTTTGAGTTTAAGAACAAAAACAGAAAGCATGATACTTACATTTTGCCTTGTCATATCCGCACAGGTTAAATCGAAAGGAGCAATTATGTTTTGTGAAATTCAGACATTATTACTTTTTTGTTTCATTATTATCAACAACTTTTAACAAACAAACAATGATTTAAACAGCATTTCTACTGATGTCTACTTTGTCATCGTTTTAAGGTTGTAATATAATAAAATGTCTTGAAGCTAATAATTCTAGGTTAAGTTTGTCAGGGTTTTTAAACATTATTAAGATTTTCTTCCAAATTTTGAAACTGAAATTCTGTAATCTTTGCATATGTGATGGCATCTACTTCAATATTGATTGTGTAATTGTGTGTAGAATTCTGATGCTAATTTAAAATTTAGTTTGCCCTCTGTCATAAATGATTATTCCCTGAGTAATGATATAGTTGAAGTGTAGTTAGCAACTAACTACATTTGTCTAAATAGACAAAAATCTATCCTTTCATCAGACCAATATTTTTAAGGCCAGTTTTGGTTTACATTTTAGGGACTCCTCAAATTTAAAGTTATGCAATTAAATCTTCCTGGAATAGTCCATGACCAAAAAGGAGGAAAATAGTGTAATGTATTAAGGTTTACATATATAATCACTTGTTTGTCTATAAAAGCCTTCTTGACTATAGTTGGTTTGCAGATAATTTTCCATGTCTCATTTAGTCTTTCTGATACTTGTACCATATATGCATTTTTGTGAGAAAATATTAAGTGTTATGTATTAGCCATTAGAATGTACTGATTAGGATTCTTATCATTTTTGTGCAAGCAATATGAGAGTGTTTAATTTTTCATGGATCACTAAACTGTAGAGATTGAGAATCTGGAAATTAAAGTAATTGTTAAAATAAAGAGAAGGAAAGAGAGAAATGTCACACAGGAAAGAAGGCCATGTAAAGATGGAGGAAGAGATTGGTGCTAAACCACCAGACCCTGGAAGAGTCAAAAATTGATTCTTCCCCAGAGCCTTCAGAAGAAGCATGGTCCTGCCCAACGTCTTGATTTGGGCTCCAGGATTATGAGAGAACACATTTTTGATATTTCACACTACACAGTTTCTGGATATTTGTTCAATGGTTTTTGGTAGCTGATAACACTGAGTAATGCATACCTAAATGTATTGTGAATAATCATAACACTATATTCTATATTTTTCAGCCTATGTTGACAGAAGTGCCAATAAAGATATATAAAATGACATAAATGTAGATAGCAGTCATTACCATTTTTTAATGTATTGTCACTTTAAGTGTTCTTAGCAACCCTACGAGGTAGTCACTGTTGCTCGTTGCCATTTTATAATAGGAAAATATTTTTTTAAAAAAGGAAAACTGAGAAACAGTGAGAATCAGGATTTAACATAGGACTGCAGAGTTAGGGAACAGGACAACTTGTACCCATTAAGTACCTCATGCTCCAGAGCCTGGGAAACTGTCAAAGATTTATTAAGTTACAGATGCAGTCTGATCAAACACAGTTACATCACATGGTTATTAAAAGTAACATTATGTGAATACTTGCACAAAATAGCTGGACCTACAGACAAATGGGTGTCTTGTGACCTTGATGAGAGCACGTTCTTTGCAATCATGGGGGCAGAACTGATAATACAGTGAGATGAGCGGTTGATGGGAATGAGCAATGTTTACAAGGAATGTAGAAAATTTTCTGCTGTTAATAGGGAATGTAGAAAAATCTTTGTGGCACTTACACTTTCAAGTGTAGAGGTATAGAGAGAAGGAGAAAGAGTCACCTGTGTCTCCATAGACAGTAGGGTATGTGAGAGGTTTTATTTTTTAATGTGCAATGTCTGTTCTTCCCTGGTTGTCCTGTGCCTAATTCTCTGTGCTTGCAAGGCTGAGGGCCTGGGTTCAATCCCTGATCATGGAACTAGATCCCACATACCATGACTAAGATTCACATTCCACAGCTAAGAGTTCCCATGCAGCAACTAAGACTGGGCACAGCTACACAATAAGTAGTTTTGAAAATTCTCCACGCCAGGAAGTTGGAACAAGTTTAAAAATTAATATTAATGGGTCATCTTATGTCAGATTTAACCCTTGAGTTTTCCTATACATTCATTTCCCTCCTTATTTTCTTATTTGTTTTTACAGTAGAGTTACGGAACCACTTTCAATGGACAAGATGGTTTCTAGTATGCATTTGTAGTTATTAGTGGAGAAAAGAATAGACAATTGCATCCTAAAATGCTAGTAATTCTTGGATTTTTGCCTTGCAAGGAGGTAGCACATAGCTGAAATCCTGGTGTTATATGATCTGAGGCTCCCTGCACTGTTGAATGGGAGATAGGTGGAGAATTTTCCTTTCAGTGTATTAACATAGGGAGCAGTCCAGGAGCAGCAGTTAGGGTAACACCACAGCTTGCTGCCCTGGTGCCATCTCTCACTGAGCTCACCAGGCATGTCAAAGGCAAGCCTGTCTGTGCAGTGTGGGGAACTGGATTTGGATCAGCACACAAGTGTGAGGTGGAGCAGTACTTTGGAGCTTCAGAGTCTCCTAGGAAACTAGACATGCAAAGTCAAGGCATATCAGAGAAATAGTTGCTTCCTGCATAAAAATAACTATCTTTTCATTAGGAGAAACAATGAAAAACGTCTTTCCACAATGCCCGCCTTAGCCACAAGACTCAGCCAGAGCCTACTACTGAGTCTTGACTTTTCAAGAGCCCTTGAAGTCATACCCTATGCCAAATGCTTTGGGCATGTTTCTGCATTTTCTCCTTCTGATAGCCATGTGACAAAGTATCCAAAGTCCCATTTGATAGACAACAAAGTTTAGGGTCATAGCACCAAGAGTATCTCTCCAGATTAATGGCATGACTGTTACATACTTCACCATAAGCTGAAGACACATATAAGCTTACCTTTTATAAAACGGGTTTCCCAGGCTTGAGAAATGAGTATCTTACACTCCCTGATACTGTGGCACTGAGAGTACACGCCCCAAATCCTACCTCACGATGAAGGTGACAGTGCACGTATGTGTGCACTTAGAGTCTTCCCATTACAAACATTCATTGTGTTCAATTTCATAGGACAAAGTAAATTTCAAAATTGAATTGATACTGTATCTATGTGTGTGCATGCTTGTTTCTATACCTCCAAAAGCTTGTACATGCCACCTTTACAAGTGTAGTTTTCTCTTCAGATCAGACTAGAGATTGATTTCAATCTCAGATTTAGATATGCTAGAAAAAGGAAGATACACAGAAACTGCTACCAGTAAGTGAAAAATTCTGGAAAACCCTGGTTAAAACCATTAACCCCCATCCCAATCGTCCTCCTCACTCTCCTTTCTCAAACCATCTGTTTTGAGGCTCAAACTGCAGGCAGGACCCCGGCCTACAGGTGGCTCCCATCTCCATTTTTCTTTCACACACACACAAACACAAATGAGCACAGTGGTCATAGAAAAGAACCTCTTCCAACAATACAAGAGATGACTCTATACATGAACCTCACCAGATAGTCAATACCAAAATCAGACTGATTATATTTTTTTGCAGCTAAAGATGGAGAAGCTCTATACAGTCAGCAAAAACAAGACCAGGAGCTGACTGTGTCGCAGATCATGAACTTACTGCAAAATTCAGACTTAAATTGAAGAACGTAGGGAAAACCAATAGGCCATTCAGGTAAGACCTAAGTCAAATCGCTTACAATTGCAGACGAAGTGACAAATAGATTCAAGGGATTAGATCTGATAGACAGAGTGCCTGAAGAACTATGGACAGAAGTTTGTGACATTGTACAGGAGTGGATGATTAAAACCACCCCCCCCCGCCCAAAATGAAGAAAGTCAAAATGGTTGTTAGAGGAGGGCCTACTAATAACTGAAAAAGAATAGGGAAGTGAAAGGCAAAGCAGAAAAGGAAAGATGTACCCATCTGATTGTAGTATAAAACAATAGGAAGGAGCAATAAGAAAGGTTTCATACATGATCAATTTAAAGAAATAGACGAAAATAATAGAATGGGAAAGACTACAGACCTCGTCAAGAAAATTAAATACCAAGGGAACATTTCATGCAAAGACGGGCACAATAAAGGACAGAAACAGTATGGCTCTAAGAGAAGAAGAAGATATTAAGAACAGGTGGCAAGAGGACACAGAAGGTCAGAATGCATTCCAGTCTGAAAGAAAGGCATGCCAAAGAATGATCAAACTACTGCACAATTGCATTTATTACACATGTAAGCAAATAATGCTCAAGATGCTGGAAGGTAGACTTCAACAGTACATGAACTAAAAGCTTCTAGATGTACAACCTGTGAAAAGAATCAGATCAAACTGCCAACATTTGTTGGATTATAGAAAAAGCAAGAGAAATCGAAAAAAGCATCTGCGGATTCCTTGAGTATGCTAAGCATTTGACTGTGTAGATCAAAACAAACTGTGGGAAATTCTTAAAGAGATGGGAACACCAGACCACCTTACCTGCCTCCTGAGAAATCTGGATGCAGGTTAAGAAGAAAGAGTTAGAACTAGACATAGAACAACAAACTGGTTCCAAAGTGGGGAAGGAGTACAGCAAGCCTGCATCTTGTCACCCTGGTTATTTAGCTATATGCAGAGGACATCATGAGAAATGCTGGGCTGGATGAAGCACAAGCTGGAATCAAGATTGTGGGAAGAAATACCAATAACCTCAGATATGCAGATGACACCATCCTTGTGGCAGAAAGTGAAGAAGAACTGAAGAACCTCTTGATGAAAGTGAAAGAGGAAAGTGAAAAAGCTGGCTTATACTTCAGCATTTAAAACGCTAAGATCATGGCATGCGGTCCCGTCATTTYGTGGCACATAGATGGGGAAACATTGGAAACAAGGACAGACTTTATTTTCTTGGGCTCCAAAATGACTGCAGATGGTGACTGCAGCCATGAAATTCAAGACACCTGCTCCTTGGAAGGAAAGTTAAGGCCACCATAGACAGCATATTAAAAAACCGCGGCATCGTTTTGTGTACAAAGGCCCATCTAGTCAAAGTTATGGTTTTTCCAGCAGTCATGTATGGGTGTGTGGTTTGGAGCATAAAGAAAGCTGAGTCACAAAGAATGGATGCTTTTGAACTGCGGTGTTGGAACAGACTCTTGAGTCTCTTGCACTGCAAGGGGATCAAATCTGTCAATGCTCAATCAGTCCTGAATATTCTTTGGAAGGACTGATGCTGAAGCTGTAAGTCCAATCCTTTGGTTACCTGATGCGAAGAAGTGACTCATTGGAGAAAACCCTGATGCTGGAAAAGAAGGAAGGCGGGAGGAGAAAGCGGATGACAGAGGATGCAATGGTTGGACGGCATCACCAGCTTGATGGCCATGAGTTTGAGTAAGCTCCAGGAGTTGATGATGAACACATACCCCTGGTATGATGCGATTCATGGGGTTGCAGAATCGGACATGACTTTGCGACTGAACTGCACTGAACTAGTCTCCAGTTATCATTTGACTTTTTCATAGCCCAAACAGAAGTGTTGCATGAAATGTTATATGGAATTAATAGCCCCGTTCTTTTAGATTTTCAGTGATATATTTTAACCTTTTCTTAATCTCTGGTTTTAAAGCATACTGCTTTTTATTGGAAATATGTGTGGGTCTTAGAGCTTGATAACGACAGGAACAGCATTTTGTGAGTGACCCACAGTTTTTCCATCAGCCCACATTCTAGGATTTACATTTTGTTCAATTAATGGGAGAGAAAGAGAGGGCTCCAGATGCATGAAAACAGGGGCATGGACCTTGCTCAGTATATCCCTCCCCAAAAAGTGGTGAGGGAGGCTCTGACATGATCAGAAACTTTTGTCAAAACAGCACAGAGGCCCAGTTGCAACTTTGAGGATAACTGAAATAATAATGTTTGGCTCATCCAGACAGTTCCATGACAGTACTGGATTGGGGAGAAATTGGGCCAGTGGCTTCAGTAAGCACAGAGTAAGTTGCTCCATTGTGAAAAAGGAAATCAACTAATTGGCCTCCCCACAGTTATTAATACCCAGGGTTCCTCAGGTTTAATTAGGACTGGAGCTTGTGTGGGGACCCCCAGACAGCTTCAGTTCTGATTGTTCTGAGTGTCCAACTTCTGGGGCCTATACCTCTGGGGGCGGTCTCTCCTCCGCTGTGGTGTTTTTAGGCTGTACATGGATCCAGGGGCAGCTTAGAAGCCTGAGGGCAGTCCCACTTGAGGGCCCCTCCTTTCCCCAGTAATAGCAAATCCATGCCTTTCCACCTGGGTCTCTCTGGGCACTTTTCTCAGGCTGTCTCTGAATGGTCCTGACCACCATTATTAGGGCCTCAGCCTGTTCCTTTGTCTTCTCTGCCTTTCCTTCTTCTCCTCATATTTCCTGCCATAATAAACTATGAACCAGTTGCAACAGATTATATAGACTGATTTGGTCCCTATGCCTGTTTTAGTAGTTTACAGCAGATAATCTGGAGCCAACCGAGTGAAAAATCTATCCTTTAAGATCACTCTTCCCTCTTCACTTTCAGGATCAGTCTTGGTGAATCTGTGAAGGGCTTCTTGCAGTCTATCTAGGAATTTACCAGGTGCTTCCTTCTCTTCCTGTTCTATGTTTGCCAGTTTGGCATGTCTTAGCACATGCTCTCCTGAGTCCTTCAATGATACATCTGACAAAATGACCCTGATCCCATCTTACTTTTGCCATGTTATAACAAACATGTTATCCCAGTCTGGTACTCTAGTTGGGATCACCTGATTCCCAGTAGGGAGGGCTGCTATCTTGTCCTCTCTCTTTCCTGCTGACTATTACCAAACCATTCATCTCCATAGGCAATATCTTTCTTCAAAGCTTGAGTTTTTGAGTCAAACGTTAGTGTTTGCCCCAGGATATACATCACATCCTTCCGAGTAAGATCATAAAGCAGAGTAACACTCTTAAAGGCTCTAATATATTTTTCTGGGTCCTCCAAATAGTCTCCCAGATCTTCCTTGATTCTTTGTATTTCTTGATAAGAAAAGGGCTTGTTAACTCTGATGGATTGGTTATTTTTCCAGGTGGGTGCTTCATGGAGAGGCAACAGCTTGTGTGGCTGTTCCTCAGCCTCTCAGGTTGCCCTTTGCATGCATATGATCCTAGGGATAGATTGGAGAAAACTGTTTTCCTTATCTCTTTGTCTCCTATCCTCCCTCTCATAGGAAGACAGGAGGGAGCTGAAGTTTTCACACCCAAATCTATACCCTTAGGACATAAGTCTGGCATGTCTCACAGAGGTAAAAAAAGGCAACACATACGCTACTTCTACCCATTTCCCTTGTTTTCTACAGAACCAGTCTAATTGTAAGACAGCATTATAATTAAGAGACCCTCCAACCAGCCATTGTTCACCGTCCTCCAATGGATACCATGGCCATGCAGTATCACATAGGAAGACCATGTGTGTTTTCTTTAAGCTGTGGGGATTGAATCTATCCCAGTTTTTCAGGATACAGTTCAAAGGAGTGAGGCTGGAATTTTAGCTCCCATCTGTAAGAGAAAAAAGCAACAACCAGTGCTGTTTTTCTACCACAGGTTTCTCTCCCTGCTCTAGATAGGGGTAGAGACAGGTCTTCCACTTAAGCATCCTTCCTTGGCTGGAGTTAATTTGTCTCTTACTGACACACAGGTGTTCCAAGATGTCCCTTCCAAGTGTCACCATACGAGTATATGTGATAACAAAAGAGGTGGTGAAGGGTTGGCCAGTGAGGAAAAAGTAATTTTTGTCCTTGAACTATCAGGTTTAATCCTTCCAAAGCCACTGGAGAGCCCCCTCTGGTCTGCTAAGAGCTAGCATTACCAAGGGAAGAAGCCCCTTGCACTTCCAATCTGACCAGATCCTGGGATTCCCAATCTGTGTCCTCAAAAACCTCATGGTCACCAGGAGTACTCCTAGCCACATAGATCGGAGGCACACCTGTGATAAAGACTCACTTTCAGGTTGCTAGCCCCTGAGGGAGGCAGCCAGGAGAGCAACTGCTTGCCTGAGAGACATTCTTGGAGCAAGTGCTCCACCTAGCGACTGAACATGCTCTTGTCTCTAGGGTCTGATTAAACAACCAAAAGCATGGATCGCCAAGTACCTTGGAAGTTTGTGATCCGACAGGGTTTGGTTAGTCGTTCTAATTCCTCAGGCAGTTACAAAATGGTTAAAGAGATCAGGAAAAGGTGGCTGAGAGAGGAATGTTCAGTCTATACACTTCACCCATTTCCAGCTGTTCCCCTTGCATGGATTTTCAGTGCCTCTTGGCACTGGCAGGTCTGTATGAACCCCCGGCAAGGCTCCCCTTTTGGGGGCTGCCTTCAGTCATTATGAGGCACCAAAAACTGTAGAGCAGGGCTCAGCACTGGCTTGGAGCAGGGTGCGCCTCTTTCATGCTGCTTTCACACACACAGGCACACTGCAGAGTTAGTAAAGTATAGCAGAAAACTTGCTTACCAGGAGATCAAAGAACTAGAGCTCCAGGCATCCTTACCTTGTCTTGAAGATCCCAGACGAGCTCCCAGGATGAAAGGCTGTGCTGCAATCTGTGTTATGCTGGGATTTGTGACCTCCATAGGAGAGGGTTTCGATCCAGGGTCAGAGATGAGGCTTAACTACTTGGAGCTTTTGGTTTAGCAAAGTTTACTTCTGAGCTTTGTGAACTTTGGCAAGATGCCTGACCCCTTTGTGCTTCAATATCTGAGCTGCGTGATCTTAGGCAGGTTGCCTAACTTCTCTGAGCTTACATATCTGAGATGTATGACCTTACGCAAGTTGCCTGACCTCTCTGTTTCCACCTATGAACAGTGTGATCTTAGAAAAGATGCCTGGCCTCTCT
>ML661241.1:329573-376545 GCA_007570785.1 Antilocapra americana
CACTCTTTCCCTCCACGACGCTATTGCGATATTCTAGAAGGCGTTGCCAAGCACTCTGTACTTATGTATCTGAGCTTTGTGATCTTAGGCAAGTTGCCAAACTTCTCTGTGCTTCCATTTCTGAGTTGTGTGATCTTAGGTAAGTTGTGTAACCTAACATCTCTGTGCTTCCACTTCTGAATCTAGTGATCTGAGACATGTTGCCAAACCTCTCTGTGCTTCCATATCTGGTCTGTGTGATCTTAGGCTAGTTGCAGAGCATCTTTGTGCTTCCACTTCTGAACTCTGTAAACTTAGGTAAGTTTCCCGTTCTCTGTGCTTTCACTTAGGAGCTATTTGTCTTAGGCAAGTTGCCTGACCTTTCTGTGCTTCCATATCTGATCTGTGTGATCTAAGGTGAGTTGCTGAACCTCTCTGGGCTTCCACATCTCTCTGTGTGAACTCATGCAAGTTGTGTAAATTCTCTGTGCATCCATATCTGAGCTATGTGATCTTAAGCAAGTTGAATAATCTCTCTGTGCATCCATATGTGAGCTCTGTGATCTTCGTAAAGTTTCCTAACTTCTCTATGCTTCCACTTAAGCTTTGTGGTATTAGGCAAGTTGCCTGAGCTCTCTAGCTTCCACTTCTAAGCTGTATGAAATTAGGCAAGTTGCATGACCTATCTGTGCTTACACATGAGCTGTATGAACTTAGGCAAGTTTCCATATTCTCTGTTTTCATATTTGAGCTGTGATATCTTGACAAGTTGCCTAACAATTCTCTGCTTCCATTTCTGAGCTGTATTATTTTAGGCAAGTTGCCTGTTCTCTGTGCTTCCATGTGCGAGCTGCGTAATCTTAAGCAAGTTGCCTGACCTCTCTGTGCTTTCACTTCCCAGCTGTGTGATCTTAGGCAAGTTTTCTGACTTCTCTGTGCTTCCCCTTCTGGGTTGTATGATGTTAGGCAAGTTGCCTGACCTTTCTATCTTCCACATCTGAGCTATGTGATCTTACATAAGTTGTCTGACCTGTCCTTGCTTCCACATCTGAGTTGTGTAATGTTAGGTAAGTTGTTTAACCTCTCTCTTGTTCCATATCTGAGCTGTGTGGTCTTAAGCACGTTGTGTAACCTCTCTGTGCTTCCACCTTTGAGCTGTATGGTATTAGACAAGCTTCCTGACCTGTCAGTGCTTCCACATATGAGCTGTGTGATCAAAAGCGAGTTGCTTGACTCTCTGTGCTTCCACTTCTGAGTGGTTTGATCTTAGGCAAGTTGCCAAACATCTCTGCTTCCATATTTGAACTGTGTGATTTAGGCAAGTTTCTCGACCTCTCTGTGCTTCCACTTCTTTGCTGTGTGATCTTAGGCAAGTTGTTTAACATCTCTGAGCTTCTGATTTTGAGCTTTGTGATCTTAGGCAAGTTGCCAAACTTCTCTGTGCTTCCACTTCTGGGCTGTGTGATCTTAGGCAAGTTGCATAACCTCTCCCTGCATCCATATGTAAGCCTTGTGATCTTAGGCAAGTTGCCTAGCCTTTCTACGTTTTCACTTCAGACATGTGTAATCATAGGGAAGTTGTCTGACATCTCTGTGTTTCAACTCCTGAACTGTGTGCTCTTAGCCAGGTGCCAGATCTCTCTGTTCTTCCACTTCTGAGCTGTCTGATCTTAGGCAAGTTGCCTGACATCTCTGTGCTTCCACTTTTTAGCTGTGTGATTATAGGCCAGTTGAGCAACTTCTTGGTGCTTGCATATCTGAGTTGTGTGATCTTATGCAACTTGCCTGACCTCTCAGTGCTTCTGCTTCTGAGTGGTATGATCATAGGGAAGTTACCAACATCTCTGTGCTTTGAATTCCACACTGTGTGATCTTAGGCAAGTTGTATGACCTCTCTGTGCTTCCACTACTGTGCTGTGTAATCTTGGGCAAGCTGCTTGACTTTTCTGTGCTCGTACTTCTGAGTTATGTGATCTTAGGGAAGTTGCCTGTCTTCTCTGTGCTTCCACTTGGGAACTGTGTGGTCTTAGGCAAGCTGTCTGATCTCTTTGCTTGCACTTGTCAGCTGTGTGATCTTAGGCAAGTTGCCCAACCTCTCTGTGTTTCCACTTCCGAGCTGTGTCAACTTAGGAAAGTTTCCTATTCTCTCTGTGTATTGACATTTGTGCTGTGTGATCTTGACAAGTTGCCTAACCATTCTCTGATTCCATTTCTGAGCTGTATTATTTTAGGCAAGTTGCCTGTTCTCTGTGCTTCCCTGTCTGTGCTGTGTGATCTTAGGTAAGATGACTGACCTCTCTGAGCTTGCACTTCTGAGCTGTGTGATCTTAGACAAGTAGCCTGACCTCTCTTTGCTTCCATTTCTGACCTGTGTGATCGTAGGCAAGTTGCCTGACATCTCTGTGGTTCTAATGAGCCATTGAAATTAGGCAAGTTGCCTAACCTTTTTGTGCTTCCACCATGAGCTGTGTGATCCTTGGGCAAGTTTCTGAATCTCTCTGTGCTTCTATATTTGTGGTGTGTGATCTTATACAAATTGCCTAACTGTTTCCTGCTTCCATTTCTGAGCTGTATGATTTCAGGCAAGTTGCCTTATCTCTGTGCTTCCACTTCTGAGTTTTGTGATCTTATGCTACATGCCTTTCCTCTCTGTGATTCCACATCTCAGCTGTGTGATCTTAGGCAAGTTACCTAACATATCTGAGCTTCCGTACCTGACATGTGTGATCTTAGGTAAGGTGCCTAACCTCTCTAATCTTATATTTCTGAGCTGTATGATCTTATGCAAGTTGTCTGAATGCTCTGTGCTTCCACTTTTGAGCTGTGTGACCTTAGGCAAGTTGCCTGACCTATCTGTCTTCCACTTGAGCTGTGTAATCTCAGGCAGGTTGACTACATTCTCTCTCTGCCTCCATATCTGAGCTGTATGATATTAGGCAAGGTGCCTAGTCATTTTGTGCTTCCACTTCTGAGCTGTGTTGTCTTAGATAAGTTGCCTAACCTATCTGTTATTCCACTTCTGAGCTGTGTCAGCTTAGGCAAATTGCCTGTTCTCTCTGTGCTTCCACTTGTGAGCTGGGTGATATTAGGCAAGTTGTATGACCTCTCTGTGCTTCCACTTAAAAGCTCTGTCATCTTATGCATGTTGCTTTATGTATCTGTGCTTCCACTTCAGAATTGTGTGATCATTGGCAAGTTGCCTGAACTCTCTATGCTTCCAGTAGAGCTGTGTGATCTTAGGCAAGTTGCCTGAACTATCTGGACTTCCACTTGAGTTGTGTCATCTTAGGCAAGTTGCCTAAACTCTCTGTGCTTCCACTCATGAGCTGCGTGATCTTAGGTAAGTTGCCTGACCTCTCTGAGCTTCCACTTGAACTGTGTGATGTTTGGCAAGTTACCTAACCTTTCTGTGCTTGCAGTTGAACTGTTGAAATAACAAAAGTTGTCTCACCTCTCTGTGCTTCCATATCTGAGCTGAGTGATCTTAGGCAAGTTTCATGACCTCTCTGTGCTTCCACTTCTGAACTGTGTGATCATACGCAAGGTGTCTGACCTCTCTGTGCTTCCACTTCAGCTGTGTGACAAGTTGTCTAAACACTCTGTGATTCCAATGAGTCAGTTCAGTCCAGTCACTCAGTTGTGTCCAACTCTTTGTAACCCCATGGACGGCAGCATGCCAGGCATCCCTGTCCATCACCAGCTCCTGGAGCTTGCTCAAGCTCATGTTCATTGAGTTGGTGACACCATCCAACCATCTCATCCTCTGTCATCCCCTTCTCCTCCCACCTTCAAACTTTTCCAGCTTCAATGTCTTATGCATTGAGTCAGTTCTTCACATCAGGTGGACAAAGTATTGGAGTTTCAGCTTCAGCATCAGTCCTTCCAATGAATATTCAGGACTGATTCCTTCAGGATTGACTGGTTTGATCTTCTTGCAGTCCAATGGACTCTCAAGAGCCTTCTCCACACCACAGTTCAAAAACATCAGTTCTTTGTGCTCAGTCTTTATGGTCCAACTCTCACATCCATACATGACTACTTGAAAGACCATAGCTTTGACTAGATGGACATCATTGGCAAAGTAATGTCTCTGCTCTTTAATATGCTGTCTAGGTTGGTCATAGCTTTTCTTCCAAGGAGCAAGGGTCTTTTAATTTCATGGCTGCAGCCACCATCTGTGGTAATTTTGGAGCCCAAGAAAATAAAGTCTCTCACTGTTTCCCCATCTATTTGCCATGAAGTAATGGGGCCAGATGCCATGATCTTAGTTGTTTGAATGTTGAGTTTTAAGCCTGCTTTTTCACTCTCCTCTTTCACTTTCATCAAGAGGCCTTTTAGTTTCTCTTCACTTTCTGCTGTAAGAGTGTTGTCATCTGTGTATCTGAGGTCACTGATATTTCTCCTGGCAGTCTTGATTCCAGCTTGTGCTTCATCCAGCCCAGAATTTCACATGATTTACTCTGCATAAGTTAAATAAACAGGATGACCATATATAGCCTTGACATACTCCTTTACCAATTTGCCAACAGTCCATTGTTTCATGCCCGATTTTAACTGTTGCATCTTGACCTGCATACAGATTTCTCAAGAGGCAGGTCAGGTGGTCTGATATTCCCATCTCTTTAAGAACTTTCTACAGTTTGTTGTGATCCACATAGTCAAAGGCTTTGCCATAGTCGGTAAAGCAGAAGTAGCTGTTTTTATGGAACTCTCTTGCTTGTTCAATGATCCAACGGATGTTGGCAATTTGATCTCTGGTTCCTCTGCCTTTTCTAAATCCAGCTTGAACATCTGGAAGTTCTTCATTCACGTACTGTTGAAGCCTCACTTGGAGATTTTTGAGCATTACTTTGCTAGCATGTGAGATGAGTGCAATTGTGCAGTAGCTTGAGTGTTCTTTGGCATTGCCTTTCTTTGGGATAGGAATGAAAACTGACCTTTTCCAGCCCTGTGGCCACTGCTGAGTTTTCTAAATTTGCTGACATAGTGAGTGTAGCACTTTCACAGCATGATCTTTTAGGATTTGAAATAGCTCAACTGGAATTCCATCACCTCCACTAGCTTTGTTCGTAGTGATGCTTCCTAAGGCTCATTTGACTCCGGACTCCAGGATATCTGACTCAAGGTGAGTGATCACACCATCGTGGTTATCTGGGGCATTAATATCTTTTTTCTATCTTTCTTCTGTGTATTCTTGTCTCCTATTCTTAATATCTTCTGCTTCTGTTAGGTCCATACCATTTCTGTCCTTATTTTTGCCCAACTTGTCATGAAATGTTCCCATGTTATCTCTAATTTTCTTGAAGAGATCTTTAGCCCTTCCCATTCTATTGTTTGCCTCTATTTCTTTGCATTGGTCAATTAGGAAGGCTTTCTTATCTCTCCTTACTATTCTGTGGAACTCTGTATTCAGATGTGTATATCCCTCCTTTTCTCCTTTGTCTTTAGCTTCGCTTCTTTTCTCAGCTATTTGTAAGACCTACTAGGACAACAATTTCACCTTTTTGCATTTCATTTTCTTGAAGATGATCTTGATCCCAGCCTCCTGGACAGTATCTTTAGCAAGTAGTGTCGTGAACCTGTGTCCATAGTTCTTCAGGTACTCTGTCCATCAGATCTAATCCCTTGAATCTATTTGTCACTTCCTCTGTATAACCATAAGGGATTTGATTTAGATCATACCTGAATGGTCTAGAAGCTGTGTGATATTAGGCAAGCTTCATGAAATCTCTGTGCTTCCTCTTTTGATTTGTGTGATCTTAGGCAAATTCCCTAAGTTCACTGTGCTTCCACCTCTGAGCTGTGTGATCATAGTTAAGTTGCCTGTCCTCTCTTGTTTCCAGTTCTGAGTTGTGTGATTGTAAGCAAGTTGCCTAATCACTCTCTCCTTCCACTTCTGGGCTGTGTGAACTTCGGCAAGTTGCCTGACCTCTCTGCTTTCACTTATGAACCGTGTGGTCTTAGGCAAGTTGTCTAAACTCTGTGCTTCTACTTCTGAGTTCTGACATCTTAAGCACATTTCCTGACCTCACTGTGCTACCACTTGTGAGCTGTGTGATCCTAGGAAAGTTGCCTGACCTCTCTGTGCTTGTACTTCTGAGTTGTATCATCTTAGGCTAGTTGCCTAAACACTCTGCACTTCCATTTCTGAGTTGTGTCACATTAGGCAAGTTGCCTGACCTCTCTGTGCTTCCACTTCTGAGCTGGGTGATCTTAGACAAGTTGCCTAACCTGTCTGTGCCTCGATATTTGAGCTGTGTGAAATTGGGTAGGTTTCCTGACATTTCTGTGCTCCATATCTGAGCTGTGTGATACTAAGTAACTTGGTTGACCTCTATGTGCTTTCACTTGTGAGCGGGTGTGATCTTAGGCAAGTTGCCTGACCTCTCTGTGCCTCTACTTCTGAACTGTATAGTCATAGACAAATTGTGTGAGCTCTCTGTGCTTCTATGTATGAACTGTTTGACCTTAGGCAAGTTGCCTAGCTTCTCTAGGCTTCCACTTAAAGGTGTGTGATCATAGGGAAGTTGCCTGACATCTCTGTGCTTCTATCCGTGAAGTGTGTCATCTTTAGCAAGTAGCCTGATCTATCTGTTCTTCCACTTTTGAACTGTTTGATCTCAGGCAAGTTGCCTGACTTCTCTGTGCTTCCACTTTTGAGCTGTGTCATTTTAGGCAAGTTGTGTAACTTCTCTGTCCTTCCATATATGAGTTGTGTGATCTTATGCAAGTTGCCTGACCTCTCTGTGCTTCTGCTTCTGAGCAGTGTGATCTTTGGGAAGTTTCCAGACATCTCTATGCTTCAGTTTCTGTGCTGTGTGATCTTAGGCAAGTTGCCTGAACTCTCTGTACTTCCACTTCTGAGCTATTTGATCATAGGCCAGTTTCCTGACGGTTCTGTACTTCTACTTCTGTGGTTGTAAACTTAGGGAAGTTGCCTGACCTCTCTGAGCTCCTACTTATGAACTGTGTGATATTAGGCAAGTTGTCTAACCTCTCTGTGCCTCCATATAAGAGCTGTGTGAAATTAGTCAGATTGCCTGACATCTATGTGCTTCTACATCTGAGCTGTGTGAAACTAGGTAAGTTTCCTGACCTCTCTGTGCTTCCACTTGAGAGCTGTTTGATCTTAATCAAATTGCCTGAACTCCCTGTGCTTCTATTTCTGATTTCTGCTTCTATTTCTGACCTCTCTTTGCCTCCACTGGACACTGTATATTCTTAAGGAAGTTGTTTAACCTCTCTGTGCTTCCACTTCTGTGCTGTGTGATCTTAGGCAAGATGCTTGACCTCTGTATGCTTCCACATGGGCTGTGTGATCTTAGGCAAGTGGCCTAACCTCACTGTGCTTCCACTGAAGCTCTGCGATCTTAGGCAAGTTGCCTGACCTCTCTAGCTTCCACTTCTGAGTTCTGTGATCTTAGTAAAGTTGACTTTCCCCTCCATGCTTCCACATCCATGCTATATGAAATTAGGTAAGTTGCTAGATGTTTCTGTGCTTCCTCATGAGCTGTGTGACCTTAGGCAAGTTTCTGAACCTCTCTGTGCTTCCATATATGAGCTGTGTGATCTACGGCAAGAATCCTGACTGATCTGTTCTTCCACTTGAGCTATGCAATCTTAGGCATATTACCTATTCTCTCTAGGCTTTCACTTCTGAATGGTGTGATCATAATGATGTTGCCTGACATCTCTGTGCTTTGACTTCCATGCTGTGTGATCTTAGGCAAGTTTCCTGACTTCTCTGTTCCTCCACTTCTGAGCTGTGTGATCTTAGCCAAGTTGCCTGACCTCTCTGTGCTTCTACTTTTGAGCTGTGTAATTGTAGGAAAGTTGTATAAATTTTCTGTGTTTCCATATCTGAGTTATGTGATCTTACACAAGTGGCTTGACCTCTCAGAGCTTCCGTTTCTGAGTGGTGTGATCATAGGGAAATTGCCTGACCTCTCTTTGCTTCCACTTATGTGCTGTGTATTCTTAGGGAAGTTGCCTGACCTCTCTGTGCTTTCACTTCTGAACTGTGTGTGATCATAGGCAGACTGCATGACTTCTGTAGACTTCCCCTTGACCTGAGTGAACTTAGGCATGTGGCCTAATCTGACTGTGCTTCCATGTAAGCTCTGTGATGTTAGGCAAGTTGCTTGACCTCTCTGTGCTTCCACTTCTTATCTGTGTGATCTTAGTTAAGTCAAGCACACACTTCTTATCTCTGTGCTTCTACTTCTAAGCTGTATGAAATTAGGCAAGTTGCGAGACCTATATGTGCTTCCACATGAGCTGGGTGATCTTGGGCGTTTCTGAAATCTCTATGCTTCCATACATTAGCTGTGTGATCTGCGGCAAGAATCCTGACAGATCTGTGCTTCCACCTGAGCTATCTGATTTTAGGCCCATCGCCAATCCTCTCTAGGCTTCCACTTATGAGCAGTGTGATCATAGGGAAGTTGCCTGACATTTCTGTGCTTTGAATTTCATGCTGTGTCATCTTAGGCAAGTTTTTTGATCTCTCTGTTGCTCCACTTCTGAACTGTATGATTTTAGGCAAGTTGCCTGAATTCTCTGTGCTTCCACTTCTGAGCTTTTTATCCTAGGCCAGTTTTCTGACCTTTCTGTGCTTCCACTTCTGTGTTTGTGATCTTAGACAAGATGCCTGATCTTTCTGTGCTTCCACTTGAGGTCTGTGTGGTCTGAGGCAAGTTGACTGACCTCTCTGTGCTCCCATTTCTGACCTGTGTTAATTAGGGAAGTTGCCTAACCTCTTTGGGCTTCCATATCTGAGCTATCTGAAATTTGGCCAGTTGCCTGACAATTCTGACAAAACTTCCCTGGTGGCTCAGATGGTAAAGCGTCTGCCTACAATGTGGGAGACCTGGGTTCAATCCCTGGGTCGGGAAGATCTCCTGGAGAAGGA
This sequence comes from Antilocapra americana, assembly GCA_007570785.1. Classification (NCBI taxonomy): domain Eukaryota; kingdom Metazoa; phylum Chordata; class Mammalia; order Artiodactyla; family Antilocapridae; genus Antilocapra; species Antilocapra americana. Next base: position 338,464 of record ML661241.1, read on the forward strand.
AATGGCAATCCACTCCAGTATTCTTCCTTGGAAAATCCCATGGATGGAGGAGCCTGGTAGGCTACAGTCCATGGGGTCGCAAAGAGTCTCACACAACTGAGGGACTTCACTCACTCACTGACAATTCTGTGCTTCTACATCTGAGACGTGTGATCTCAGGTGAGTTTCCTGACATCTCTGTTCTTCCACTAATGACCTGTTTGATTTTTGGAAAGTTGCCTGACCACTCTTTGCTTCCTCTTATGAGCTGTGTTATCTTAAGCAAGTTGCCTGACCTCTCTGTGCTTCCACCTCTCAGCTGTTTGCTTTTAGGCAAGTTGCCTAAACTCTCTGTGATTCCACTACTGAGCTCTGTAACTTATGCAAGTTGCCTGACCTCACTGTGCTTCCACTTGTGAGCTGTGTAATCTTAGGCAAGTTTCTTGACATTTCTGTGCTTCCACCACTGATCTGTGTGATCTTATGTAAGCTGCCTAACTTTTCTATGCTTAAACTTTCAAGCTATGTTATCTTAAGCAAGTTTCCTGACCCCTCGGTGCTTCCACTTCTGACCTGTGTAATCTTAGACCAGTTGCCTAAACCCTTTGTGCTTCCACTTATGAGATGTGTCATTCTAGGCAAGTTATCTGATCTCTCTGTGCTTCCACATGTGAGCTGTGTCAACTTAGGTAAGTTGGTTGAACTCTCCTTGCTTCCACTTTTGAGCTGTGTGATTTTAAGCAAGTTGTGTTACTTCTCTGTCCTTCCATATTTGAGTAGTGTGATTTTTTTGCAAGTTGCCTGACTTCTCAGTGCTTCTGCTTCTGAGCATTTTCGTCACAGTTAAGTTGCCTGACAAATTTGTGCTTCAACTTCTGAGCTGTGTGATCCTCAGCAAGTTGCCTGACCTCTCTGTGACTCCAATTCAGAGCTGTGTGATTTTCAGATATTTTTCTGGACCTTTCTGTCCTTCCAGTTCTAAACTGTATGATCATAGTCAAGTTGTGTGACCTCTCTGTGCTTCTACTTCTGACCTGTGTGATCTTAGGCAAGTTGCCTGACCTCTCTGTGCTTCCATGTAAAAGCTGTGTGGTCTTTGGAAAGTTGCCTAACCTTTCTGTGCTGCCACTTCTGAGCTGTGTGATATTAAACAAGTTGCCTAGACATTCTGTGCTTCCATATCTGAGCTGTGATATCTCTGTCAGGTTTCCCAGCCTCTCTCTGCTTCCATTTAAGAGCTGTTTGATCTTAGGGAAGATGCCTGAACTCTCTTTGCTTTGGCATATAAGCTGTGTTCACAAAAGACTGTGGAAAATTCTTCAAGAGATGGGAATATCAGACCACCTTACTTGCTTCCTGAGAAGTCTGTGTGCAGGTCAAGAAGCAACAGTTAGAACTGGACATGGAACAACAGACTGATTCCAAATCAGGAAAGGGTTACATAAAGGCTGTATATTGTCACCCTGCTTATTTAACTTATATGCAGAGTACATCATGTGAAATGCTGGGCTGGATGAAGCACAAGCTGGAATCAAGATTGCCAGGAGAAATATCAATAACCTCAGATATGCAGATGATACCAGCCTTACAGCAGAAAGTGAAGAGGAACTAAAGAACCTCTTGATGAAAGTGAAAGAGGAGAGTGAAAAAGCTGGCTTAAAACTCAACATTCAGAAAACTAAGATCATAGCATCTGGTCCCATAACTTCATGGCAAATAGACGGGGAAACAATGGAAACAGTGAGAGACTATTTTCTTGAGGTCCAAAATCACTATGAATGGTGACTGCAGCCATGAAATTAAAAGCCCTTGCTTTTTTGAAGATAAGTTATGACCAACCTAGACAACATACTAAAAAGCAGAGACATCACTTTGACAACAAAGGTCCAGCTAGTTAAAGCTATGGTTTTTCTAGTAGTCATGTATGGATGTGAGAGTTGGACAATAAAGAAAGCTGAGCACCAAACAACTGATGCTTTTGAACTGTGGTGTTGGAGAAGACTCTCGAGAATCCCTTGGACTGTAATGAGATCCAACCAGTTAATTCTAAGATAAATCAGTCCAGAATATTCATTGGAAGGACTGATGCTGAAACTCAGATACTTTGGCCACTGGATGTGAAGAACTGACTCCTTGTTAAAGATCCTGATGCTGGGAAAGATTGAAGGCAGGAGGAGAAGGGGATGGCAGAGGATGAAATGGCTGGATGGCATCACTGACTCGATGGACATGAGTTTGAGAAAGCTCCAGGAATTGGTGATGGACAGGGAAGCCTGGTGTGCTGCAGTTCATGGGGTCACAAAGAGTCAGACACAACTGAGCGACTGAATTGCACTGAACTAATGAGCTGTGTGAGGTTAGGCAAGTTTTCTGATCTCTATGTGCTTCTTATTATGAGCTGTGTGATCATAGGCAAGTTGCCTGACCCCACTGTCCTTGCACTTCTGAATTGTGTGAACTTAGGCAAGTTGCCTGACCTACCTGTCCTTCCACAAGAGCTGTGGGACATTAGGCAATTTTCTGAGCTTCTCTGTGCTTCCACATTTGATCTGTGTGGTTTTGGCAAGTTCCCTAATCATGGTCTGCATCCACTTCTGAGCTGTTTCATCTTAGTCAAGCTGCATAACCTCTCTGTGTTTCTACTTCCGAGCTGTGTGACCATAGGGAAGTTTCCTGACCTCTCACTGCTTCCACTTGAGCTCTCCTATCTTAGGCCAGTTGCCTAAGAGCTCTGTGTTTCCAGTTAAGCTCTGTCATATTAGGCAAGTTGGCTGACTTCTCTTTGCTTCCACTTCTGAGCTGTGTGATTATAGGAAAGTTCCCTGACCTCTCTGTACTTTCACTTCTAAGCTGCATGATATTAGGCAAGTTGCCTAACCTCTCTGTTCTTCCACTTCTGAGCTTGTTGTCTTAGACAAGTGGCCTGAACTTTCTGTGATTCAAATTCTGGGCTGTGTGATCTTAGGCAAGTTACCTAACATCTCTGAGCTTCCATATCTGACATGTGTGATCTTAGGCAATTTGCTTAAACTTTCTATGCTTCCACTTCTGACCTGTGTGATGTTATGCAAGATGCCTGACTGATCTGTGCTTCCATTTCAGCTCTGTGAATTAGTCAAGTTTCCTAAGCTCCCTGTGCTTCCATATATGAGCTGTGTGAACTTAGGCATGTTGCCTAACCATTCTGTGCTTCTACTTCTGAGCTGTGTTTTTTTAGGTAAGTTGCTTGACCTCTCTGTGCTCCCACTTCTGAGCTTTGCAATCTTAGGCAAGATGCTAGACCTCTCTCTGCTTCCACATCTGATCTGTGTGATCTTAGGCAAGTTGCCTAAGCTCTCTAGACTTCCACTTCTAAATATGTGTTCACAGGGAAGTTGCCTGACATCTCTGTGCTTCGACTTCTGGGCTGTGTCATCTTAGACAAGTTGCCTAACCTATCTGTGCTTCCACTTCAGATCTGTTTGATTCTAGGCCAGTTTCCTCATCATTATTTGCTTCCACTCCTGTCGTTGTGATCTTAGGCGGGTTTCCTGAACTTTCTGTGCTCCCACTTCTAAGGTGGGTGATGTTAGGCAAGTTTCCTGTATGTGTTTGCTTCCACTTAAGAGCTGTGTGATCTTAGGAAAGTTGTTCAACTTCTCTGTGCTTCTACATCTGTGCTATGTGATATTATTAGGCAAGTTGCCTAAACTCTCTGTTCTTCGATATCTGAGCTGTGTGATCTAAGGCAAACTGCCTTACCTCTCTGTGCTTCCACTTCTGAGATGTTTGATCGTAGGCTAGTTTCCTGACTTATCCGTGCTTCTGCTTCTGAGCTGGCTGATCTTAGGCAAATTGCCTACCTCTCTGTGCTTCCACTTCTCAGTTGTGTGATCTTAGGCAAGTTTTCTGACTTCACTGTGCTCCCACTTCTGAGTTGTGTGATATTAGCCAAGTTGCCTAGCTTTTCTGTGCTTCTATATCTGACCTGTGTGATATTAGGCAGGTTGCCTTACATCTCTGTGCTCCACATCTGGGCTGTGTGATTCTAGGTAAGTTTTCTGACCTCTTTGTGCTTGCACATATGAGCTGTGTGATGTTAGGCAAGTTGCCAAAACTCTCTGTGCTGCCACTTCTGAGTTGTGGCATCTTAGGCAAGTTGCCTGACCTCTCTGTGTTTCCACTTCTGTGTGATCATAGGCAAGTTGTGTGACATCTCTGTGCTTCCACCCCTGACCTGTGTGATCTTAGGCAAGATGCCTGACCTCTTTGTGCATCCAACTGAGCTGTTCAACTTATGGAAGTTGCTTAACCTCTCTATTCTTCAATATCTGAGCTGTGTGATCTTTGCCATGTTGCCTGACATCTCTTCACCTCCACCCCAAAGTTGTGTTATCATAGACTAGGTGCCTGACCTCTCTGTGCTTCCATTTCTGAGCTGTGTGATCTTAGGCAAATTGCCTGACCTCTCTGTACTTCCACTTTTTAGATGTGTTATAGGCAAGTTGTGTCTCCTCTCTGTGCTTCCACTTCTAATCTGTGTGATCTAAGGCAAGTTGCCTGACCTCTCAGTGCTTCTACTTGAACTGCTGAACTTAGGTAAGTTGCCTAACCTCTCTGTGCTTCCATGTCTGAGCTGTATGATCTTAGAAATGTTGCCTAACTTCTCTGAGCTTTCATATCTGAGATGTGCAATCTTAGACAATTTACCTCTCTTCTGTAGGCTTCCACTTATCAGCTATGTGATCTTAGGCAAGTTGTCTAACCTCTCTGTCCTCCACTTTGAGCTCTGTGATCTTAGGCAAGTTGCCTGACCTCTATGTGATTCTTCTTGAAGTCTGTGAACTTAGGCAAGTCGCCTAACCTCTCTGTTTTTCCTATCTTAGCTGTGTGATCTTAGGCAAGTTGCCTGATCTCTCTGTGCTTCCACTTCTGAGCTTTGTGATATTAGGCAAGATGCCTGACCTTTCTATGATTCCACATCTGAGCTGTGTGATCTTAGTCAAGTTGCTTAACCTCTCTGAGCTTCCATATCTTAGATGTGTGAACTTAGGAAGTTTCCTAACCTTTCTAGGCTTCCAATTCTGAGCTGTATAATCTTTGGCAACTTGACTGACCTCTCTGTGCTTTCATTTCTGCCCTGTGTTATCTTAGGTAAGTTGCCTAACCTCTCTGTGCTTCCACTTCTGAGCTGTGTGATCTTAGGCAACTTTCCTGACCTCTTTGTGCCTTCACTTCTGAGCTCTTTGATCTTAGGCAAGTTATGTGACCTCTCTGTGCTTCCATCCTTGCATGTGTAAATGGGCTTACAATAGGACCTAGCTTAGAGGGTTCTTATGAGGATTTCAGCCAATGGCGAGTATTCAGGACAGCACTTGGCACATAGTCAGTGCTCAAGCCTTTGAGTCCTGTTTCTCAATCTAGCCCGCTTCCTCTTCCCCTCTAATTTCCTAGTAATTACCCCCTTGGTAAGGTGGAAAGTGAATGGCTGCTGAGTCTTAACCTGACACTGTTTCCATGTGTGTAGAAAAGAAGGTTCCCAGCAGCCTGGGGAAGACTGCCTTTCTTTAAACACTATGCACGCTTGAGTGTGGCCCAAGCCAGAGCAGGGTTAGTGTGCATGAGTGTTGCTCTGCTTCACAAGATCCCAGATAACTCACATTTCCTAATGGAAATGTACTCGTGGCCCTTAGTGCTTGTGTTTGTGCTGTTGTAACTCTTGCCTGCTCTGTACTCATCTCTTCAAAGTGTTAGTAAGTTATACATGTGGCTGATGCTGTCTTTTTTCCTTCTCCACGATGTAGTTTCCACTTGGTGGTTCTGCAGTTTCCTGGATCACGAGCTGGGGGTTTCTTTGAGAAAGGGGCAGCACTGGAGGCTCAGTAAGGACAGACTGTGGCCTATGAGCTAGTTGGAGGGGCAGGAGAAAGCATTCTGCTCTAGTCTGACTTTTCTCCCCAAGCTCCCTCCCAACTGCAGTGATCGGCTAACTCTTAGGTGAGATGATGGTTAACAAAATGGTTAATAGATGGTTAACATTTGTAGCCCAACATCCTACAAGGGAGAAGGACAAACAAGAGTGTTTTGGAGCTCTGCCTCACTTCCAACTCCACAGTTAACCTGTAAGGAAGATCCAGCCGCACTTGATGGTGTCCTGGTTGTCTGCTGTGATGGTGCTGCCCTCTGCTGTCACCTCAGGGTAGAGGAACCATTTAAAACACAGCTGGTTAGTGAGTCAATTTAGAATTTACTTCTCTGAAAGATTTTGGAAAGTTGGGCAGAAGCAAGACTTTCTATCCACAAGCTGCTGCCCAGGGCCTGTCCTCAGTCCCTCCCTAGCTTCTTATGCTCTTCCAGTGCTATCTAAAGCAGAGACTTGCTTGAGGAAACTATTACACAGTCCTAGAAAGGTGTCTGGAAATTTTCCAGGATCAGAGAACCTCACCCACCTGAAAGTCCTTTGCTCAGAGCTGTGGGCAAGCATTTTCTTCTTTGATTAGGCCCCAGTTTTGGCTGACCAGGGAACCTTTTCCCTTGACTTCAACCATACTCCAACTTAAGTTCAGTCGCATACATCTCTTTGTTCCCGGCGCTGGATCAGCTCCTCATTGCTCAGTAGATAGTCATCAATGAATGTGAAGATTTCCTCGGGGGTCACAGGCTCCATGTAGCGTTCCCGGTCAATTCCCTGCTTGTCAATCAACACCATGTTGAAATAGGAGCGAGTGAGGTGCTGAAATTGCCTAGAGAGATGAGCCCAGGGACATGTAAGATTTGTCTGGACACCATCCCGCCAGACTCTAGTCCTCTCTGATCCTTCACAGCTCCACTGATGGACTAATTCTTTCCCCACCTAATCCCTTGGCCCCATCTCCTCCAGTACCTATCTCAAGCCCCTTTATTTTTCTCTGCTCATACATTAGTCTTGCTGCCCCAACATCTCTAGCTCTGTTAAGCTGTCCTTTCCTCACCCCAGATGGAACAGCTTTGTTACTAACAAGCTGAGCTTGCCTCACAAGCCCCCTTACACAGGGCTATCACATATAGTGATGCAGGCTGCACATAGTAACTCGAAGGAGCACCAGTCACAGGTACTATGCCGTGACCAGTGCTTCCCAGAGCTGGACAAGCATAGCCTGCACAACCAAACATGGCAGCCCTGAGGCTGATCAGTATCACCTGGTCAAGCTTCAGGTTGATCAATGTCACCAAGTCTGCAGTCTCCTTCCTCTGGGTGTTTCCCAGTCTTTCCTCTTGTTGTTTAGTCACTAAGTTGTGCCCGACTCTTCTGTGACCCCATGAACTGTAGTCCACCAGGCTCTCCAGGCAAGAATACTGGAGTGGGTAGCCATTCCCTTCTCCAGGGGATCTTCCCAACCCAGGGACTGAATCCACAGTCTCTTGCATCTCCTGCATAGACAGGTGGATTCTTTACCACTGAATTTGCTACTGAGCCACCAGGGAAGCCCCAGTCTTTATCTGGGACTGAATCTCTTTGTCCTTGAGATTAAGCCCTAGGGGCAGGTATTGTTTATGGAACAGAGAGGAGTGATGGCTTTATTGGTTTTGAGTATATGTAGAGGGGTTGGGAAGGTGATAACAGATAAGTAATGAGAAAAGTCAACTTCTAACACCTGTTCCCTATGGTCTACTCCTCCCATGGGTATGATTCAGATTTCATCACCTAAAGATACTTTTTGCTTATTTACAGACTGAAGACAAAAGGATATGCCCACCAGATGACAGGATCAAAGGCTTATGAATCATGTTTGAGTCTGTGTCTCAGCCCTGGCTGTGCTTCAAGGTCACCCGAGGTGCCTCATAAAAGCACAGTCCTGAGGTGGTTTGAGGTGGTCATCTGTATTTTTAACAACACTCTGTCATTTGATTCTGATGCCCTGCCACCCTCTGATCTTACCTAATGCATCCAAAGAGTTCAGACGCAAGCAATTCCCCAAGAGAATAGTGTTTGCTGATTTTCCAACAACCCTCTTGTGGCCAATGTTCTGCCTAAGATTTCTACCCACTCCTTTCCTGTTGCCCTCCAGTCTGCACCTGAGTTCCTCAATGATATTGGCTGACAGCTGTTGCTCCCGGATGCGCCCCACTTCCTGAGGTGGCTGGCCCACCAGCTCGATGATGGTCACGTGCCTCAGGTCCAGTCCACAGGTGGATTGCTGCGAGGGGAGAGAAAAAGGTTTTCCTGAATAGGGTGTCAAATCCAAACCTAAGGCTACTTACCTCTTGGGACCATGTCGAGGCAGTGTGGGAAAGGAAGGGCTTCTTCACAAACCATCACATGAGGGAGTCTACCACCTCCTTCCTCTGTCATTCCTGTAGCACTTGACCCAATGTGTGTGTGTGCCTGCTAAGTCGATTTAGACTTGTCCGACTCTTTGTCACCCTATGGACGATAACCTGCCAGGCTCCTCTGTCCATTGGATTCTCCAGGAAAGAATGCTGGAGTGGGTTGCCATGCCCTCCTCCAGGGGATCTTCCCGACCCAGGGATCAAATCCGTGATTCTTTTGTCTCCTGCATTGGCAAGTGGGTTCTTTACCATTAGTGCCTCCTGGGAAGCCCACTTACCATAACAGTGTTTCCTTTATTCTACTGAAGTGTAGAGATGGGTTATATCATGTGGGATAGAAAAGAGAAATGTAATTGACAAATTGCAGTAACATCATCTCTCCTTGCTTAGATTTGCATAGAGTTTTAAAAACTTAAGTATTTTGGGGGGGGGTTACCAATTGTTTATTTACTGATATGTTTTAAATCCTTGTCTTGCTTTTGCTCTATTGCTGCCTCTTCCTTCAGCCTACATCCCCTGTTCATTTTTTAAATTTAATTTATTTATTTTAATTGGAGGCTAATTACAATATTGTGGTGATTTTTGCCATACATTGACATGGATTAGACACAGGTACACGTATGTCCCCATATCATGAAGCTTCCTCCCACCTCCCTCCCCACCCCATCCCTCTGGGTTGTCCCAGGGCACTGGCTTTGAGTGCCCCGCTTCATGCACCGAGCTTGCATTGGTCATCTGTTTTACACATGATAATACACATGTTTCAATGCTATTCTTTCATATTTTCCCAGCCTCACTTTCTCCCATATCATCTAAAAGTCTGTTCTTTACATCTGTGTCTCTTTTGCTGTCTTGCATATAGGCTCATCATTACCATCTTTCTAAATTCCATATATATACATTAATATACCATATTGGTGTTTTTCTTTCTGACTTACTTCACTCTGTATAATAGTCTCCAGTTTCATCCACCTCATTAGAACTGATTCAAATACATTCTTTTTATAGCTGAGTAATATTCCATTGTGTATATGTACCAAAACTTCCTGATCCATTCATCTGCTGATGGTCATCTAGGTTGCTTCCATGTCCTGGCTATTGTAAACAATGCAGCGATGAACATTGGGGTACATGTGTCTCTCAATTCTGCTTTCCTCAGTATGTATGCCCAGCAGTGGGACTGCTGGGTCATATGGCAGTTCTATTTCCAGTTTTTTTAAGGAATCTCCACACTGTTCTCCACAGTGGTTGTACTAGTTTGCATTCCCACCAACAATGTAAGTGGGTTCCTTTTACTCCCTACCCTCTCCAGCATTTATTGTTAGTAGACTTTTTGATGGCAGCCATTCTGACCAGCATGAGATGGTACCTCATTGTGGTTTTGATTTGCATTTCTCTGATAATCAGTGATGTTGAGCATCTTTTCATGTTCTTTTTAAAACTGAGATACTAGTTGACATATTAGTTTCAGGTGTACAATATAATGATTTGATATTTGTCTAAATGATCATCACAATAAGTCTAGTTAACATTCACCACCACACAGTCACAACTTTTTTTCTTGCAATGAGAACTTTTAAGATCTATTTTCTTAGCAATTTTCAAATATAACTATAGTCACTGTGCCGTACATCACAGCTCCAGGACTTGCTTATTTTATAACTGGAAGCTACGTAAGTTCTTTGTGTGTTAGTTGCTCAGTCGTGTCTGACTCTTTGTGACCCCATGGACTGTAGCCCATCAGGCTCCTCTGTCCATGGGATTTCCCAGGAAAGAATACTGGAGTGGGTTGCCATTGCCTTCTCCAGGGGATCTTCTGGACCCAGAGATCAAACTCGTGTTTCTTGCATCTCCTGCATTGGTGGGCAGACTCTTTACCATTGCACCACCTGGGAAGCCTCTGTGCTCCTTACCATTAGGCTACACGGCCACAGCCTTCTCTTGGTCTCCAGAGTTTCCCCAAAATAGTGTCAATGCTCTCTCTGTGACTGTTCTTGCCTTCCTCACGCTAGGCAGTGCAGCCTGTAACCTTACCATGGTCTTTTGCCCTGCTTCGCCCAGCAGGGGTGCCTCTTAGCCGGTTACCTGGGGCAAGGTTGAAAGCAGCAGTGGGCACTGCCTGATGCTCCACACCCTGTTGAATCTTTGGGTTACTCCTCTAGACCTGGCCTCAAAGTCACAGTCCTCCCTGGCTGTTTCCTCTTCTTGCTGCTGCTTTCTTTTCAAGCTGAGGTGTTGCTTTTGTCTGCCTTTTTTGGATCCCTGGAGGAATGGGGTCCTTTTTGGTTTAGACCCAGGGTCATTCTTTTGATATGGCTGCTTTCATCATGGCCTTCTGAATACTGACTTGGAAACTCATAAGAACTCAACCTTTAGAAGCCCCCTAAATAGCTTATTATTTTACCTGGATATTCAGACCCTTTCAGCTTCTCAGAGTCTTGTCAGTGTACTTTGAATTCTCTTCAAGAACCTAGTCTATTATTTATTTTTATTATTATATTATTTTTCTCCTTTTCAATTGAGGAGAAGGAGGTGACAGAGGATGAGATGGTTGGATGGACATGAGTTTGAGAAAACTCAGGGAGATAGTGAAGGACAGGTAAGCCTGGTGTGCTGCAGTCCATGGGGTTGCAAAGAGTTGGACTCAACTTAGTCAATGAAAATAACAAAAACAGCTGATTTACAATATTATATAAGTATCAGGTGTACAACATAGTGATAGAATAGTGATAGAATTTAGCCTATTCTTTACAAAAGTCCCAATAGTCAGATCTACTCTGTCCTTTCTGCTTCTCCTTCCCCAACAGTGGCTTTAACTAGATATCTGGTAGAATGTTAAAAATCCTTATGCAATTCCTTCATTTTACTTTGCAATATCATGACACTTTTCCTTCTTGTCTGCTATTAGTAGTGGTTAAGAGCACAGATCCGTGAGTCAGATTGCCTGGGTTTAATTGCAGCTCAGCCATTTATTAGCTAGTGATTTTGGGCAACTCATTAACCTCTCTGTGCCTCAGTTTCTTTACGTGAAAAACGGGGATAGTAAGGGTACCTATTTTATAAGTGTTGTTGGGAGAATTAAATGAATATGCATAAATCACATACTTATATACCTGGTCCTTATACAGCCCTCACCGTCTAAATGTTTGTGGTATTATTCCTTGAAAACTTCAACATAACTAATTCCCCACATTTACATTTGATCACAGGTCTTACAAGTCTTTCAGGAGTGCCTTGCCACACTGCCTTCTCATCCTTCATCAAGCCTCCTGCAACCCACCATGCCAATGACTTCACTGCCTTTTCACTAAAAACACAGTTATTTTAAAACTTGCTAAATTTGTCTACAGTAAAACTAATTAAATGTTGTCTACAATCTATGGAAGTAGCGTTTGCGCTGTAGAAAGAGCAAGTCTTTGAGTGAGACATAGTAAGAGAGTAACAGAGTGGGGTTGTTGTTGTTTGGTTGCTAAGTTGTGTCTGACTCTTTGCAACCCCATGAACTATATAGCCCACCAGGCTCCTCTGCCCATGGGATTCTCCAGGCAAGAATACTGAACTGGGTTGCCATTTCCTCCTCCAGGGGACCTTCCCAACCCAGGGATCGAACCCACAGTTTCTGCATTGGCACTGGATTCTTTACCACTGTGCCACCAGGGAAACCCAGCGGGGTGGGGTAGGGGAATGCAAAGGAGCTAAGCCCTGATTAGTGGAGTGGCTCTTACCTGTAGCATAGAGATTTGCATTTTATAATATCGGTTGGAGGGATCAGGGGCTGAGATGATGAGGAGTCGTCGTTTCTCATAGAACTGATCCAGAAGGCCAGCAGCTGAGTTGACATTGACATTAATCTTCATAGCTAGGGCAGAAGCACATGGCCAGTCAGAGTATGGCCCGTCTCTTCATCCCAGAACGGATAACAACATCCTGAAGCTTTCAGGTGAAACTTTTTTGGTTGTTTCTCCCTTTCCTTGGGGGGACATCCTAAAAGAACACTTTGAGATTTTCAAACCTTTTTCTTGGAGATGGAGTATGCTAGAGGGGAACATTGGCTCTGAAACATCACAGAATCCTCCATTCCCACATCAGACACATTGCTCTTGGTCCCTGAGCCGTAGACATTGGGAGCCCCCTCAAGGAAGTGCTGATCATTATGTCCACTCTCCCCATTCCCTAGTTTCACTCACGAGTACAGATGGGTGGTGATCCTGACCACTGGCGGCTGGACTGGCAGACCCGGGAGGGGGTCCCTTGGCGCTCATACCCTCCATCACAGTGGTATTCACAGGTGGCGCCATAGTTGTCCCCCACTGAGGTGCAGGTGAGGTAGCCATGCTGTGGTGGTTTCAGAGTTGGGCAGCGTCTCACTGTCAGGGAGAAATTCAAGTTAGGGGCTGTGGTAACTCTCGTAGAAAACAATAGGCTAAGAGGATGCCATGCTGGGTTTTCTAGATCAGCAGACCCGGATAATCAGAATGAATGACTTCTCTGTGTTGCCAATGGCCAGGGTGAGAGGCAAAATTTTTGCTTTCTTATGGAGTTAAATCTGAAATGGACAAAAGTGTTCCTAAAATGTGGAAGCATGGATAAGTATATATTTAGTCATCAAAAGACTAGCAATCTGTAAAAAAAAAATTGCCATTTTTGTTTTCAGACCTTGGGGACACTCTGCATACAGAAGACCACCTTATAAATTACTTTTACTATGAAATATCATCAGGCTCCCCTGGTGGCTCAGAAGATAAAGAATCCACCTGCAATGCAGGAGACCCAGGTTTAATCTCTGGGTCAGAAAGTTTCTCTGCAGAAGGAAATGGCAACCTACTCCATTATTCTTGCCTGGAGAATTCCATGCAGAGGAGCCTGGTGGGCTACAGTCCATGGCGTAGCAAAGAGTTGGACATGACTGAACAGCTAACACTTTTTAAAATATCCATCAGTGGGAGGAAAAGTGCTGAGCAAAGTATGATATATTCTTTGAAGTAGATTATTATACTGTCATTAAAAGACTTCTGAAAAATCTTTAAAGAACATGAGAAATTTACTTGTGTTATAATGAAAAGTGAAAAAGGGTGACCTAAGATTGGATATGCAATGTGATCTCAATTATGTATTTTTAAAGTATGTGTGAATAAAAGACTGGAAGAAAAATACCAAAAGATTAACAACAATTGCCTCTGGGTGACAGAGTGATTGTTTTTCCCCCCTTTGTGTATTACTTTATTTCCCATACGTTCAACAATGAGCACAGATTAATTTTATGATGAAAACAAAACAAAAAGCAAGAATCAGCAGCCAGCACCACCAATTTCAGCAGAGGAGAACGACTGGGAATGAAGACTGATTGACTTTAATCATTAATTTGAAGGCTAAGAAAAGAAATAGATACAGAGTATCTTGATGGGTTTCATGCAGATTTAGGAGAATTAGAAAGTCTTGTTGCAAAGCAGAGTTTCTGAAATGTGTGTACACATGTATACAGGCCTCCTGAATGACCTATTTCATGAACTCGAGTTTCTTCTTTCCCAATCTGCATGAGGTGTCTGTTTCAGGCATAGTGAAGAGAAGGTTGTGATGGACATCTAGAGGGTAAGGGAAGAGCAGAAATAATAAGCAATGCAGAAATGGAAAACTTCTTTCTGACCTTGTACTTTTACAATGAACTTGCAGCTGGCCCGGTTGTAGGCTCGGTCATAAGCAGTGTAACGAATCACGTGTTCTCCTTCTGGAAAGTGAGAGCCAGGCTCAGGGCCCCGAAGCGTCAACCTACATGGACAGAGTGAGAGAGCCACTGAGGAAAGTGACTCTTAGAACTGGGGTTTGGGGCACATCATCACTGTACCATCAGTCTGTGTGGTTCAGTGTGGGCTACCTGAGTGCCTGGGAGAAGCTGGTGAGAGGCATAGATGACATCTGTGACTCACCTGGTGATGGTACCATCAGCAGAATCTTTCACCAGGGGTGGGTCCCAGTATACTCGAGCAGTCAGTTTCTCAGGCTCTGCTATCTTCTCACGGGAGTGAGGACAACGGATCTTGGGGGGATCTATGTCTGCCAAGGTCAGAAATCAAGTGTTGACTCGTGGGTCTCCTGCCTGCCCTGAACCCATGAAGAAATACTACACCACTGGGTAGGTAAAAGATGCAGTTCAAGATGCTCAGTGAAACTTGTGAGGCCTGACTCCATGGGAAGCAATTGTTTTGTTAAGCCTGTGCCCAGGGTGCCACCTTTTGTAGTTAGTGTGGATGCCTTCTGCAGTGGACAGAATGTCAGGCTGGCTCTTTGCAGCAGGACAACTGGGAGCGACCAGCATTTACCTACACATACAGGCTCTCCTCCACTCCATCGCCCATCTTCCATGCAGATTCGGCTGCGGTCACCTTCCAAATGGTAGCCAGTGGAACATCTGTAGTCACAGCGAGAGTCAAGAAGCACCCCATTTGTGCACGTGTAGGTGCCACTCGTGATGAATGGCAATGCATGGCATCTCATCTCTAAGAGAGAAACAGGAGGCAAGCTCAGTGGCCTGTGGGATTACGTGGAAGTAACGCCTAGGCATCTAGCCCATGGAAGACCATGTCAGAGACAGCAGAAAATACAGAGAAACCTATGCCCAACTGCTCTGCCATTTTTGTGCCTGATTGCCTTGTTTTCCTAATTGCTTTCTTATTTTGATGTTATGAAATACAATAGTACTCTTAGGGGGCAGAGGAGGGGAGATGGTCTCAAAGAAGTTACTCATCCAAGTTCATGGATTTGAGAAACGCATGTCAGTTTGGATCCCGGCTCCACCCCTTAACTAGTTCTATGACTTGAGCAAGTCACATCATCTCTCCAAGCCTCAGTGTCTCCATCACTAAAACGTGTATACCATGAAGTAGGCTTGTTGTGCCAAATATATAGACAATGCATATAAATCTCTGGGCTTATTTAGGGCCTCAGCAGCTCATAGTTTTCCTCTCTTGTTCCACAAATGCTAGATGCCTTTGAACAAATTCAAGGCTCTGTTTTGAATATAATGCTAGTGCCGCCACAAGCACTCCTCAGCTGAGGCTCACTTACATGCCCACTGGTCCTCTGTGCTGGTGAGAGTACAAGTCAGGCCAATCCAAGTGGGGCGGGGCGGGCAGCTTTGTAGGCATTTGCTTAAAGGTGAGTCCATGTGCTTTAGACATTACATGTGCCAGAAGTGGCAAAGGCTCCCATGAATCGACTGTAAGCTTGTGCTTGCCAAGTCCAGTATGAAATACCCAACACCTGAAGGAAGTAGGCCAGCCATACGTTCCTTTAGGTTGTCTAAGTTCTAACTCTCCTTAATTTCAATTATTGGAGCTTTGAATAAAGATTCTATAAAATATGTTTGTTTTTGCTTCCTCGTTAAACCAGACTTGAAAGTGACTGCCTTTTATGTTTTCTAGTCTCCTTTATATAAAGACCTAAGCAAAAATGATCTTCTTGAAATCAGGGCGAAGAAAAAAGGTGTGTCTTTCTGTTGATTTTGCTTTCTTAGTATTATATGACAGTGAAAATGATAGATCCAAAATGTTTGCCTTGTGTCTCTTATGAGGAAGTACAAAGTCAGATTCAGTGTTTAAATGGGCACAGTGGTAAAGAACCTGCCTGCCAATGCAAGAGACTCAAGAGGCATAGGTTTGATCCCTGGGTTGCAAAGATCCCCTGGAGAAGGAAATGGAATCCCACTCCAGTATTCTTGCCTGGGAAACTGCATGAACAGAGGAGCCTGGTGGACTATAGTTCATGGGGTCCCAGAGTCGGACACAACTGAGCAACTGAGCACACATACAAAACTTTTAACTGGTTTCATGTTAATTTGTCAACATATTTTAATTTTGTAAGGTTGATTCAAATTCATTTCGGAAATGATGGGGTCTAGTCCTATAATAAATGGCCTATAGTCACCTAGAGGGGTGTGGTGGCTTCCTTTTTTTCTGGCTGCCAAACTTCTCTATTCCACAGCATCTCCTCCAAACAACCCCATTTCTCTCTGTTCAGCATTCTACATCCCCTTACACTCCATTCACACGCACACACTGGTTAGCCTAGAATCAGCCTGGTAATTAAAGAATTGGCTCTTGAAGTGGCCCCGCACACATGGGTGTTCTACAAATGGCATTCAGCAATGGATGCAGGGACAGGCAAAGCTTAGCTGCCAACATAGGGTAGGCTGTAGAGTTTCACTAAGAGGTAAGGATTTGGGAGCTGAGGGGAACATGATATGAAATGTATGTATTAGCACCCCCACATTCCAGTCTTAGAGGTTCTTCTTTCAGAAGAAAATGAAGACTAGCGGATGTCTTTTAGCTTCACTGCCAAGGCCCAAGACCTTAGGCCAAAAGTACAGTAGTTTACCACAAGTGGGAAAGAGTCTGAGACTGCACATGCCTGAGAGTTCCAGAGGAAGGCCTAAGTCCACATCAGGCCCCAGGTGTAAGCTTTCCATGCACTCTTGGGCCCTATGAGACTGAGGGCTGGCTGCTACTTGCATGTGTGTGTGCTCAGTCACTAAGTCATGCCAGATTCTTTGCGACTCCATGGAGCATGGAGCGTGCCAGGCTCCTCTGTCCATGGGATTCTCCAGGCGAGAGTACTGGAGTGGGTTGCCATGCCTTCTCCAGGGGTTCTCCCAAACTGAGGGATTGAACCCATGTATCTGGCATTGGCAGGCAGGTTGTGTATTACTGAGCCACTGGGGAAGCCTGGTTGCAACTTAAAATGCCCCTATTGTTTGATCCACAGTCACAGGGAGAGAACATGAGCTAGAATGTTAGGATGGGGAAAGGCCCTGTTGGTATCCTGTGGAAATTTTCAATTTGTACTTGACAGAGGGCATAGTAATACCTCCAGGTGGCTGGCTGGCTGGCCTCTCTCACACAGATGTCAGCCTACGCATGCACACCACTTACGCCTGCAGTAGGCAGTTCCAGACCAACGGCGGCTTGGCAGGCATTGCACCGATCTCCGTCCAATCAGTCGAAAGCCCCGGTCACAAGAAAGCTCACAACGAGTGCCCAGGCTGCTGTGATAATTTCCTCCTCTTGGTGAGTAGCATGTGACTTCTCCATCCTGGATATTTAATGTATAACACCATCGGGGGACTGTAGCAATAGAAGAAAAATAAGCTAGAAGCACAGTAAGCTAAAAGTACAGTAATCAAGACAGTGTGGTATTAGTGAAAGGACAGACACATATATTGATGGAATAGAACAGAGAGCCCAGAAACACATTCACACAAATATGGCAAAATTCTTTTTGACAAAGGTACAAAACAATTTAATGGAGGAAAAATAGTCGTTTGAAAAAATGATGCTGGAGCAACTGAACTTCCATAGCCAAAAAAAAGAGAGAAAAAGCAAAGCAAAGAACCTCAACTTAACTGTCATGTGCTTGCATGGGTGCTCAATCTCTTAAGTCATGTCCCACTCTGTGTGACCCCATGGACTGTAGCCCTCCAGGCTCCTCTGTCCATATGATTTTCCAGGCAAGAATACTGGAGTGGGTTGCCATTTCCTCCTGCAGGGGATCTTCCTGACCCAGGGATTGAACCTGCATCTCCTGTGTCTCCTGGATTGGCAGGTAGATTCTTTACCACTGAGCCACCTTGGAAGCCCATATCTCATACCTTAAACAAAAGTTAACTCAAGTGGATCATGAAGTTTAATGAAAAAAGTAAAATTATAGAACTTTTAGGAAAAATAATAGAAAAGTCTTTAGGATTTAGGACTAGGCAAAGGGCAGGTGGCGCTACTGGCAAAGAACCCACCTGCCAATTGAGAGGGTAACAGGCAGGAAGGCCAGGGGTCTCCAAACAGAGGAAATAGGCTGCAAGTGTCAGACATTTTTCTCTCTCCCTTAAGCAGCAGTAGGAAACAAACTACAAGTGTCAGATTTTTCCTTCTCCACACAAAATTAAAACGAGGTTTCTCTTAAAATTTTATGTTGCCATGATGACATCTGGTTCCATCTGAACTTAACTTTTCTCGAACCTTGAGCTAACCAATGCATTTTTCTTATGGAGATGTTTTTCTTAAGCTATATGAATGAAACCATGTATTTGCTTTGGAATTTGCCTTTCTTCAAAATGGTTCCACCGAAGACTAACTTTTTTCTTTTCTGAAACCTTGGGCTGACAATAGCTCAACAAACCAGCATTCATATCAACTGTTTTATGGCTGACGGATGATAGACCTTGTGCCATCCTATCTCAAAAATGCATATTGTGGGAGAGGGTCCTGGTGAAACTCCCTCAGCCTTGGGTTGTCTCTCTTATCTGATTAATAGCTTCGTAACAGACATAAAACATCTGGCTAAAGACTAGCAAGGGGGCACTCTTTCTGCCCCCTTCTGATGTCTATGTCAAAAGCTTTGTCTATCTCTTTTATACTTTAATAACACTTTGTCACACAAAAGCTCTGAGTGATCAAGCCTCATTACTGGCCCCAGATTGAATTCCTCTTCTCCAGAGGTCAAGAATTCCAGTGTCTTTCACAGCTTAGCAACAACCTTTCACAATGCAGGAAACATAAGAGACATGGGTTTGATCACTGGATCAGGAAGATTCCCTGGAGAAGGGCATAACAACCCAGTTCAATATTCTTGCCTGGAGAAACCCAAGGACAGAGGAGACGGGTGGGCTACAATCCACAGGGCCACAAAGAGTCAGACATGAATGAAGCGACTTAGCATGCACACACAAAGGAGTCTTAGACATGCTACCAAAAGCACAATTCATAAAATAAAAAAAATCAAGAAATTGAACCTTGTCAAAATTAAAAACTTGTTCTGTGAGAAGCACTGGTGATAAACAAAAGACAAACCACAAACTAGGGCTAAAAATGTGCAAATCATATATCAGACAAAGGACCAGTATCTAGAATATTTAAAGAACTTGGAAAACTCAACAATGAAAATAGAAAACAATCCAGTCAGAGCATGAGAAAAAGATATGAAAGGATATGTCACTGAAGCAGATATAGTGATGGCAAATAAGTACATGAAAATATGTTTAGCATCACTAGTCATTAGAGAAATTCAAATTAAGACCACAAAAAGATATCATTATATATCCATTAGGACTAAACCTAAAACACTCTGGTAATACTAAGTGTTGATGAAGATGGGGGAAAACTAGAACTTTCATATATTGCTGTGGTGAAGCAACTTCAGGAAATTATTTGGTAGTTTCTTAAAAAGATTAAATATACAGTTTCCAGGTGACTCCACAATCCTACTTTAGTATATACCCAAGTGAAAAAGCAAGAGAGTTCCAGAAAAACATCTATTTCGGTTTTATTGAATATGCCAAAGCCTTTGACTGTGTAGATCATGATAAACTCTGGAAAATTCTTCAACAGATGAGAATACCAGATCATCTGATTTGCCTCTTGAGAAATCTGTATGCAAGTAAGGAAACAACAGTTAGAACTGGACATGGAAAAACAGACTGGTTCCAAATCAGGAAAGGATTACATCAAAGCTGTATATTGAAACCCTGCTTATTAACTTATATGCAGAGTACATCATGAGAAATGCTGAGCTTGATGAAGCACAAGCTGGAATTAAGATTGCCAGGAGAAATATCAATAACCTAAGCTATGCAGATGACACCACCCTCATGGCAGACAGTGAAGAACTAAATAGCCTCTCAATGAAAGTGAAAGAGGAGAGTGAAAGAGTTGGCTTAAAGCTCAACATTTAGAAAACTAAGATCATGGCATCTGGTCCCATCACTTCATGGCAAATAGATGGGGAAACAGTGGAAACAGTGACAGACTTTATTTTGTGGGGCTCCAAAATCACTGCTGATGGTGACTGCAGCCATGAAATTAAAAGATGCTTACTCTTTGGAAGGAAAGTTATGATCAACCTAGACAGCATATTAAAAAGCAGTGACATTACTTTGCCAACATAAGTCTGCCTAGTCAAAGCTATGGTTTTTCCAGTAGTCATGTATGGATGTGAGGACTGGACTATAAAGAAAGTTGAGCACCGAAGAATTGATGCTTTTGAACTGTGTTGTTGAAGAAGACTCTTAAGAGTCCCTTGGACTGCAAGGAGATCCAACCAGTCAATCCTCAAGGAAATCAGTCCTAAATATTCATTGAAAGGACTGATGTTGAAGCTGAAATTCCAATACTTTGGCCACCTGATGTGAAGAACTGACTCATTGGAAAAGACCCTGATGCTCGGAAAGATTGAGGGCAGGAGGAGAAGGGGACGACAGAGGATGAGATGGTTGGATGGCATCACCGACTCAATGGACATGAGTTTGTTTAAACTTCAGGTGCTTTGAAAAAAGGTCACGAGGAGCCAAAGGAACAAAGAAAGTTAGTTAGAGTTGGTGATAGATAGGGAGGCCTGATGTGCTGCAGTCCATGGCGTCACAAAGAGTCAGGCAAAACTGAGTGACTGAACTGACTGAACTGATAGTAAAATAAAAATCCATGTTCATACAGAATCCTGTACACAAATGTTTAAAATATCTGTATTCATAATTGTCAAATTTTGGAAACAGCTCAAATATCCTTCCAAAGGTGAACGTTTAAACTAGGTGTGGTTTATCCATACATAAGAAGGCAGTGCTGATACATCCACCAAGTTGGACAAATCTCCAGTGCAGTTTGTGAAATGAAAGAAGACAGAATCAAAAGACTGCAGACTGTATGATTCCATGCATGTGACGTTCTGGATAAGGCTGAAATATTGGGAAAGATCAGGGGTTGCCAGAGATCAGGGATAAAGGTGGGGATACCCTCAAAGGGGCAGCCCTTGGCAAATTTTTGGTACTGTGGTATTGGTGACCTGAGTCTATGCATTTGTCAAAATTCATAGAACTGTACACCAAAAAAGTGAATTTTACAGGATGTACACTTATAATAATTGTTTATAAATAATACAAAGATGTAAGCTAGAGAGAGGGAGGGAATGCATATCAAAGTAAGCTGTTTAGGAAGGAAAGTCTGATCCCAGTGTAATACTGAGCACAAAAGGTAATAGAGTCATTAGATCACAAAAGCATCATAAAAATGCCTCATTGGCTACACAAATAATGACTTATCACTCGGTTCAGATTTGAAAGGGAAACATAAACAAGCAGAGGGCCACCTGCCCAAGGATGGGTACATGGGGTGACAGAGCTATCTTAGCCTGTGGTTGGGAAAGCGAGAGCCCCATGTGAGCTCATTTGGTCCAAAAATCCTAAGAGACAAAAAACGGGGGCTTTGCAAAAAGGTCACGAGGAGCCAAAGGAACAAAGAAAGTTAGAGCCTCTGTTTGAGGGCAGCTGGAGAATGAAAACAGATGACAGTGAGAAAACTAGCCTTTAAGCCACAACAGGCTTGTTGCTTCCTGTGCTATTTTTGAGCCTGTGTCTGTGACACACAACTGCCATCTGGAGAAACCATCTCCAAATGGCAGAAAGTCTCTTAAGCACTACAGTTGCAGGGCTGTTGATTATATGGTCACAACACATGTGGTTAAGACTTTACATTCGAAGCTGGGACCTCAACAATCACTCCTGTTCTATTTTTCAGCCATACTCTGTCAAGAAAAATACACATAAAATTGGAATGGGTAGAATAAGCAAGCATAGTAAAGAGAAATATAAACCTCAGGGCAAATGCTGAGACAGTAATAGAGAGTCTAGCTTTTATAAATAAGCTCAAATTTGCTGACCTGAAGGAATACTGGCATAAAGAGAACATGTTCGATTTATGGTTTACAAGAGGCAGGGGATGTGGGGAGGGGGTTGGATGAAGGTGGTCAAAAGTACAAACTCTTAGTTATAAGATAAATAAGTACTAGGGATGTAATGTACAGCATGATGAATATAATCGACAGTGCTCTGTGTCATATATGAAAGTTGTTAAGAGTAAATCCAAAGACTTTTCATTACAAGGAAAACATTTTTTCCTATTTCTTTAATGATATATTTATATGAGATGATGGATGCTCACTAAACTTGTGCTGTATGCCTTAAACTTATACAGTATTGTATGTCAATTATATTTTAATAAGACTGGAAGACAAAAATAAAGAACTATAAAGCATGACAGTTTACCAAAAGAATAAAAATGAACATGTTGGAAGGCTGGAAAGAGTAAATTCACTATCCCAATTTTCATTTTTCCCCAGATTTATTGAGGACACATAAATTAATTGACACATAAATTGTAAATAATTAAGGTGAACAACGGGCTTCCCAGGTGGCTCAGTAGTAAAGAATCTGCCTGCAAATACAGGAGACCCAGGTTTGATTCCTGGGTCAGGAAGATCCTCTGGAGTAGGAAATGGCAACCCACTCCAGTATTCTTGCCTGAAGAAATCCATGAACAGAGGGGCCTGGCGGGTTACAGTTTGTGAGGTTGCAAAGAGTTGGACACAACTGAGCATGCATGCACAAAGGTGAAGAATGTGATGTTTTAATGTATGTATACATTGTTAAATGATTACTTCAACCAAGTTCATAAGCACATCCATCACCTCACATAGTTACCATTTTTTTTTTGGTAGTGAGAACACTTAAGATGTCCTAAGTTAGTAAATTTCAAGGATGCTGCTTGGTGAGACTGATAGCACTGGTAGCAAAATGTTTTAGAATTAAACACAGGCTTATGGGCAGTTAGGAAGAGAAACATGATCTCTAAGTGACCTCGAGAACAAGTAATTCAAGGCTAACCTCATTTCCTTTTTGGGTGTGGTCACCAGACTGGTAGAACAGGGGAAATGGTGGGTACATTATGTGGAAGTAAGTGAGGCATGTGATAATGCCCTTCGTGCCATTAAGGTGGATGAGATGAACATGGGAGAGGTGACATGTTCATGGAGATTCAAACTGGCTGAACAAATGTACCCAGAGAATGCTGATGGGAAACCGAAACTAAGAATGTGGTAGGAAAAGTGTTAGTCATTGTGGAGTAGCTACAGTGTGCTAGGCACGATGCTTTATATTTTCATTTTCCCATCCATCATCTCACATAAGTTCTCCCAACAGCCCTGAAAAGGTGCATATGGTGTTTATCACTATTTTACAGATGAGGAAGTAACTTGCCCAAAACCCGAAGCAAGTAAGGGGCAGAGCTGGAGTGTGAATCCAAGATTTGTCTGGCTCTAAAACCCATTGTTTTTCTAACCACAGTATCTGTCATTGCAGCATGTGAAGCTCTGCTCTTTTGAAGCATACATTTATTTACATTTTTGAATAGGTAATAGAACCACGTGGTTCAAAATCCCCAAAAGTATAAAAAGTTATACAGTTAAATTCTCCCTTCCACCCCTGCTCCCCCACCTATCCCTACTTGGTCCCCCATTGGGAACTACTGTTAATAGTTTCTTTACACACATAAAATGAGTCCTCAGGGCTGGTGCACTGGGATGACCCAGAGAGATGGAATCGGGAGGGAGGTGGGAGGTGGGTTCTGGAAGGGGAACACATGTATACCATGGCAGATTCATGTCAGTGTATGGCAAAACCAACACAATAATGTAAAGAAAAATAAATAAATAAAATTTAAAAAAACGAGTCATATTTTCTCTTCCTCTTTATCACATAGAGTACATCCACTCTTCCCACCAGCACTTTTTAAAATAAACTTAATAATGTGTTTTAGAGGTCTTGCCAACAACTGGAGAGCAAGCATGAAAAGTATTTAAATTAAATAACATTTATAAAATACACACCACAGTGACTGGCACATAATATGTGTCTTTCCAGGGTCAAAATTGCTGGAAGGTAGAGGAGCTAGGATCTGAATTCAGGCCTGTGGCCTCTGCAATTCACTTATCTATTTCTAGAGGTTATAAAGAAAATAGTGTGCTGACAACACGTTTGAAAGCACCGTCTTCGTAATTATTGTCAGATAACAGAGGCAATTACCAGCTTGCCCAGTGATGTAGCAATCTAGGAGCAAGTGGCAGCCCAGAGGATTGGGACATACCTCAGAGAAGTATTTCTGACTCCAAGCTAGGAGTCAGTTTAAGAGAATGAAAGGAAGTTCAAGATTAGTGAAAATGGTACCAAAGTATGTGGGCAGTTTGCTCTAAAATAATGATGTGCTTTTTATTGGTTAACTTTTAAAAAACATCCTTTTAAAAAGCAAAACAAAAAACCCACAATGGGCTACATTTCTGATGAAAGAGATAGAATGAGCACAGCTTTGAAGTCAGACATTCCTGCACTTGAATTCCTGCCCGGCCACTCCTGAGCTCTGTGATGCTCTAAATTGAACTTCCCTGAGCTGTTTCCTGATCCGTAAAGTGGGACTAATAAACCAGTTTCATAGGACTGTTTTGAGAATCAAATGAAGCAGCATGTGTAAAACACAGCTAGCCCTGGGAATGGGAATGATATTCCCTGTGTCGGCATCTGTGTTTGAACCACTGGTTCATCCCATTTCAAGGAACAATACAGGGCTGCCATGTGGAGATGCCTGCCCCAAGTTACAGAAAGTCTTTTAAGCACCAAAGTGGTAGAGCTGTTGATTATGAGATCACAAGACCTTACAAGGAATGCTGGGACTTCAAGTTGTACCCTCCTGGCAGCCCTTCCCCCCTCAACATAGATAACATTACCAAATTAGTTTTATGTCCTGAGACTAAGTCCCAAAGATAGCCATGAGACACTTGACCCCCAAGACCAAAGGCCAACCATGTGGCTTATGTTTTTCTAAATGGCTTTATACACATTTAAACATAACCAATGAGGCAGATTAATATTAATCACAGGGCTGTTGGATCCCTTGAAAGTACTTTCTGCATCTGTTGTTTTTTCCTATCACATCTCCCATTTATGGTCTACTACAATCTAGCTTTTGCTCCCAGAATTCCAACCAGCCAGTACACATTTCTTGAGCATCTACTTTTGACATAGCTCTATGGGAGTGTCATATGTGGCATCTTCTGTTAAACAGAGAACTATTTGGTTGAGGGTAATAAAAAGTAAGCCAAAGAGGCAGTATATAATGAATGCCAGATGAGTGATCCAGATAATAAAAATGTATATCAGAAGAGGTATATGGTAGGTACTCAATAAATAGTCACTGAATAAATAAATGAAAGAATGAATAAATGAGTGAAAGCTCAGTGTGGACCAAAACAGTCAGGAAACAGTAGAGCTCTATTAATCTGGCTACTCATAGACTTCACGTGTGGAGAAGGGATAATGTGTTATCAGACTATCTAGACTGAGACCAAATTCTATTAGAAATCATCACAGTGGGTCAGTAGGTTTGGGGAAGGGAGAAACATGAGTCACAGAATCCAATTAGGAGGCAGTTGTCATTACCCATGTGTGAGGTAATAAAAGTTTTAATCATTTGGATTAATAAAGAAATGACAATTCTTGGTAAATGATTGGTGAGAGGTGATGAAGAAAGGGGGGCTATTAAAGGTGATGGGGGCTGTTAAAGGTCACATTAAGGTGTTTTGAAGAGAATCATGGTACCATTATCAAAAGTGTGAAAGCCAGATGTCAAGCCTTTTTCAGGGAAGATGAAAGAGTTTAGTTTTAGATATCTCCAAATGGAAGGGTCTAGCAGCAATTAGAGGTGTAGTCTGGGAGCTCAGGAGACAGATCATGATCACTCGAAGTTCAGATCAATGTGTCACTCTTCTTCCTGTCACCACTAGAGAGCCATCTTTTTTGGCCTGAGCCATGGTCATAACAGTAAAATGTCATGGAGCCCAAGGATGGAGGTAGGGTGAGAAGAGAGAGATGTGTTCACTGTTGCTGAGAGATGGGGAGGCTGAGCTCAAAAAGGGGCCATATGATTTGGGCTTTGGGAGAGGATTGTGATTGACCTTTAAGGGCTGTTGTCTCAGCGTGGAGATCTGTGGGTGAGAAGGCAAGAGACTGTAGGGAGTTTGGGGGTTGGCAGGTGCTGAGACAGAGAGGCAGTGGGTCTAGACCATTTGGCAGAGTGAGAAGATAGGTAGAAAGAAGGTAGCTAGAAAGGAGCAGAGAGGAACTCCAACCTCTCATCATTTCTCTATTGAAACCATTTTCTCAAATGTTACCATTTACCTTCTTCTTGCCAAATATATGGTTTGTAATACACTCAATTTGTTTCTTTCCAATATTTGACTCAGATCTCTTATTCCTTCCCCTCCCTTAAAATTCTCTTCTTCTGTGGCTTTTGTAATACACTAGATGCTACCCGATCTCCTCCTACATGGATGACCAGTAATGATCTCTTTTTCCCTTGCTGGTTCCTCTTCTTCTGCTCACATCTGCAGATGACCTCTAAGGCTCTGACGTTGATCCCCTGCTCCCTCAGATAGCTCATCCATCTAAGTTAATGACTCCGACCCACGAAGCTCTGTCTTTCTTCTCTCCACTGCCTATAGGGTACAAACCACTTTTCTTTTCTAACCTTGTCTCTCTGAGAAGGTACAGTTCTCCCAGGTGCCAGACTGGATGCTTTCAGAGAGTCCTTTGTTTCTTAACCTCTTGGTACATCAAATCTGTACTAGGTCTTGTCATCTCTTTCTTTAAAACATCTCTGGGGTTCATCCTTGCTCTTCATTTCTTTTCCACTAGCATCAATCATCTCTAACCGACATCACTGTTACTGATTCCTGGAGAATCTCCCTTACCCAGGCTCTACCCCTTCTGGACTCCTACTTTATGCCCACAATAATGAGGTTGGTATTCTGAAATTACTATTTACTGTGCCGCTCCCCTATGCAAAAACATATGACGACTCCGTATAACTCTTATCACAACAGCTAAACTCTTCAACATGGCTGGCAAAGCACAGAAACTAAGAATCCTAGAAATGGAAAAGATAGTAGAAATCATGTGGTCTAACTTTCCCCTTCTAAAACAGGAATTGCTATTCAGCCTCTCTTTAGAAGGGTCCCTAGATCATGGCGGGCTTCCCAGGTGGCTCAATGGTAAAGAATCTGCCTGCCAATTCAGGAGACATGGGTTCATTCCTTGGGTTAGGAAGATCCCCTGGAGAAGGAAATGGCAACACACTTCAGTATTCTTGCCTGAAGAATTACATCAAAAGAGGAGCCTGGAGCATAGGGGTCACAAAAGAGTCTGACATGACTTAGTGACTAAACCACCACCACCTAGATCATGGAGCCTTTCCTAATTTGGTCTCACTGTTTATATTCAACTTCACTTCCTACAACTCCCTCTATATCCCATCTCCTCCAGTCAGGCTGGATTCTTCCCAGCATCTTCCTTTTACACGTTTGTTCTTCTCTCTCTCTACCTGTGGCCATCTGCTTTGCTAAATGCCTTCCTGTCCCTGTTCTACTTCTTGAAATCTACCCATCATTCAAGGCCTTTCCACTAGTCTAAACATCATCTTTCATGACCCCTCCCCTGACTTCTTTATCTTAACTCCTATTGTGTTTACTGCTAGCACAGAGTTTCATGCTTCCTTGCCCTATACCTGCTAATTTTATTGCCCCCTCACTCATATCCCCTAGGAGAATGTAAGCTTCTCAAGGGAAACAGAACCTTACCTTTGTAGCACCCAAAGCTTTCCTTACACAGAATTAGGCATAGTAGTCCATACTTAGTGATAGATGGGCGAACTTAATGCTAGAGAGGCTGGATCACACAGCAAGTCAGTAACAAGATTCACGGCTGGAAACCACAGCCCTTGATTCCCTGAACTTCAGCTTTGATACAAATGAGCCAAGCTGGGTGAGGATGCATCAGATAGGGCCTAGGCATTAGGACAGAAAAGCCCTTTCCTAAGCCTGAGAAGCAGTGAGGATTACCTTGGTAGTCTAGGATGGGAGTCTGTGGGACCTCTTCAGCATAGACTTCATTGTAGCTTTCATCTGGGTGGTAGCCTGAGCCTAGAATGAAGAAAATATCAAGATGACATATTGGTCTCTGATGCAGGTCCTTCCCAACCTTTTCCCCTTTCCAGCTTGGTCCCTTTCTGAGGACATGGCACTCCATGGGTGGAGATTGAGGTGGCTATTTAGTGGGAAAAATCCTATGCTGTGAAGCAGCACAACTACTGTGGGAAAACCTCCACAGCCCAGGTACAGAGAGGGTGAGCTCATGATGGGGGAGGGGTGGGCAGCTTACTGGGCTTCTCTGGTGGCTCAAGCGGTAAAGAATCTGCTTGCAGTGCAGAAGACCCAGGTTTGATCCCTGGACTGGGAAGATCCACTGGAGAAGGGAATGGCAACCCACTCCAGTATTCTTATCTGGAGAATCCCATGGATGGAGGAGCCTGGTGGGCTATAGTCCAGGTGGTCAGGCAGCTACTGGTAGCACTAGAAGACTCCATTAAAAAAAATCAAACTCCATCCACCCATCCTGCCCATTTGGACTAGAAATGACTCATTTCCTTGATGTAACACAGGAGTCTTGATGAGACACTGATGACTGAGTTCTGAGGATGGACTGTTGTCCCAGGTAGGAGGGAAAAAAAATAGAACCTGAGCAAAGGTCTTTCCACTAGTGACGGGCCTTCTTACAGTCATCAGAGGAAAACAATTCCTCAAGCTCCCACCAGCCCACAGGGCACCAGCCTTTTGGTATACAGTCCATGGAGTTGCAAAGAGTTGGACACGACTGAGCGACTTTCACTTAAGTTTTTTTTTTTTTTTTTGATCAACTGTGTATTTAAGGCTAATTCTATGCAGGAAGGTTTTTGTTTTTGTTTTTTTAAACACATAGAGCATTATGGTGATAGTAAATCTTAAAATTTCAATTTAAATTGGTTGCCAAGGCTAGGGGTGGCATGCCAGGGCAAAAATGGAAGGCTCAAGAGGCAAGGGGGTAGGAGTTTCACTGCCTGAGCAGTTTGTCCTGGTTTGCAGAAATATTCACTCTAATCAGCAGGAGCCTTAGTAGGGAGGTGCTGAACTAGAGAACATTCTGAGTCCACCCCCGTTCTGTTAAGTGGTCCATTCCCTGTGAGTCCACCCCCGTCCTCTTAAGTGGCCCATTCCCTGTGAGTCCACCCCTGTCCTGTTAAGTGGTCCATTCCCTGTGAGTCCACCCCCCATCCTGTTAAGTGGTCCATTCCCTGCGGAGGCCAGTCTGCGGCTGTCTGGGAGACTAAACAGTGTGTTCCACCAGACGGCAGGAAATGGGTCATGCATATGAACTAATTGGAACATAACTTGGTCCTTTCTGGAGGGAAGTTTCCGGAAGCTCCCTTTGCAGCCTCACTGTGTGCCTAAAGCACACACAGTAATAGAGCAGCCAGCTGTGCTGGAGTCAGGGACAATTCTTCATTTCCAGGAGAGGGTGTGCTTCTGGGACAAGGCTGGGTTTTAGTGCCGGAGCCCTTTGGCCTGTGTAAACACTCTGACCACAAGCTTACCCTGTCTCCTCTCTGGGCAGAGACACGGGGCCCCCTGCACAAATGGGTGGAGCAGAGGGTAGATGATGAGGCTCCTCCATTCTCCACAGGCCCAGACTGGGGGTGAGGGGTGGGTGTTGGGAAACCAGTCCAACTTGATGAGCAAGGGAATGAATCAAATTGAAAGTTTGTCTTATGAAATCATGTCCTCATTGGTTTGCCCTCATTCCAGAGGAAAGAGTTCATATTTTCTCTTTCCCTTTATTTTTTTCTGGTTTCCCTTTTCGGTTCTCTCCTTGCTTTCCTTTATTTCTCCTTAGGCCCCCCTCTCCCTTGCTCCCTCTTTTCCCACCTGGGTGGTTTCTTTGTGGTGGAGGGAGGTGGAGGGGGGTGGACATAATTCTCATCAGCTGTTTCAGTTTAGTATCCAGGCCTTACAATGCCTATAAACAGGAGGCCAGATGTGAGTGATTTTCTGAAGGATTTGGTCCCCATACTCTTGTTCCAGAGCTTGCTTGTGAACAGATTCCTAGCATGAGAGCAAGTCTCTCTTCACCACAAGAGCAGACAGGAGAGTCCAAGGCCTATGGATGGATAACGATAACGACCGCCACAATGATAACAATGACTCTCAACATCACTCAGCACCTATTCTGGGTTTACCCATTACGTGTGTCATCTCATTAGGTCACCCTGACATCTCAGTGAGGTAGACATCCTTACTGCTTTCAAATACAGATGAGGTAACAGGCTCAGAGGAGTTCAGGAACTAGCTCGAGGTTTCCCAGCTAGTAAGGAGCAGAGTGGGCATTCCAGTCCAGGGTGGTTTGATCCCCTTGATGCCAAACTCAGACACTCCACTAAAGATGGTTGTGGGGGGGGGGGGCTTTGGACAACATCCAACAGAAATAAAAATCCAAAATCTTTATTGCAATTCAGCTTTTTAAACTCTGTGTGTGTGGGATCGAAGGCCACCAAACATTTCATATCATTCCGGAATTACAAAGGATGTGGAAAAACTGAGGAGAAGACTCAGTCAGATAATTACAGTCTTCACCAGGGTACAAAGCTGGCTGGTCCAGTGCCAAGCCTGCTTTGTGACAGGAAGAAGTTAGGGCCACCTTATCACTTTAAGCCTTTCCATTTCTCACCTTTGCCTGTCTTTGGGTAATTTTTGAAAAATATTAAGATGTCATATATGAAACTAGAGGGCCCCTCTCCCCACCTTGTTCTATCTGTCTGTCCCTCTTCAGCCCTGGTGGGGAGAAGCTTTGGCAGCATTCCTTGGTCCCTTTAGGCTGACTGGTGGTTACCATGTGGTCTGTTACTGGGTTCCTCCACCATCCATAGAACAGACCCTCTAAAGCACTACCCTTTACAAAGATGTGATTGGAAATGTAACTGATAGTTAATGACTATTTTAAGAACAACACTAATGCTTGGATTATGATAAGAAATGTTGTTTGACTTTCTGAATACAGGTATGCCAATACACACTTTTAACCCACTGCTGGCTTGATTTATATTTTTAACCGTTCATACACCCTGCTGATTATTCCTGAATCCAATTTGTGATTAGCCCGGAATCCACATGTGGCTGCTTTCCTTGTACTACTCCCACTGGAGGACAAGGTTATAGCCATAAACAAAACAGCCCTGAATGTATAGAGTGGTCACTAAATATCTGCTGAGTGAAGAAATGAACATGTGAACAGAGCATACTCAGACAGTTGAGCTAGTGATGTAGGGAAAGATTATTGGGAAATCCCCAAGTATCTCTCATCACATAGCCTTCTAAGAAAAGAACAGGACAGAATGAATGGGTTGGCAGGACTGTCAGAGACTTCACTAGCCTGGGCTCCCGAGAAGGAGTGATGAGCATGGTGACTCTGGTAGGAAGTAGGGAATGGCCACCTTTGCAAATGGCCTTTTGAGACTTTCAAATGAATCCAAGTCTTACAAAACTGCATTGTCCTCAAGACTCCAAAAGCTCAGGCTTCTACCCTGGGGAAGGTAAAGGCCTTGGTGTGCTCTGGGGTTTCTTATAGTGATTCAGAATGAGGCTTCACTCATCTAACTTACACTCATGATCTTTGGCTGGATTTTGGTCTCGTTTACTTGAACTGAAGCTCGAGAGAGTTTGGGGAGGATAGCTGCACAAATTATATTCTGGAGACTTGGGCTCCTTTAACCCCAAACAGTGTGTGCTCTGCCAAGGGCTTGATTTGAACATCTTCATCTCAGTGTCAGCCATTATGCTTCACCCCCTACAAAGCCAAGTTAAGCCAAACAGGGGAAGAAGTTCGCATATTTGTTTGAAAGTTTGATGCAGCTGTTCCAAACAGAGCGTCTGCCAGAGGCCTCCACCAGGAGCTAAGGGCATGTGGAAAATTTTAGCTACAATGACTGCAGCTGTGATGGAAGCAGTTTGTTATTTACTCATCTCTGGATGTTTTTCTAACTCCATTACTTGGGCCTGTCTCCTTCCCCTGCTCCCTCCAGCCCCCATGAAGGCAGACAGTGCTGACCACAGAATATTATTAGCACTTGGAATGCCAGCTGGGCCCCATCAAATCTCCTGTCTGGCACCTCATTATCCTTCCTTCATTCCGCCCCTTCCTTTCCCTCCTCACTGAGTGAGTTCTCTTGAGCTCCCTATGTCTCCCCAGAGGCAAAGGATGAAACATTCAGGGATCTAGAAATCCCCATTCTTTCCAAAGAAACAAGCCAGAAGAAACTGAGGGATTCCTGTTCAAGAGAATGTGGCCTGAATTGTCATTAGCAATCTTTATCAGAAAGGAGGTATAAAAATCTCATCCTATAAATAATGTCTGGGAGGGGAGAGAGAAAGAGAAAATGGAGAAGCAGGTAAGAAAATGGCCTCAAATCCATGTCAACAAGCCACATTTTTAATATTTGTTTATATTTATGAAGTATAGTTCAAGTATGTGGCTGTTGTTTTTCACTCCATCGTGTCCAACTCTTTGTGACCCCCATGGACTGCAGCATGTATAGTATGGTTCATGTATATAGTATCACATAAATTACTAGTGCACAATATAGTGGCTCACAATTTTTAATGATTATACTCCATTTTTAGTGATTATGAAATATTTGCTATATTCCCTGTGTTGTGCAAATAAGCTACAAGGATATATTGACCAAACTCATTTTTATGCTGGTGCAGCCTGTCTTGAAAAATCTCTTATTAGTTTGCCTCAAAAGCCTCCCTCCATACCCTGCTTCAATGTTGAACCATCTTTTTTATTGAGGATAGTTCTTCTCTGTATCTAAGTGCCTCCTATTTCAGTATGACCCTTCCCTTCTCTAAGACTTCGTCTAAGCACTGCCCTTCCTGGAAATAACGGGCTACAGCTCCTATGACATACCTGCATACCATGTTGGCATCACTGCTGGAGTGAGGAAGAGCAGCAGAGAGAGAGCTCCTCTTGGAGTTAGTTGAATGGCCATCCTTGAAAAGGGGGTGGGGAGGGATGGGAAGGGGTTAGGGAGACAAGAATAGAGGTATGTGGCCAGAAGCACCAGGGCAAAGGAGGATGACTTTCAGAAATCAGCCCTCAATGAACTTCCAAAAGTAAGAGGAAGCAGACATGCAGGATCTACGAGGAAGAAGAGAGATTTTTTAATTAACAAATGTCCTCTTTGTAAGGACTTCCCACTTTTAGGATAATAAGACTCTATTTGTGGATTCTGGTCTTTTCCTCTCAGGAGGACAGAAAACAACCAATTCTCAATTGATCCTGGTGATATCTGATGCCACTGTTCCATGGCCTAAGTTATGGAGAGGGACACTGAGATATCAAGATCGGCAAAGGGGCAACATTAAGTCATGCACAACTAAGAGAGAAACCTGCAATCTAAAGGTCCCAGGTGATGGTTTCATCCATTGAACTAGTGCTTCCTAACCACGAATCTGAGAAAGTGTTAGCATATACAGACTAAGAACTTGAACTCTGGAGTTACATAGACCTGGATATGTATCCAATTCTGTCGCTATTAGTTATGGGGCTTTGGACAAATTCCTTACCTTCTCTTAGCTTCAGTTTCCTTATCTATAAAATGGGCATAATAATAGAATCTACATTATAGAATGGATTATTGCCTGACACATAGGGAAGAAATCCATATATATTAGATACTATTATTACCAATAATAGTGTTATTACCATCTTGGACAGAGCTGGATGTCTCCTTTCTCCAGTTTCTCAGGCAGTGACTATACCCTGGTTCAGTTCTTAGCTTTGGATTTCGAGGCTTAGCGGTTTGGTAGTGGCTTCTGGCTTTCAAGTCCAGCCTAACCTTCTAGTTTTATCCTGCTGAGCCAGCAGGAAGTCAGTGAGGTTGGAAAGAACATACTGAGGTACGTGAGGAGAGGGTAAGCAAGCTCCACTGCCCTCTCACTTCCCATCCTGTCCTCACTCTAATGAGTGAGGGACTCTCTAATGGGATGAGAGTTTTGTGGTTCCCAGTAGGCAAATACTTCATAAGTGACAGTATTAAAACTTGCTGCCCATTGCTATAAACTGGCCGCTGGACTTCTCAGCAAGCACCCATTCACCCACAGGCTTTCAATGAAATGCCATGCCCAGGGGAGAGGTCAGTCCCAGAAATGGAGGAACAAAAAGATGGCAGATTCTGACCAGCATCCCTAAGGGATATGAGAAGTCCAAGAATGGCAGAAATTCATTTTCCAATTCATTGCTACCTGGCTTCAGATTCTGTCTATAGAGTGGCAAGAAAGAAGGATACAGAACAAGTGAGAGCAAGCAGGGGAGGCAAGGAAAGTGGAAAGATGTGGGAAGGAATCGCAGCAAGAAAAGATAATCTGCCAGAGCTGAAGCCAAGAGATGAAAGCAGAAAGAGGGAATGAAAGGATGAGCAAGAGATTAAAGAGAGAGACACTAATCATCAACCCCCTCTCCCACATGCAGCCTCCATCCAGTTCCTTGGTTTGGAAGCAGGGGCTTTCCTTTGCAGACCCAGTGCTCTGAGTCTGTGACCCCTTCCCTACCCACCTTTCTTGCCAATCTCAATCTGAAAACTTGACTCACTCACTGGGGTCGGCCACCCCTCTGCTGTGGGCAGGGAAGGTAGTGTGAACCTGTGTCTGCAGCCAGGTCACAGCTCAAATGGAAAGCAGCATATGGTCCAATTTCATAAAAGAATTTCTCCCCCCCTTCCCTGCACCCCACATCCCCGAGCCATGTTGCCTAAGTCCTGGGTCTCGTTACTCCCTCGGGTAAAGAGATGGGGTAGTGTAGTATGGAGTGGAGGGGTGAAGCAGCAGATCTTACCTGATGTACGAGTTTTTTGTACTCTCTCCTCTTCTCTTTCTCCTTTCTCTCTGCTCCTCTCATCAGTCGGAAAAACTACTTTTTAACATTCCTAGAGTGAGTGGCTCCTGGTCTCTCCGGGCCTCCAGGATTCTGTTAACACTGCCCAGATGTTAGGACACTGGCATCTGCCAAAAGTTTCCTTAAAGCTATATTATCCCCAAAGCTATAGCTGTTCCTCCCTCAGAAAGATTTTAGAGAGATGGAGAAGGAAAGCAAGGATAAAAGGAGCTCAGCCTCTCTGCTGCTGAGCAGAGGAGAGTGTGAGTGGCGCTGGCCTCAAGCCATGAGTATAGTAATGACTAACAGGCTGGCTAAAGGGCCTCCAGAGATGTGGCGCAGTGAAGAACACTTTTTTTTTATGACATCAGGATTGAATGAAAAGGAATTCCACAAACTCTTAGGAGAGGGGAGGAGTGGAGCCGATTTTGAAATTCCCTGGAGATTTCCCCTGTAATTCTTTAGTACTCACCATCCCCTAGTTGCCCTGCCATCCATATGCACAGGGTCAGACCCACTTTGAAATTCTCTCTGATGACCTAATTCCAATGGACTTTAGTTTCTGATAAGATTATGTTGTTGACAAAATATACCATGTGCTTCCAGCCTTCAGGATCATACTGATTTCCTGTAATAAGAGCAGAGAGAAAGCATACTTACAGACACTTTAGCGGGAGGTTGTTTAAGCGAATTGAAATGATCTCTCTGCACATGGCAAGGTTGAAGCCATTGCTAATGTGTTTCTCACTGATCTCTGATGGAGGGCCATGTTTCTCCTCACCAAGCAAGCTTTCTTCATTTTAGTGTCTGATAATGAGACTGTTCTACTATGGGACATATCTGCTCCTGATACTTTCCCTCCCCTCAGAGTTGCAGTTCCAACTTCGAAAATGCAGTGGTCCTGGAAGAAATTGTTTTCGATGCTGTAGAAAGAATTTATTCCTTGTGTATGTAAGCAAATTGGTAGCCCCCTCTCGGTTATGAAGGGAAGAATTGTACTTACAATAATAGAAAGCTCAGTAGCTATCCTGCTTCATTTTTCATCCATTGATCATGACTATGTACTGAGTGTTTACAATGTGATCATTGTATAAGGTAGGCAAAGACATGGTCTTGGCCTCATTCATTCAATAAATTTATCAAGCATTTACTGTGTTAAGGATGGAGGACAAAATCCCTGACATCTTAATCCATAATTAATTCAACAAATATTTGTTGAGCATCTATTATGTGCCACATACTGTTCGAGGTGTTCGAGAGACATCCTTGCCCTTATGGATTGGAGGAAACAGACATTTAACAAAAATGTTAATTATAATTTTGTGTGTTGAGCTGACCAATCTTCATTGGGCTTTCACTGTAAGGTAACAATCAAGGGACAGTGATGAGTAAAAATTGTGTGATTCTTGATCTTATGAAGCTTACTCTGCAGCTCCCACAGGGTTTGTGTTTATTAGGGGAGAGAAGGAGGACACAATTAGAAAATTGTACAAGACCCTATAAATTTCCAAAAGCTATGGAATACACTGTGAGGACTCTGTGGGAAGACATGGGCCATGGTCTGCTCTTAGGCAAGGGAAATGACATAAACAAGAGCTCCTTGTTACGTTAGAGAGGGGGATGGGCTAACTGGTATGAGGGTTCAGAGGAGGAGTAGGAAATAAAGTTGAATAAATACTGTAGGGCCAAATTGTGGGCCCTTTAAATCAGATATAGGCATTTACATTAAACTTATGTGTTAGAAAATAGTGAATCTATTAAACAAATGTGTGTGTGACAGAAAGCGTGAGAGAAGGAGCAAGAGAGAGAGACTGAGAGAGAGGAGAGAGCGCGAGTAAGCGAGCAGAGGAATCAATTCTACCAGAATTGTTTTCTTTATAAAAATCCCTTTGGTGACTCCCTTGTGGCAAAGAATATAGTCCCAACTCTTAGCAGGACACATCGTACCCCACACAAGCAAATCTCCCTACGTCCTCAGCCTGGTTTAAGCATTCACTCCTTGACTCCTCATTCTGGACACACTAAACTTGCTTTTCCTTTCACACCATGGTGGCTGGGGGCAGATATGTTTACTCCACTCTGTAACCCTTTCCCTTCTTTCCTGGCCTGTTGAGACCATATCCATCTTTACTGTTGAGAAGCTTCCCTCAGCCCATCCCAGCCAGAGCTAGTTTACTTCACCTTCCTTTTCTATCATATCACTTTGTACATGTCTCATGTCCCAATTATAGGGTTTATCACACTTATTGCCACTATTGATCTATGATAAGCTCTGTTCCCTACTCTAACTAGTCTGTTCAGCTCAGACTCATCTCTGTCCCCTACTAAACTGTGAGTGGGACCATGGCTTAGTCTTCTTCATTCCCCTAGCACCAAACACAGAGCCCAGAACATGCTAAGATGAGGATGCTGCATAGGCCTTGTGTCCCACTAAGGGCTGGAAGGAGCAGGCCAGAGGGGTGGCAGAGAGAGATTAAAGAAGAAAATGAAGAAGAAGATTATGGAAATCATAGGGGATCAAAGTAAGGGGGTAAGTAAGACAAGAGGGGCAGCAATCCTATGAAATACTGGGATGGGTAATGTGAAGAACTTCCAACAAACAGGTGGGGTTAATTTAAA
Organism: Antilocapra americana; assembly: GCA_007570785.1. Taxonomy (NCBI): domain Eukaryota; kingdom Metazoa; phylum Chordata; class Mammalia; order Artiodactyla; family Antilocapridae; genus Antilocapra; species Antilocapra americana. The sequence continues at coordinate 376,007 of ML661241.1, forward strand.
AAACTAACATTTCTTCATCACTACTATGTGTGGGTAGCACTGTATTAGACACTGTGAGGATACAAAGTTAAATAAAACACTTTTTACTGTGATTTGGTTGGGAAGACAAGACAGGGACAGAGAGACTGGCAATATTCACACATACAAATATAAATTTTTTAAAGTTCTTAAAGTTCAATATCAAAACTTTTAATAAGAAGCACCTAAGAGTCAAAAAGATATTGTTTTAAGAAATATTAGATATGGAAACTGACTAGTTGAGATCTCAGCAAAGCTCAACAAGCCTACATTTGAAATCATTCTCTTAGAAAGTGGACTAAGACAAATTGACATGTAAATGTAAATTTCAATGCCATTTAGGAGTATCTCTCATTTCTATGTGTCCCAAATTGTATATTATGAGTCTTTTTGAAAAAGGCAAGATAAGGGCTGGAAAAGGAAGAAAGGATTCATAGAGAATTTGAAAGGAGTAGATGGGAAAAGGGTGAATGAAAAAGAAAATTTCAGAAAAGGAATAATGAGAATACACAAAAGATAAG
>ML661241.1:376645-415351 GCA_007570785.1 Antilocapra americana
AGATATTCATATTCAGGAAGCTAGTTTTTAAAACTATACCTATGAATTATCTGTTGAAATTATGATGTTTAAATGATGTTTATCTGATGATTATAATGTAAAATATGAAACTTTAAAACATAGAAGGTGCTTTTAAATTTTACAATAGGTGCTTAGCCAAAGGTAATTGGAGGGATTCTAGAAAAGGTATTAGAAAATGAAAATAAGACAATTATGTGAATAAGAGTTTGATGTATTCTGTGCGAAATATTGCATTATCTTTTTACAGGTTCCTAAGACAAACAGTGGGCTTCCCTTGTGGCTCAGCTGGTAAAGAATCCGCCTACAATGCGGGAGACCTGGGTTCAATCCCAGGTTGGGAAGATCTTCTGGTGAAGGGAAAGGCTACTCACTCCAGTATTCTGGCCTAGAGAATTCCATGGACTGTATAGTCCATGGGGTCACAAAGAGTCAGACATGACTGAGTTAAGTAATCTCCCAAGATGTTATCTAACAGTTCAACTTAATGTTTCTGTTTTATGTCAGTGTGATACTGGGATGGCTTAGACATTTAGTTTTTAATTTCCTTTAATTAATCAAGCCTGGAGTGACTACTACTAAGTGGTTAGCATCAGAGGCCAGCTATGATCAATGAGCTGAACAGGGACTGTCCGAGCACCAAATGACCTCATCCATTGAGCATTGTATCCTAGGGTCCTGGAGAGTATAAAAGCGGGTGCGGGAGCCCAGCCAAACTGGCTCTTCAAGTAGTTTCTGAACATGTAGGCAACTGGACGTAAGACAGGTAAGTAGAGAGGAAGCAGATACTCAAAGCAGGTACTTAAGTAATTGACTAAGGGTATGAGTTACTGTGAATGATCAGAGTATAAAGACCGATGTTAAAGAAAGAGGTATGTGTGTTGGCCGGGCTGGAGAGTTGGGGGAGGTTGCTCTCATTGGGTTGGGTTTGAGCTGAACCTTAAGTTGTGGGGCAGGAATTTTGTGTTTAGAGATTGGGAAGTAGGGAACAGATCTTATTTATCGGGGAGATAATCTTACTGGCTTATTATAAAACAGAAAATTCACTTTGGAAAAGCTATAGGAAATAAGCTGATGTGCTGGAGGTGGCATCATTTAAGTGTCAAAGAAAAACACTTTAATCTTAAAGGTTACAGGAAGTTAATAAAGAAGGGACCAAATCTATACTAAATGTTGAATATAAAACAAGCAGTAACAATATTTAAGGAAAGTATCTTCTTTTTTCCCCCTATATCATCAACATCAAACGTGTTTTTGTGATTAGAAAAGTGGGAGAAATTAAGAGATTGAACCAACAAAATTATTGAACTCCCTTTATCATTCTGGGATAGGCAGGGTTACCTCTTAGGTGGTTGGGCTAATTGAGTGAATGGAAAAGCAAAATTCAACCAAACCCGCAAGTACAAGGCAGAATTGGGGAAACCATTGAGGTTCTTGTGCTTCAGGGGCTCCAAAGAGCCCTTGTTTGTGGTTAAATGTACAATAGCAGCCATGTCCCATCACAGAGTGGGCTCCATGTCTGATGAGAGAAATAGAAGTTACCAGGGTTTAGTCCTAGGCAAGTTACTTAGCCTCTTTGAACCTGTCCCCTCATCTGTAAAACATGAGTAATGGTAGTCATGACTTCACAATAAGGACTTTTGAGATATAAGGATGAGGTAACACTTGTTGGTTGCTTAGCAACGGTGGTTGGTACATAGTCAATGCTCAGTTCTGCATTTATTATTAATATTTTAAGGAATAAATTTATCTTATAACCTAGAGACTTCTTACATTGCCTAGATATGATTATATGCCTCTTTGTCTGGGTTTCAACCCAGATCTAGGTCTAAATTTGAACTAAACTGAACTTCTGGGCTTGGTGGCATGGCAATGGTGGGAGTGGGGTTAGCAGGGTGGGAGGCACTGTTCAAGGTGTTGTGGCCATAGGAATATTAAATTCCATGTCAGGTTTAGGTTTAATTTGGCACTGATTGTTATTCAAACAAAGCAGCCTTGTGAGTAGCAGAGGAAGGGAGGGGAGGAAAATCAACACATTCTTGGAAATAAGATGAGGCTTTTGCTTTGCTATTTTGTTTTTTCTTCGGCCACAGAAATATTTATTTGCTCTCAGGCTCACAATGAAAATCCCTTTCAGGACATGGTACAAACCTAAGCTTCAGAGGAAACTTCCATTTAAGATCACAAGAATTCAGCAAGACTTCCCTGGATACTTTTTTGTTTTAATATGAGAACCCCCCAGATGTGTGCTTTTTAGTTTAGGGAGACCGCTTTGCATATACTGAGAGTCCCCTCAACCTCATTTCCTATGGCTGTGGCATATGTGGTGTTTTAAAAGTTGATGTCTGCCTTATTTCCTGATGACCCTAGTGTTTACAAAGTGTATAGATGTATCATTTACCCGTTCTCTCCATGTATTTATGTGTTAGGCTTTTCATGCTTTAGTATAAAGCATGGCAGTGCAATAATTCTCCACCAGTTGCTCTCTTGGACCTCAGACATCTGGCATGAGGCTATAGGAGCTGGTCCTAGGTCAATATTTGAAGCACAAGGAAGCTCTGTGTGACCAAGTTAATGGAACTTTCCTGTTTTCTGGTTCTGTGGTATATGTTTAAAGCAAGATTTAGAGCAAAAAAGTTTAGGCAGTCACCTCTTCTTCACCAATGCAGGGCTTATTGCCAAGGCAATACAATGAATGGCCATTTGTGATGTTAAGCTTGTGTCACTGATGATGTAATTGGTTGGTTAGGAAACTGATACTGCCTTCTAATCCCATCCCCCTAGATGACACACACACACACACACACACACACACACACACACACACACACACTTGACAGTATCTTCCCTCAAAGAGCTTATACTTTAGTTAAGAAACCAGAACTTAATAGATGAAAAAAAAATCCCTACCTATCCTGAGGTCTCTAGTATTTAGTAGATTATGAAGAGGGCTTTTGTGCATGTGTATGTGTGTGTTTTAAAATTCCACTTTACCCTAGAGCTTGACTCACGTCTGCCTGTGGACATAAGGGACAGGAAACTTTCTGGTGATTCATTCCCATCCTGGAAGCAGTTTAAGTCCTTAAGAACACATGGTCTCAAGTTCTAGGAAGAACTAAGCAACGTAGAATTTCTTTGGGATGAGTAGGCACGAAATACCAGATACAGCTTATATAATAGAGGAGAGGATTGAGAAGTACAGTTATCTCTAGTTTTGCCTTTTCTATTAGTTGTGTGACCCATGATTTCAGCCTCTTTATGATCAGCTGTTCGTGATCTGAAAATCCAGAGGGCTGGAATATGTAGTGCCTTCCAGTTTTAACATTTAAAAAGAGAGTCACATTTACTGGGTATTCTCTATAGTGCCTTCCCTTTTGAAAGTTTGTAGCTAATAGCTGAATTTACATTTCAGGATTAACTAATTTGAAGCACTTTTCCTCAATCTCCATTAATTTAGATGATAAGGAGGGAGAGGGATAAAGACAAGATTTTTTTTGCAAATTCTTGTAGAGTAATTCTAAAATTCATTACCTTTCCTATCTACCTTTGGAATTCTTTCAACAAGTGGTTATTTTTCTTGTGCCCCTTCCCCACCTCATAAAACAGTGTTCAAAAATCGAAAAACAAGGGACCAAAAAAAAAAAAAAACTCAGCGTAATTCCACCACTCAGGTAAATTGCACTTTTCCTTTGGGTTTTTCTCTAAAAACATGTGACTAGATGGATCGCTCTGCGAACTGCTTTTGTTTCTCTTCGGAAATATATGTTCGTGTCTTGAAAGTATTTTGCTACGTAATAAGATACTCTTAGGTCACTTTTAACCTCTTTCCATCCTATTTTTTTCCCCTTTTAGGGCATTAGGGGCCAGTGAGGCTGTATCTCAGAGCGCTGCTGGCGCTGCTGGTGTTAGAAACAATATGATGCAGTTTTAAATGCATGGAGAGGGGTGGGGTGCGGGAAAGATTCCAGAAGTGAAAAAATGAAGCAAGCTCCACCCTGAAGATCTAAGAAATTTCCGACACTAGAACCTTTTGTGTAGCATTTTCGGCAACCTTCGGCAGGGGGCGCTCGGAAATTGTCGTCACTTTCCGGACAGCCTCCCAGACTTTACCCTCTAGAAAACTGTACAGTGTTTCCGGCTCTTCTCAGTTGCGGGCGCTCGTAACTTTTCGGCAGTTTCCGGGAAGACTCGGGGGCTCCCCGCCTCGCCAGCTCTGTTCCGATCGCCTGGCGCAGCGGGGCAGGGTCTCGGGCTAGTCATGGCGTCCCCGTCTCGGAGGTTGCAGACCAAACCGGTCATCACTTGTTTCAAGAGCGTCCTGTTGATCTACACATTCATCTTCTGGGTGAGAGACGGAAACTCCGGGGACGGGAGGGGTTCCCAGGCTGGAGTCGGGGAGGGGGGGGTGTGACCCTGAGCCGAGGGAGCTCGGATCCGAGGTGGGGAGCGGGGCGCCAGTGGGGTTGGGGTGGCGGTCGCTGCTGGGACCTCGGCGCTGGGACTCCACCTTGGTTCGGGCATCTCGCCCGCTCGGGTCGGGGTCTCGGGCGACGGCAGCCGAGAGGCTGAACCAGGACCCAGACGTGCCTAGCGTTCGAATTCAATGCGGGGCGCCTGGAATGGAGTGACGCCCTCCCCCACCCCCAAAGCAAGCAAAGAGTGTCCCCTGAGAAGTAAGGCTTGCCCGGGCCGGGTGAAGGCTCACTTGCATAATAGTCTCTTTCTTTTCACTGCTTCATAAGAGGGGAGTATTTCGCAGGTAAGTATGGTAATGGCTCCACTCGCGCCAGTCTATCCTTAGGCTTGCTTTGTGTACCATTCCTTTGTATGCTGTGCACATCTGTTTCTGGAACGCTTAGAAACACTCCCCGCCCCCCACCTGCAGGAAGGTTTTCTTCCTAAGGCGGGAGTAAATGAGTTAAGGAAGTTTAGAACCCTAGGGCAAAAAAAAACAAATCAAGTTTTAAGAATTTTGTCAAGATGCCTAGCTGCTCCCTGGTTTTGTCCTGGCTACAGCGATCCAGCGTGTGGGTTTATCAAGACCTGTTCTTGTGTGCAGTTCCCCTTCCTAACCCCCTGTACAGTCCCCCCCCTCCTTGTCTGCCGTATCCCAGCTACAGTTCTGTGGCCACAGAGTGCTACGTCAATTCTCACACCTATTGTTTCTTAAACATCTAGTGGTTTGTGGTTGGAAGATGCTACTGTATACAGTGTGTAACTCCCTGTTCTCTGATTTCCCACATAGATCACTGGTGTTATTCTTCTTGCCGTTGGCATTTGGGGCAAGGTGAGCCTAGAGAATTATTTTTCCCTTTTAAATGAGAAGGCCACCAATGTCCCCTTTGTGCTCATTGGCACTGGCACTGTCATTATTCTTTTGGGCACCTTTGGCTGTTTTGCTACCTGCCGAGCTTCTGCATGGATGCTGAAACTGGTGAGTCCTTGTTTTCTTAAAATTGGTTGTTGGGTTTTTGAAAAGGCTTTATATGTTGTAGGCTTTGTTTCTTGGAGCTAGCATGGCCCCTTTCTGATATTTCCTCTTCCTTGTGAAAACTTAGCAAGTAAGAGTATAGCTGCCAGTTCCCACTTCTGTTGTGTTTTCGCTGCCCTTTTCAATAGCAATCTGCTGAACATTGACTCCCTTTGCAGCTGTGATGTATCTTATTTATGCTGACTTGGACTTTCTTTTTATCCCACAGTATGCAATGTTTCTGACTCTCATTTTTTTGGTTGAACTGGTCGCTGCTATCGTAGGATTTGTTTTCAGACATGAGGTAAGCCTGCCTTTGGGAACCTGAATATGTGAAAATTTATCCTCTAAGAGATAAAACTGGATAAATTTAAGTAGTAGAGTTAAAAGACAGCTTTCACTAGTTCAAAAGCACAAAATTGGTAACACAAAATTGATACCTTCTCCACTCGTCAAAACCTTAAAATCAAATTAGAAATTGTAATTCCACTCTATTAAATCTGGAGTTAGGAAATCAGAGTACTGAAGCCTCATCAAGGAGAGTGTGTAACAAAGTGGTAGTGAGGTTGGGAGATACAGCAGTACAAAGCTGCCACTTGAATAAATATAGGTTCCCATTGTACTTTGAACTTCTCATAGTTATCATCTTTTACTGGAATGTTTTGCTTAGGAGTCCCCTTAGCAAAACCATATTGCTTGGAAAATAGAATTGGACCATAGAATTTAATTATATGTTGCTGCAATTTCTTATTTGACCTGGAGAACAAAAGAACATTCTAGAATCTTTGTTTACCAGCCTTGTGTTTCTTTGCTGTAGATTAAGAACAGCTTTAAGAATAATTATGAGAAAGCTTTAAAGCAATATAACACTACGGGAGATTATAGAAGTGATGCAGTAGACAAGATCCAAAGCACGGTAAGTGGTCATAGCTGGTGGTTTCTCAAGAGGGAAACACATTCCCTATTCCCTCGGAGAAGAGGATAGGGCCCTGCCTATCAGATATTGTCCACTTGCACTATAGCAGTGAAAGTCAGACCAGTTCCAAAACATTTATCTCATGAATTTTAATGCCAGTGTCATAGGATAGAGATCACTGAGTATAATCTTAGATGCTGGCATAATTGTTTGACTACATGTAATATGAACTCTAAATGGTTTTGTTGGATTTTTTTTTTCAGTTGCATTGTTGTGGTGTCACCAACTATAGAGATTGGAAGGATACTAATTATTATGCAGAAAAAGGATTTCCCAAAAGCTGCTGTAAACTTGAAGATTGTTCTCCTCAGAGAGATGCAGATAAAGTAAACAATGAAGTAAGGAGTAAAAAAAGAATTTAATTTTCACTCACAATACTCATAATCTGCAATAGTGTAGAAAACTAAAGCTCAGAAAATTTGTGAGTTGTGATTAAGTGACATTTAAATGCATATCCAAAAAGTGAATCCAAAAAGTCCCTCAAAGGAGATAGGATTTGTTATGAAAGAATAAATTTTAATAAAAGAACAAAAATCATCTTTTGCAGAGATGTGTGATCAAAGTATTATTGCTTGGGCTGTACTTACAGTTTTTTTTTTAATTTCTCTTCCATTAGGGTTGTTTTATAATGGTGATGACCATTATAGAGTCAGAAATGGGAGTTGTTGCCGGAATTTCTTTTGGAGTCGCTTGCTTCCAGGTAAGTCCTTGTGGGTAGGAAATGTTTGGTCACTCTTGTAGGTGTAGGCTACAAGATTTCCACTTTGAAGGCTTTGAGTTTTTGCCTGTGGGCCCTATGCAAGGACATTTTTAGAGAAGTCTCATTTTCACAAAACTCAGTTGATCATCACAGTAGAAACATAGTAGTTTTTCCCTTTCCATTCCAGTTTTCAGTTGTCTTGAATCCTGTTTTCCCATGCTATTTTCCACAACTCCAGAGTTCTGTGAGACCTGCCCTCTTAGGTCTCTCTGAATCTGCACTCTCTAAAATAGCTACCTTTCAAAAGTTATAATTATGAAATTAAAATTTTAGCTCCTTGGGCTCCCATTTGAAGTGCTTGAAAACCACATGTGGCTAGTGGCCACCATGCTGGACAGCATTTTCATTATCACAGTGCTGCTTCATAGATGGAGATTTTACTTGATGAGATGCTTATTCTAAGCCATATCCTTTTTGCTCTGATAACTGAGAGGAAGAATAAGAAAAGTTTCTCCAGACTTCAAGATTTTCTGGAGTGATTTATGTCAGGGATGGTTGTGAAATTCCAGATCACAGCTGTAGTTAAGACATCATGTATAAGCTTATTATAGAAAAAACTTAAGTAAATAAGTAGCAAATTGGAAGTGAAGGGAGCCTAGACCTGTATCTTGAGGTCTTTATGCTTTGTGTGTATGTATATATTTAGTTTTGCTTATATTTTATTTCCAGCTGATTGGAATCTTTTTAGCCTACTGCCTCTCTCGTGCCATTACAAATAACCAGTATGAGATAGTGTAACCAACATAACATGGGCCTATTACTCTCCAGCTTTAAGGTATGTTCATTTTGATCCTCAGCGCTGTCAGTGTTTACTCCAGCCTATACATGTGATGGATGGGACTGAGTTTGCAAAGAAGATCATGTCTAGCAGTGCATTCAAATGTTATCAGTATTGTGTTAGCAGTGGGACATGACTGAAGTGACTTGACACAGCACAGCCATGCATAAACACTAGTCTCGCAAAAGAAAATCATGGCCATAAAAGGACAGATGGGCCTCTCTGGGTTTACCTATATGTTAGCCTAAAGATCCTCAGTGGTCCCCTTTGTAACAGATTTGGACCTAATGATGAGAAATGAAGAATCCTAATAGTGACCTTACTTGTGAGGGTCCCTGGCAAGTGCACTCTGGCTCTTGATCAATACTGGCATTTTCCCCTGGTCTTTTACCTAATTCTCATTTACTGCAGTCTTCTGGTGGACTATTACTAGAGCCATGAACTCATCTAGCTTAACTAGATTTTGGAGAAACATGTGTATCAGTGACTTCAGAATTTGAATGATAATGCATGAGAATTATAGCTGGCTGAATTAATCCCTAGGGTTCTCTTCACATTTGATTTAAGCTACTCATTGGGAACACATGAAGATCTTCATTAGTAGAATAGATTAAAATGTGTGCATTGAGGTTTGAGTTACAAAGAAATTAACTATTTTTCCTTTAGGATATTAACATCCCTATCCCCAGCCTTGTGAATTACAAGATCACCTGGATGGAAGACCTACATTTCTTACAGATAGATTGAAAAACTACATCAATAGTCTGATTCAATCAAGACAGTTTGATATGTTCGAAGTCCACCTTATGTCCCATTCATGTTACATTATTGAAATCCTCATATCACTCTGAAACACTGGAAGAGCTTAATAAATTGTAAACGAAGCAAAATTGTTCCTCTTGACTTTTTTGTCTTGGTATAGGGCTTTTGAAAGACACTGAGTTTGCTGTTCATGTAGTAAGATCGAAAACTGACCCTTCCAAACTTGCCCTTTTCCCAGCCAGGCTTATCTGGTGTGATTTTATACTTTGCTTCAAGACATTAAAATGTTTTCATTAGTCACATTGTATAATTTAATTCCAGCCAGTAGTTGGATAACACCCATCATCAGAATTGTCAGTTGGTGATAAAGGTCTCTGACTTCTAAGGCACTCAAGACTATAAAAGGCACTTCACATGCTCTATGATAGACCAGGTTGAAACACCTTAACACTTTACATTTCTCTGCCTCTGAATTAAGGTATTTATACTAACATGTTTCCCTTATTTGAAAGGTTCTAATTATTACTGGTGCCAGAGTTATTGTATTCTCTTTGGGAATTTAAACCAACAGATGTTCATTAACTTTAGCTGGTATTTTCTTACCAGGTTGATATGACTTAATTGTCAATATTAAGGTTAACTTTTAATAGTTTTGTGCCTTTGATTAATAAATATAAATCTTTTACCCAATAAATAGTGTTTTCCTCTAAATTAATTGTGTTTAACGTTTGGAAAATCTTCTGGGATGGTGGCTTTCCACTGAGAAAGCTAAGCCCCACATTTCTACTTGGTGACTATAGTTCTGAATATGAAATGTAAACCTAAGATCTTGGCACTCATTTTTAAAAAGTCCCTGTTTGCAAAAACTATTCCCTGTGAAAGAAACACATTCCTTGCTATGAAAGAACATAATGCTTATCATTCTCCTAGAGATTAGACATTTTTATTGTATAGTTTAAGAAGTTGGATAGGGAGAGAGAGAACCTATGCCTTCAGGGTAATAAGGAAATTAGTCATTAAAGTTGGAGTTGGAATGGGGGAATTCTTTCTTTGGTTTTGAGTTTCTTTATCCACTGTGTGTGTATAAGTTGCTCAGTTGTGTTCAACTTTGATTCCCCTGACTGTAGCCCTCGAGGCTCCTCTGTCCATGGAATTCTCCAGGCAAGAATACTGGAGTGGGTTGCCATTGCTTTCTCCAGTGGATCTTCCTGACCCAGGGATTGAACTCAGGTCTCTTGTATTGCAAGCAGATTCTTTACCATCTGAGCCACCAGGAAAACCCTCTTTATTAGGAGAACCAAGCTCATCTGTGATTGCCACACATTCACAGTCCTTGATTTAATGGTAAGTAAGTAAGTGTTAGTTGCTCAGTTGTGCCTGACTCTTTGTGACTCCATGGACTTCAGCCCACTAGGCTCCTCTGTCCATGAGATTTTCCAGGCAAGGATACTGGAGTGGTTTGCCATTTCCTTCTCCAGGGGATCTTTACAACCCAGGGATCGAACCCAGGTCTCCTGCACTGCAGGCAGATTCTTCACCAACTGAGCTACAAGGGAAGCCCAAATTTAATGGTAAGGGGGAGTCAATCACAGTACAAGGAAAGTGGATAAAAACTACTAAAGTTAATAATGAATTTGGTAGTATCTATTTGAAGGTACTTGTAGTTACTGCAGAGAAAGGGTATTCTCCATTAAAGCATTCCGTGGTTTTGCCATACATTGACATGAATCCGCCATGATAAAGAGAAAAGTCTTTCCTGAATTTGTTACAATAAAATAATAATAATGAACAAGAAAGGAAAAAAAACATTCGATGGGTGACTTGACATAAGGTATAGGGATAAAACAATTGACAAAAAATAGTAGCTTTCCAAATGCAGTGAACCAGTTATTGAAATAGACAAGTGGTGCTGGGAAAACTGGACAGCCACTTGTAAAAGAATGAAACTAGATCACTTTCTAACACCATACACAAAGATAAACTCAAAATGGATCAAAGATCTAAGCATAAGACCAGAAACTATAAAACTCCTAGAGGATAACATAGGCAAAACACTCTCTGCCATAACCCAAAGCGGGATACTCCATGACCCACCTCCCAGAATATTGGAAATAAAAACACGAATAAACGGGACCTAATTAAAATTAAAAGCTTTTGCACAACAAAGGAAACTATAAGCAAGGTGAAAAGACAGCCTTCAGAATGGGAGAAAATAATAGCCAATGAAGCAACGGACAAACAATTAATCTCAAAAATATACAAGCAACTCCTGCAGCTCCATTCTAGAAAAATAAACAACCCAATTAAAAAGTGGGCCAAAGAACTTAACAGACATTTCTCCAAAGAAGATATAAAAATGGCTAACAAACACATGAAAAGATGCTCAACATCACTCATTATCAGAGAAATGCAAATCAAAACCACAATGAGGTACCACTTTACACCAGTCAGAATGGCTGCCATCCAAAAGTCTACAAGCAATAAATGCTGGAGAGGATGTGGAGAAAAGGGAACCCTTTTACACTGTTGGTGGGAATGCAAACTAGTACAGCCACTATGGAAAACAGTGTGGAGGTTCCTTAAAAAGCTGCAAATAGTCTTGCCATATGACCCAGCAATCCCACTGCTGGGCATATACACCGAGGAAACCAGAATTGAAAGAGCCACGTGTACCCCAATGTTCATCGCTGCATTGTTTACAATAGCCAGGACATGGAAGCAACCTAGATGCCCATCAACTGACGAATGGATAAGAAAGCTGTGGTACATATACACAATGGAATATTACTCAGCATTAAAAAAAATCATTTGAAGCAATTCTACTCAGATGGACGAAACTGGAGCCCATTATCCAGAGTGAAGTAAGCCAGAAGCAAAAACAACAATACAGTATATTAACACATATATATGGAATTTAGAAAGACGGTAACGAGAACCCAACATGCGAGACAGCAAAAGGAACGCAGATGTATAGAATAGACTCGTGGACTTTGTGGATGAGGGTAAGGGTGGGATGATATGGGAGAAGGGCATTGAAACAAGTTAATTATCATATGTGTAATCAATCGCCAGCCCAGGATTGATGCTCGGAGCTGGTGCAGCGAGATTTCCCGGGGGGGAGGGAGGAGGGAGGGAGGTTCTGGAGGGGAAGCATATGTAAACCCATGGTGATATTATGACATTGTATGGCAAAAACAATAAAAATAAATAAATTAATTAATTTAAAAAATCTACTAGGAAAACAAAAAAAAAGAAATTAGTGAAGCTAAAGAAGGATTTAAAAGGTAATCGAACTTATTTAAAGGATAATTGGAGCAATTTTCAAATAGCTATTTTTCACTAGGGTGGCCTAGGAGAACCTTTTGAAGTTTTCGTTAGTATTTTATAGACATTTTTCCTCATTATTAAAAAAAAAAAACCCAGCACATGTGGAAAGTAGAAAAAACACCCTGCCTTGCCCTTTAGGTGGGTTGGTGTGTTTGTTTTTAAGATGGGTTTATTTTGGATGGCCAGTTAACAAAAGTCCCTTCTAGCTGAGGTGTGCTTGTGTACATGGACTATAAAGCCCCCTCCATCTTTGCAGTGTGCCAAAGGTATCCTGTGGGTTGTCTCACTTCCAGGCACCAGGTTGCTCACTGCAAGGCAGCTCTGAACTCCACTTTGAGAAGCACACTTTTCTGAAAGTGTGGAAAGCTTGGCAGCTTTGGCCTATTTCTATGAGGGGTTGGGTTTATGTTGTAGACATCAAACTTTTATGGAAAATAAGTCCCTAATACAAGGTATAAATGCCATTTCTGTTTCTCCTCAGTTCACACAGGATTCTTTGAGGCTATGCTTTTAGCCTCCTGTCAGCATCCAAGTTGGTACTTTAACATTGATGCTGGCCAGCCAAACTGATTAAATTATTAGAAGCTAAGCAATGTACACATTTTCACATGTGTGAAGTTGAGAAAACTTTGGTTTCTTTGGACTGTTCTGTATGGGCTTTTGTTTATATTTGTAGGAACAAGTCTAACACAAGCTGTAACTACTATTCCTCACAGCATACATAAGATACATTGAGATTTGTTATTTTTAAAATTTGCCGCCCTTCAAGGTTGACACCTTAGCCTGTGATGTGGGCAACTGAACTTTTTTAATTCAAAAAGGAAAACAAAAGGCTAATATATCAGAAAAGAATACATAAACTGAAAACGTTTGGGGGAAATGAGACTTTTTAAGTCATGGGTCTAAAACTTCAGGTTTCTTGTGAGAGAAAAACCATTATGGTTTAATTATGACTTTTCTATTAGGTATCCCTAGCCTCTGGAGCTTAGTAGACTTGGGCACTTGTAAGAGCACTGCAAATGCTAATGAAATGAATGAGGGAGCCAAACGAATTATAATGGTTTCTTAATGTTCTGTGTTAAATAAGTCATTGATCTAAATATCTCATTCCATATAAGCCACTGTTTATCTAATAGAAACCCCCTGCCCAGTCAGAAACCACTTAACCTTGGAAACCTCTCTGCTAACTTCCTCCCCGTCAAATAACTTTTTGCTGCTTCTCTTTTGAAGTCCTTGCTACATGTGATGCCACTGAAGATTCTTGGTTTTTGTTTTGACCTTGTAATATCCTGCGTTCCTTCCCTTTCACTTCTCTTTCTAGTTTACTTTGCTGTTTTAATTTCCTCCTACTTTTCAAGTGTGGCTGCCCCCCTGAGGCTTGCATTTGGCTTTCTGCTCTCAGGTTATGCTAACCTTGGAGGAACGGAATGTAGATGACACTTCAGTTGTGTGTTGTCAATTGTGACTTGCTTGCATCCCTCTCTGTCCCCAGCACCCCAAACTGTAGCACTCTGAACACTTAAAGATTAAAAAAACCCTCCTATAACATGTAGGCACATTAGATGTTGACTGAACTGGTTCCTTCACCAGGAACAACAGTTTATGGGAAGCAGGGAAGACAGTCGAATTGCTCTGAGTGTATCATTGGCTCTGCTACATGCATTCATCAGATGAGCATGAGTTCTTTGGGTAAGACTGTCACACTTGATCTGGTGGTGCTCTCATTACCATGACCTCAAAGTTTTTATTAACAAATTAAAGTAGTGACTTGTAAAGATTTCTTTCTTCCAACGAGTTTTTCACCACCATTGCTGGGGAAAGACAATCCCAATAGCAATATCCTCAAAGCAAATCAAACTGGCATGGTACTTCCCTGAATATAGACAGTCCACGAATAAGTGTACACAGTGTCTAAGTAGGTAATACAACTACTCAGAATCATCACTGGAAAGGTTTGGACACAGGGTAACACACCTGGGGTACAGGAGATTTTGAGAGATGAGGGATGGCATCCATACATTTTCATTCCAAATGCATGGCATGACCTTCCTTAGCAGGAAAATTGCATCAAAGAGAAGGTGGTGGTGTTCAGTCCCTAACTGTTGTTCAGTTGGACTCTGTAACCCCGTGGACTGCAGCATACCAGGCTCCTCTGTCCTCCACTATCTCTTGGGGTTTGCTCAAACTCATGTCATTGGAGTCAGTGATGCTCTCTTACCGTCTCATTCTCTGCCACCTTCTTCTTTTGCCTTCAATCTTTCCCAGCATCAGGGTCTTGGTGGCTCAGTGGTAAAGAATCCACCTGCCAATTCAGGAGACATGGGTTCTATCCCTGGGTTGGGAGGATTCCCCTGGAGAAGGAAATGGCAACCCACTCCAGTATTCTTGCCTGGGAAATCCCATGGACAGAGGAGCCTGGGGGGCTACAGTCCATGGGATCATAGGAGAGTTGGACACAATTTAGTTGGACTAAACAATGGTTAGACCCTTTGCAAAACTTTTTTTTTCTACTCAGTTTCTTCTTTCTCCCTTCCTGGCAAAGGTAAGAGAATTAATGTTTACTGAGTACTTACTAATTGCCCAACACGTGTAAGGTGCTTCAGTCAACTACCCTGTGCAGGGAGTTAGAACTATCCCCATTTTTTTAAAAATAAAAACCACAAAAAAGCTGAAAATTAGGTTAAATAACTTGTGCAAGGTCACATAGCTTGTGAGTGGCAGGTCTAGTATTTGAAATTAAATCTATCAGACCCTGAAGTCCATGTTTCTTTCAGTGAGTTTTGCTGCATGGTAATAACAAAAAGGCTATGGGGCTTATGTGGTGCTGGTCCATGGCCAGAGAACAGGAGTAAGAAAAACACAATTCTCCTCTAAATATCTTTTAATCAGGTTTTCTGAATACATAATCTTTAAAAAGATTTCATGAAAATGACTATCTTATTTTCTCACAATATGCTCTGGTAGAACATTAGCATACAATAAGTACATATTAAAAACAAATACATCTATTGTTACTCCCTGCCTCCACAACGTTATTGAACCAAAGAAATGACTATGAAGAGTTAATCACAGTCTAAACATTAACCCTTCCCATTTTCTTTTAAGCCTCTTGTCACTCAGGCAAAGATTTCCTAAAGTTCGTAAGCTAATATTTCCTACGTTAGTAAAACTACTTCACAACATTCAGCTGCTTTCATAACATATTCTTTTTCAACTATCTTTAAACATTAAATGGAACTCTGCCCCCCCGCCCCCCTCCAAAACCTGAACCTCTGATACACCGTCACACACATGCTGGAGCCAGGATCAGTCTCATTCTGCAGGCAGAAATCCAAACTGTGCTTACTCTAACTGGACTGATGGGCTGGTTTGCACATGCACGCAGATAATCTATCCCCCTGCTGGACTACAACAACTTCCAAGAGTCACAGCCCTCATGGTGTGCCTCAAGGCATCTAGGGAGTTCAGAGCTGCATACCACAGCTCTCTGCAGCCTTGAATCTAGCCCAACCACAGTCTGACCCAAGCAGGGGAGCAAGCAACACAGGCCCTTCTTTCACGGTCTTTCTCAGCCCCCACTCTGACCCTTCTTGGCCTTGACCCGATCCTGGCCTCTGATACTGGGAAGGAAACCTAGCAGAAAGCATGTCATGGTAATTATTCAAGAACTTGGCTTGGAGACGTACCAGGAAGAATTCAGAAAATATCAAAAAGTTTAGGGAAAACGAAAAATGTAAAAATCTGACAAATCAAAGATAACCAATGTTTTGATTTAAAAATAGATGTTTCTTCACCACAAACTGACTACTGTACATGAATTATAAAATATACAAAAAAGTCAGAGTTTAAAGCAGTATAAAGTAATAAATTTCTCTCCCTTTTCTGCCCACCCTCATTTCCACTTCCCAGAGGGAATTACTGATAAAAGTTCCTTCTGATTCCTTCCATATACTGCCTGCCATGTACAAGTATATCTTATATTCTTTCATTTCTCTCCAACAAATGGTTAAGACCACAGATTGTGGAGCCAGACTGATGGCTTGGATCCCCAACTCTGCTAATTACTGGCTGTGTGCTCTTTGGCAAGTCACTTAATCTCTCTGGGCCTCAGTTTCCTAATTTATAAAAAAAGGATAAATAATATTACTGCATAGGGCTGTTATGAGAACTAAATGAATTGCTACATGCTAAGCATTAAATACTTCCCAAGTGTTGCAGTGGTAAAGAATCTGCCTGCCAATGCAGAAGACTCAAGAGACATGGGTTCGATCCCTGGGTCCGGAAGATCCCCTGGAGGAGGACATGACAACCTGCTTCAGTATTCTTGCCTGGAGAATCCCATAGACTGAGGAGTCTGATGGGCTACAGTCCATAAGGTCACAAATAATTGGATACGACTGAAGCAAATGAGCATGCATACACATTTCATTGTATAGATATACCATATTTGTCTATCCATTTGCCAGTTGCTGGACATTTTGATTGCTTCCACTTTTTGGCAATTATGGATAATTCTGCTGGGAACATTTCAGTGGAAGTCTCTGTATGGACATATGTTTCTATTTCTCTTGAATTCTACCTGGAAGTGGAATTGCTGGGTTGTATGGTGGTTTTATGTCTAACATTTTAATGAACTGCCAAACTGTTTCCAAAGTGGCTTTTCCATTTTATATCCCCAACAACATCCAATGACTGTTCCTGTTTCTCCATGTTTTTACCAACATTTGGTATTGGCTGTCTTACACTCATTCTAGTGAGCGCAAAATGGCATTTCTGCTGCTGCTAAGTCACTTCAGTTGTGTCCGACTCTGTGCGACCCCATAGACAGCAGCCCACCAGGCTCCCCTGTTCCTGGTATTCTCCAGGCAAGAACACTGGAGTGGGTTGCAAGAACACTGGAGTGGGTTGCCACTTCCTTCTCCAATGCATGAAAGTGAAAAGTGAAAGTAAAGTCACTCAGTCGTGTCCGACTCTTTGCGATCCCATGGACTGCAGCATACCAGGCTCCTCTGTCCATGGGATTTTCCAGGCAAGAGGACTGGAGTGGGTGCCATTGCCTTCTCCAAAATGGCATTTCACTGTGGTTTTAATTTGTATTTTTCCTAATGACTGATAATATTAAGTGTTTTTTTGTGTGCTTATCAGCCATTCATAAATCTTCCTTGGTGAAGAGTCTGCTCATTTTTTTGTCCATTTAAAAAACTGGATTATTTGTCTTATTAACTTGTAAGACTTCTTTGTGTATTCTGGATACAAGTCCTTTATCAGATATATATTTCATAAATATTTTCCCCAGATTTGTTTGCTTTTTCATTTTCTTAATGGTGCCTTTTTGAAGTACAAAAAGTTTGAATTGAGGAGTCTCAATTCATTATATTTTTTCTTTTATGGAACATAGTTCTGGTGTCATGTCTAAGAAATCTTGGCTTTAACTTAAGGTCCCATAGATCCTCTTATATTTTCTTCTTAAAATATCATATGTTTTTAGCTCTTACATTTAAGTCTGATAAATTTAGAGCAAATTTTTGTGTACGGCCTGAGATAAGGGACAAAGATAATCTTTTTACATGCACATATCCAGTCATCCAAGGATCAATTGTTGAACATTCTTTCCCTCAGTAAATTGCCTTGATACCTTTGTCAAAAATCAGTTTACTTTAAATACTAGAATTTGTTTCTGGACTGTTAATTCTATTCCACTGATCATTGTATCTATCCTCAAGACAGTTCCATACTAACTTTCATGATAACTATAGCTTTATGGTAACTTTTGAAATTGGAAAGTGGGGGTTCTCCAACTTTTTAAAATTTTTCTCAAGGTTGTTTTAGATATTCTAGATTCCATACATTTCCATATGAAGTTTGAGCTCTCATCAATTTCTGCAAAACTGTGCGGCAATTTTTCCAGGGACTATATTAATATATAAATCAATCTGGGGAGAATTACTGTCTTAACAATATTGAGTCTCCCAGTCCAAGAACATGGGATGCCTGTCCATTTCTTTAAGTCTTCTTTTAACTTCCCTCCATAATGTTTTGTAATTATTAGTATACAAGTCTTGTGCTTCGGTAAAGTTATTCCTAAGAATTTTATTATTTTGATGCTATTATAAATAAAATTATATTCTTAATTTGATTTTCCTATTTGGAGTCTATCTGTTGTTCCATGTCCAGTTCTAACTATTGCTTCCTGACCTGCATACAGATTTCCCAAGAGGCAGGTCAGGTGGTCTGGTATTCTCATCTCTTGAAGAATTTTCCACAGTTTATTGTGATCCACACAGTCAAAGGCTTTGGCATAGTCAATAAAGCAGAAATAGATGTTTTTCTGGAACTCTCTTGCTTTTTTGATGATCCAGCAGATGTTGGCAATTCGATCTCTGGTTCCTCTGCCTTTTCTAAAACCAGCTTGAACATTCGTAAATTCATGGTTCACATATTGCTGAAGCCTGGCTTGGAGGATTTTGAGTATTACTTTACTAGTGTGTGCTGCTAAGTCGCTTCAGTCATGTCCAACTCTGTGTGACCCCATAGATGGCAGCCCACCAGGCTCTGCCATCCTTGGGATTCTCCAGGCAAGAACACTGGAGTGGGTTGCCATTTCCTTCTGCAGTACATGAAAGTGAAAAGTTAAAGTGAAGTCGCTCATTCGTGTCTGACTCTTGGCGAGTGAGATGAGTGCAATTTGTGCAGTAGTTTCAGCATTCTTTGGCACTGCCTTTCTTTTGGATTGGAATGAAAACTGACCTTTTCCAGTCCTGTGGCCACTGCTGAGTTTTCTAAATTTGCTGGCGTATTGAGTGCAGCACTTTCACAGCATCATCTTTCAGGATTTGAAATAGCTCAACTGGAATTCCATCACCTCCACTAGCTTTGTTCAAAGTGATGCTTCCTAAGGCCCACTTGACTTCACATTCCAGGATGTCTAGCTCTAGGTGAGTGATCATACCATCGTGATTATCTGGGTCATGAAGACCTGTTTTGTACAGTTCTTCTGTGTATTCTTGCCACCTCTCCTTAGTATCTTCTGCTTCTGTTAGGTACAAACCATTTCTGTCCTTTATTGAGCTCATCTATGCATGAAAATTTTCCCTGGTATCTCTTATTTTTTGAAGAGATCTCTAGTCTTTCCCATTCTGTTGATTATATCTGTTTCTTTGCATTAATCACTGAGGAAGGCTTTCTTATCTCTCCTTGCTATTCTTTGGAACTCTGCATTCAGATGGGAATATCTTTCCTTTTCTCCTTTGCTTTTCGCTTCTCTTCTTTTCACAGCTGTTTTTAAGGCCTTTTCACACAGCCGTTTTGCTTTTTCGCATTTCTTTTCCATGGGGATGGTCTTAATCCCTCTCTCCTGTACAATGTCACGAACCTCCATCCATAGTTCATCAGGCACTCTGTCTATCAGATCTAGTCCCTTAAATCTATTTCTCACCTCTACTGTATAAGCATAAGGGATTTGATTTTGATCATACCTGACCGGTCTAGTGGTTTTCCCTACTTTCTTCAATTTCAGTCTGATTTGGCAATAAAGAGTTCATGATCTGAGCCACAGTCAGCTCCTGGTCTTATTTTTGCTGACTGTATAGAGCTTCTCCATCTTTGGCTGCAAAGATTATAATCAATCTGATTTTGGTGTTGACCATCTGGTGATGTCCCTATGTAGCGTCTTCTCTTGTGTTGTTGGAAGAGGGTGTTTTCTATGACCAGTGCGTTCTCTTGGCAGAATTTTATTAGCCTTTGCCCTGCTTCATTATGGACTCCAAGAACAAATTTGCCTGTTACTCCAGATGTTTCCTGATTGCCTACTTTTGCATTCCAGTCCCCTATATTTAACTTATATGCTGAGTACATCATGAGGAACACTGGGCTGGAAGAAGCACAAGCTGGAATCAAGATTGCCAGGACAAATATCAATAACCACAGATATGCAGGTGACACCACCCTTATGACAGAAAGTGAAGAGAAACTAAAGAGCCTCTTGATGAAAGTGAAAGAGGAGAGTGAAAAAATTGGTTTGAAGCTCAACATTCAGAAAACTAAGATCAGGGCATCTGGTCCTCTCACTTCATTGGAAATAGATGGGGAAACAGTGGCTGACTTTATTTTTGGGGCTCCAAAATCACTGCAGATGGAAATTGCAGCAATGAAATTAAAAGATGCTTACTCTTGGAAAGAAAGTTATGACCAACCTAGATAGCATATTGAAAACCAGAGACAATTACTTTGCCAACAAAGGTCCGCCTAGTCAAGGCTATGGTTTTTCCAGTAGTCATGTATGGATGTGAGAGTTGGACAGTGAAGAAAGCTGAGTGCCGAAGAACTGATGCTTTTGAACTGTGATGTTGGAGAAGACTCTTGAGAGTCCCTTGGACTGCAAGGAGATCCAACCAGTTAATCCTAAGGGAAATCAGTCCTGAATATTCCTTGGAAGGACTGATGCTGAAACTCAGATACTTTGGCCACCTGATGTGAAAAACCGACTCCTTGTTAAAGACCCTGATGCTGGGAAAGATTGAAGGCAGGTTGAAAAGGGGATGACAGAAGATGAGTTGGCTGGATTTCATCACTGACTCGATGAACATGGGTTTTTTGTGGACTCCGGGAGTTGGTGATGGAGAGGAAGGCTTGGCTTGCTGTGGTTCATGGGGTCGCAAAGAGTCGGACACAACTGAGCCACTGAACTGAACTGAATTTGATTTTTGGATTGTTTGTGGCTTGTGCACAAAAATGCAGTTAATTCCCTGTATTGATGTTGTGGCCTTGCCTTTTGTTTTCTTTTGTGTATTCCTTAGGATATTCTATACACAAGATTATGTTATATGCAAATAGATACAGTTGTACTTCTAATTTCCAGTCTGGATATCTTTTGTTTTATCCTTCTTGCATGATTTCCTAGAACATCCAATACAATGTTGAACAAAAGTTATGAGAACAAGTATTCTTGTCTCTTTCCTGACCTTAGGGGAAGACTTTCAAGCTTTTACAATTATGTATAATGTAGTATCCTTTACCACGTTAAGAAAATATCTTCTGTTCCTAGCTTGTTGAATGTTTTCATCATGAAAGGTTGTTTTATTTTGTCAAGTGCCTGTTCTGAATCTACTCAGATGATCATGTGGTGTTTGTCTATTTTTTTTTAACTGAGATGATTCCTTAAATAAGCTAGGTAGCAAGTAAGCCATGAACAATGAGGGGTCAGTTTTCATTCCAATCCCAAAGAAGGGCAATGCCAAAGAATGTTCAAACTATATTGTACAATTGTGTTCATTTAACACGCTCGCAAGGTAATGCTCAAAATCCTTCAAGCTAGGCTTGAGGACTGAACTGAGAACTTCCAGATGTACAAGCTGGATTTAGAAATAGCAGAGGAACCAGAGATCAAATTGCCAACATTGGTAGGATCATAGAAAAAGCAAGAGAACGCCAGAAAAACATCTACTTCTGCTTCATTGACTATGCTAAATCCTTTGACTCTGTGGATTACAACAAACTGTGGAAAATTCTTAAAGAGATGGGATTACCAGACCAGCTTACCTGCCTCCTGAAAAACCTGTATGCAGGTCAAGAAGCAACATTTAGAACTGGACATGTAACAACAGACTAGTTCCAGATTGGGAAAGGAGAGTGTCAAGGCTGTATATTGTCAACTTGCTTCTTTAACTTCTATGCAAAATGCTGGGCTGGATGAATCACAAGTTGGAATCAAGATTATCAGAAGTATCAACAGCCTCAGATATGCAGGTGATACCATGCTAAAGCAGAAAGCAAGGAGCAACTTAGCCTCTTGATGAGGGTGAAAGAGGAGAGCTTGACATTGAAAAAACTAAGATCATGGCATCTGGTCCCATCATTTCATGGCAAATAGATGGAGAAAAAGTGGAAACAGTGACAGATTTTATTTTCATGGGCTTCAGAATCATCACTACAGAAACTGACTACAGCCATGAAATTAAAAGATGGCTTGGAAGAAAAACTATGGCAAACCCAGACAGCATACTAAAAGGCAGGGACAACACTTGGCTGACAAAAGTCTGTATAGTCAAAGCTATGATTTTTCCAGTAGTCATGTATGGATGTGATAGTTGGGCCATAAAGAAGGCTGAGTGCAAAGAACTGATGATTTCAAATTGTGGTGCTGGAGAATACTCTTGAGAGTCACTTGGACTGTAAGGAGGTCAAACCAGTCAATCCTAAAGAAAATTAACCCTGAATATTCATTGGAAGGACTGATGCTGAAGCTGAAGCTCTAGTAATTTGGCCACCTGGTGTGAAGAGCTGACTCATTGGAAAAGACCCTGAAGCTGGGAAAGACTGAGGGCAGGAGAAGAAGAGGGCAACAGAGGATGAGATGATTGAATGACATCACTGACTCAATGGACATGAGTTTGAGCAAATACTTGGAGATGGTGAAGGACAGGGAAGTCTGGCGTGCTGCCATCCCCGGGGTCACAAGGAGTCTGGGCACGACTTAGTGACTAAACAGCAACAACAAGGAGGGTGTCCTAGCAGAAAAGGATGCAAGCTGATCTCTAAACTCCACCCCAGGCACAGCCAGGAGAACTCACAGATTGCTACAAAAATAACTAAAGAGACTTTTCCATCTCCTGCATATGCACCCTAGGCACAGAGTGGATGCAAACTAACTGCAGGGACTTCTCCAGATCCAGCACTGGAGCTTTTGATACACAGCTGTGTTGTCAAGTAACCTTAGGCAGCTCGGTTCAGTTTAGATTGGTCTCTCAGTCATGTCCGACTCTTTGTGAACCCATGGACTGCAACACACCAGGCCTCCCTGTCCATCACCAACTCCCGGAGTTTACACAAACTCATGTCCATCGAGTCAGTGATGCCATCCAACCACTCCATCCTCTGTCATTCCCTTCTGCTCCTGCCTTCAATCTTTCCCAACATAAGGGTTTTGTCAAATGAGTCAGCTCTGGCCAAAGTATCGGAGTTTCAGCTTCAACATCAGTCCTTCCACTGAATACTCAGGACTGATCTCCTTAAGGATGGACTGGTTGGATTTCCTTGCAGTCCAAGGGACTCTCAAGAGTCTTCTCCAACACCACAGTTCAAAAGCATCAGTTCTTCAGCGCTCAGCTTTCTTTATAATCCAACTCTCACATCCATGCATGACCACTGGAAAAAACATAGCCTTGACTACATGGACCTTTGTTGGCAAAGTAATTGTCTCTGCTTTTCAATATGCTGTCTTGGTTGGTCATAACTTTCCTTCCAAGGAGTAAGCATTTTTTAATATCATGGGTGCAGTCACCATCTGCAGTGATTTTGGAGCCCCCCAAAATAAATTCTGTCACTGTTTCCATTGTTTCCCCATCTATTTCCCATGAAGCGATGGGACCAGATGCCATGATCTTAGCTTTTTGAATGTTGAGTTTTAAGCCAACTTTTTCCACTCTCCTCTTTCACTTTCATCAAGAGGCCTTTTAGTTCTTCTTCACTTTCTGCCATAAGGGTGGTGTCATCTGCATATCTGAGGTTATTTATATTTCTCCTGGCAATCTTGATTCTAGCTTGTGCTTCCTCCAGTGCAGCGTTTCTCATTATGTACTCTGCATAAAAGTTAAATAAGTAGGATGACAATATACAGCCTTGCGTACTCCTTTTCCTATTTGGATCCAGTCTGTTGTTCCATGTCCAGTTCCGACTGTTGCTTCCTGACCTGCATACAGATTTCTCAAGAGGCAGGTCAGGTGGTCTGTTATTCCCATCTATTGAAGAATTATCCACAGTTTATTGTGATCCAATAATAACTTTGAGACTTTGGCATAGTCAAAGACTTTGGCATTGTCAATAAAGCAGAAATAGATGTTTTTTTCTGGAACTCTCTTGCTTTTTTGATGATCCATCAGATGTTGTTAATTTGATCTCTGTGTACCTCGGCCTTTTCTAAAACCAGCTTGAACATCTACAAATTCGCGATTCACATATTGCTGAAGCCTGGCTTGAAGAATTTTGAGCATTATGTTACTAGCATGTGAGATGAGTGCAGCTTTGCAGTACTTTGAGCATTCTTTGCATTGCCTTTCTTAGGGATTGGAATGAAAACTGACCTTTTCCGGTCCTGTGGCCACTACTGAGTTTTCCAAATTTGCTGGCATATTGAGTGCAGCACTTTGACAGCATCATCTTTCAGGATTTGAAATAGTTCAACTGGAATTCCATCACCTTCACTAGCTTTGTTCAAAGTGATTCTTCCTAAGGCCCACTTGAATTCGCATTCCAGAATGTCTGGCTCTAGCTGAGTGATCACACCATTGTTATTATCTGGGTGGTAAATATTTTTTTTTGTATAGTTCTTTTGTGTATTCTTGCCATCTCTCCTTAATACCTTCTGTTTATGTTAGGTCCATACCATTTCTGTCCTTTATCGAGCTCATCTTTGCATGAAATTTTCCCCTGGTAACTCTAATTTTCTTGAAGATATCTCTACTCTTTCCCATTCTACTCTTTTCCTCTATTTATTTGTACTGATCACTGAGGAAGGCTTTCTTATCTCTCCTTGCTATTTTTTGGAACTCGGCATTCAAATGAGTATATCTTTCTTTTCTCCTTTGCTTTTTGCTTCTCTTATTTTCACAGCTATTTGTAAGGCCTCCTCAGAGAGCCATTTTTCTTTTTTGCATTTTTTCCCTTGGGGATGGTCTTGATCCCTGTCTCCTGAACAGTGTCACAAACCTCCATCCATAGTTTTTCAGGCACTCTGTCTATTAGATCTAGTCCCTTAAATATGTTTCTCACTTCCATGTATAATCGTAAGGGATTTGATTTAGGTCATACCTGAATGGTTTAGTGGTTTTCCAAAGCCAGGAGCCCATTAAGGTTCATACATATTCTTTACATATATACATCAGGTTGTAACAGACTAAATTATGGGAAATTGTGCAATGTAGCCTGCAAGCCTCCATACCCTTTCTTTTTTTTTTATTTTTTATTTATTTATTTATTTTTTTTATTATTGTTTTAGCCATACATTGTTATGATATCACCATGGGTTTACATATGCTTCCCCTCCGGGTCCCCCCTCCCTCCTCCCTCCCCCCCGGGAAATCTCGCTGCACCAGTCCCGAGCATCAATCCTGGGCTGGCGATTGATTAGACACATGACAATTAACATGCTTCAATGCCCTTCTCCCATCTCATCCCACCCTTACCCTCATCCACAAAGTCCACAAGTCTATTCTATACATCTGCGTTCCTTTTGTTGTCTCCCATGTTGGGTTCTCATTACTGTCTTTCTAAATTCCATATATATGTGTTAATATACTGTATTGTTGTTTTTGCTTCTGGCTTACTTCACTCTGGATAATGGGCTCCAGTTTCGTCCATCTGAGTAGAATTGCTTCAAATGAATTTTTTTTTAATGCTGAGTAATATTCCATTGTGTATATATACCACAGCTTTCTTATCCATTCGTCAGTTGATGGGCATCTAGGTTGCTTCCATGTCCTGGCTATTGTAAACAATGCAGCGATGAACATTGGGGTGCACGTGGCTCTTTCAATTCTGGTTTCCTCGGTGTATATGCCCAGCAGTGGGATTGCCGGGTCATATGGCATACCCTTTCTTAACATTTATAATTTGTAGACTTTTTGATGATGGCCATTTTGACTTGTGCGAGGTGAAACCATTGTAATTTTGATTTGTATTTCTCTATAATTTGTGATGTTGAACATTTTTTTCAAGTGCTTTTTGGCCATCTGTATGTCTTCTTTGGAGAAATGTCTATTTTGATCTTCTACCCCTTATTTGTTTGAGTTATTATTTTTTTATTATTGAGCTGCATGAGCTATTTGTTATTTTAATTTTTTGAGATCAATCCCTTGTTGATCGCTTGATTTGCAAATATTTTCTCCCATTCTGCAGGTTATCTTTTTGTTTATGATTTCCTTTGCTGTGCAAAAGCCTTTGAATTTAATTAGGTCACATTTGCTTATTTTTGTTTTTATGTCCATTACTCTAGGTGACAGATCAAAAAAGATACTGCTGTGATTTATGTCAAATTGTGTTCTGCCTATGTTTTCCTCTAAAGTTCTATAGTATTCAGACTTAACATTTAGTTCTTCAATCCATTTGGGTTTATTTTTGTCTGTGATATTAGGAAGTATTCTAATTTCATTCTCTTACATTTAGCTGTCCAGTTTTACCAGCACTATTTATTGAAGAAACTGCCTTTTCTTCATTTTGTAGTTTGCCTCCCTTGTTATAAATGAATTGACCATAGGTGCATGGATTTGTTTCTATGCTTTCTGTTCCTGTTCCATTGATCTATAGTTCTGTTTTTCTGCTGTACTATACTATTTTTATGACTGTAGCTTTGTAGTATAGTCTGAGGTCAGGGAGCCTGAATCTTCTAGCTCTGTTTTTCTTTCTCAAGATTGCTTTGGCTATTTGGAGTCTTGTGTTTCCATACAGATTAAAAACATTTTTTGTTCTAATTCTGTGAAAAATGCTGTTGGTAATTTGATAGGGATGGTACTGAATCTCTAGATTGCTTTGGGTAGTGCAGTCATTTTAATCTTTATTATATCCTTCTTTGGCTTACTTTGATTTTAGTTTGCTCTTCGTTTTCTAGCTTTTTAAGGTGAAAAATTAGGTCATTGATTGGAGATTTTTCTTCTTTTTAAATTATAGACATTTAAAGGTATAAATTTCCCTTAACCACTACTTTAGCTGCATCCCTTAAATTTTGATACTTGTATTTTTATTCTAATTTAGATCAGAGTACTTTCTAGTTCCCTTGGAATTTCTTCTTTGACCCATGAGATTTTTAGTGTTTTCTTTAATTGCCAAGTAGTGTCAAGTTCCCTAATTTTCTTCTTTTGTTAATTTCTAGTTTAGCTCCATTTTGGTCATGGATCAGCTTTTGTATGATTTAACTCCTTTTAAGTTGTTAATACTTATTTTGTGACCTAGAATAAGTCTATCATGGGCAATATTCCATATGCATTTTAAAAAGTATGTATTCCACTGCTATTAAGTATACTGTAATGTACATTTTGGTTAGACTGATTTGATTGTTAGTGTTGGTCATGTCTTCTATATCTTTGTTGATCTTCTGACTAGATCAGGTTGTTTTTCTACCCATTGTCAAATGTAGGATATTAAAGTATCCAACTATTATTGTTTCATTGTCTATTTCTCCCTTAAATTATACCAGTTTTACTGTCATGTGTTTTGAAAATGTTTTATTAAGTGCATGTTATCGCTTCCTGCTGAATCAATACTTTTATCATTATAAAATGTTCCTCTTTGATTCTAATTACAATTTTTGCCTTAAAGCCTATTTTGTCCACTATTAATATAGCTATTCCAGGCTTCTTTTAATTACTGTCTGTGTATCTTTTTGCAAATACTGTTTGTGTATATTTTCCCATCCTTTCATGTTTAAACTATTTGGGTCTTTAAATATAAAATGTGTCTCTTGTAGACAGTATATAGTTGAATTATGCTTGTTTTTATCTCTCTTGTCAATCTATTTTAATTGGAAAGTTTATTTCATTTATGTTTAATTACTGATAAGGAGGGGCTAACTTCTGTTATTTTGCTATTTGTTTGCTATATGTCTTATATCTTTTTGTATCTTTGCTTTTGTACCATTGCTTCCCTCTTTTGTAATAAATGAATATTTTCTAGTATACCATTTAAATTACTTCATTGTATCTTTTGCTGTACATCCTTGAAGTTATTTTCTTAGTGGTAAATCTAAGGATTACAATTAATATATTAAAGCAATCTAGTTCAGATTAATACTAACCTAATTTCAAAGCTATACAGAAACTTTGTCCAATGTATTCCCATTCCTTCTCCATTCTTTTGAGCTATTATCATGATAGAAATTGCTTCTTTGTACACATTTAGTCCACCGACACTGTTTTTTTTAAAGTTGAGAATTATGTTTTTTACTATTTATTTATTTGGCTGCCCCACACAACATGTGAGGTCTCAGTTCTCCCATCAAGGATTGAACCTGTGCTCCCTGCAAGGGAAGCTTAGAGTTCCAACCACTGATCCATCGGGGAATTTCCCTCAACTCTGCTTTATAGTTACTTCCTTATGCAATTGTATTTTAAATAAGATAAGAGAGGACAAAAACTACCAAAAAATACATTAATACTATCTTTTATATTTACCTACATAGCTACCTTTTTAAATGATCTGTATTTATTTGTGTGGCTTTGAATCACTGCCTATACTTTGATTTTAGACGGAAGGATTCCCTTTATTATTTCCTGTATATAATGTCTGAGCTGGTAAAAATTCTTTCAGCTTTTGTTTATATGGAAATGTCTTAATTTTTCCTTCACTTCTGAAGAATAGCTTTGTCAAATATAGAGATTTTGGTTGACAGTATTTTCCTTTCAACTCTTTGACTGTGTCATCCCTCTGCATTCTGGTTTTCATGGTTTCTAATAAGAAATCCATTGTTAGTCTTATTGAGCATCCCTTGTACATGATGAGTCACTTCCCTCTTGCTGATTTCAAAAAAAATTTCTCTTTCTCTTTGTCTTTCAAAAGTTTGACTATGATGTGTCTGGCTATGCATCGTTTTAGGTTTATCTTACTTAAATTTTGTTGAGATTACTAAATGTATACATTAAAGATTTTTATTGGATTTGGAGAATTTCTGGCCATTATTACTTTAAAATTTTTTTTCTGCCTCCTTCTCTGACCCCTCTTCTCCTGGAACTCCCATTATGTGTATGTTGGTATGCTTGATGGTTTCTCACAGGTCTATGAGTCTCTGTTCATTTTTCTTCATTATTTTTATTTTGTTACTTAGACTGGATAATTTTTTTTTGATGTTGACAATTTTTAAAGTCTTTACTGAATTTGTTACAACACTGCTTCTGTTTTATGTTTTGGTTTTTTGACTGTGAGGAGTGTGGGATCTTAGCTCCGCAACCAGGGATCAAACCCAAACCCTCTGCATTAGAAGGTGAAGTCTTAATCACTGCACAACCAGGGAAGCCCCAGACTGGATAATCTTAATTGACCTATCTTTGGGTTCTCTGATTCTTTTTCCTGTCAGCTTAAATCTCCTGATGAACAGTTCCAGTGAATTTTTCATTCTGTTATTGTACTTTTCAACTCCAGAATTTCTATTTGGATTTTTTAAAAGAAATCTCTTGTTTCATTGATATTTTATATTTGATGAAGCATCAGTGTTTTGCTTTTCTTTAATTATCTATTCATGAATATTTTCTCTTTGTTCTTTGACTATATATATGAAAGCTTATTTGAAGTGCAATATCTGAGCTTCCTTAGGGAGAGTTTCTATTGACTGCCGCCCCCATATATGGGTCATATTTTCCTGTTTCTTTATAAGTCTTATAATTTTTGTTAAAAACTGAACATTTTAGATAATATAATTTGACAACTCTAGATCACATCCTCTGCCTCCTCAGGATTTTTTTGGTTGTTGCTGTTTTATTAGTCAATTTTTTTAATTTTAAATATTTTTGATGTGGACCATTTTTAAAGTCTTTATTGAATTTGCAAGGAGACTGCAAGGAGATCAAACTGGTTAATTCTAAAGGAAATAAATCCTGAATATTCATTGAAAGGACTGATGCTGAAGCTCCAATACTTTGACCACCTGATGCGAAGATCTGACTCATTAGATAAGACCCTGATGCTGGGAAAGATTGAAGACAGGAGGAGAAGGGGATGACAGAGGATGAGATGGTTGGATGACATCACCGACTCAATGGACATGAGTTTGAGCAAACTCGAGGAGATGGTGATGGACAGGGAGGCCTGGCGTGCTGCAGTCCATGGGGTCACAGAGTCAGACACGACTGAGAGACTGAACAACAAATTGGATTTGCTACAATATTGCTTCTGTTTTATGTTTTGGTTTTTTGGCCACAAGGCATGTGAGATCTTAGTTTCCTGACCAGGATCAAACCTGTATCCCCTGCATTGGAAGGTGAAGTTTTAACCACTGGATGGCCAGGGAAGTCTCGGTTACTTTGTTTTTGCTGCTCTTTTGTATAGTGACTTTTCTGGACTACTTCTATTGTATTGCCTCTAGTGTGTATCCATGCAAGTCTCTACTAAATATTCATCAGATATTTCCTTAAGTGTCTTGAATCAATAATTTTCCCACCCTTTTCCTGTCAGGGCAGGTTGGGAGTGGGGGTCATTACTGGCTGGGACATGCTTTCAACACTCAGGTAGGCAGTTTACAAAAATTCAGTCTGCCCTAGTCTGCACTTCTGGCTTGCACAGAGCCCTAAGGTGAGCCAGAGATGAGATTCTGGTGTCCTCACAGATCCTTTCTAGGCATGTACACAGTGATGCACACACAGAGCCTTGTAGACTCCCAGGATTATGCCAAAAGTCTTTAAAGGCCACTATGGACATAGACTTCCCTAGATTTTTCTTAATTAAAAAAAATTCTTTACAAATCCTTATTGTGGAGGGCTGATTTCTTTCATCTATGTCTTTTATTTTAATTTTAAGTTTTTGGCTAGGCTCTTGGTTATCCAAATTTTTATCTCAGGCAGTTATAATATTAACCAATTGCTGCTGATTGCATTCCAAAAATGCTCTGCAAATAGGGCTTGTCTTGTGGAACAAGCTCTGAGCAGGGTCAAATAATGAAAAGTCTATGAATGGGGCTTTTCAGGGAGCTGTGAAACAGGTTAAATAATGACAATGTCCTGGGAATGGGATTTTTTTGTAAAGTGTCTGCCTGCAATATGGGACACCTGGGTTCAATCCCTGGATTGGGAAGATCCCCTGGAGAAGGAAATGGCATCCCACTCCAGTACTCTTGCCTGGAAAACCCCATGGATGAAGGAGCCTGGTAGGCTACAGTCCATGGGGCCACAAAAAGTCAGACAGGACTGAGGGACTTCACTTCACTTCACTTTAGACCCAGTCTGCTCCCTCTTGTGGCGATAATGCTGTTGCTGTTTTCTTTCTTTCTTTTTTTAAAAAAATTTTCTTTATTGTGTTGGTTTTGTCATACATTGACGTGAAACCGCCATGGGTTTACATATGCTCCCCCTCCAGAACCCCCCTCCCTCCTCCCTCCCAATTCCCTCCCCCTGGGTCATCCCGGTGCACCAGCCCCGAGCATCAAACCTGGGCTGGCGATTGATTTCACATATGATAATTAACATGTTTCAATGCCATTCTCCCATATTATCCCACCCTTGCCCTCTTCCACAGAGTCCACGAGTCTGTTCTATACATCTGCGTTTCTTTTGCTGTCTCGCATGCAGGGTTCTCGTTACTATCTTTCTAAATTCCATATATATGCGTTAGTATACTGTATTGTTGTTTTTCCTTCTGGCTTACTTCCCTCTGGATAATAGGCTCCAGTTTCGTCCACCTGAGTAGAACTGATTCAAATGAATTTTTTTTAATGCTGAATAATATTCCATTGTGTATATGTACCACAGCTTTCTTATCCATTCGTCAGTTGATGGGCATCTAGGTTGCTTCCATGTCCTGGCTATTGTAAACAATGCAGCGATGAACATTGGGGTACATGTGTCTCTTTCAATTCTGGTTTCCTCAGTGTGTATGCCCAGCAGTGGGATTGCTGGGTCATATGGCAGTTCTGCTACAATGGTTGTGAGTTTGAGGATTTTTCAAGGCTGCTGTGGAACTGAGGAGAGGGACATGGAAGTGGGTCAAGTTTAAAATGCCAGAACTGCCATATGACTCAGCAATCCCACTGCTGGACATACACACAGAGGAAAGAAGGATTGAAAGAGACATGTGTACCCCAATATTCATCACAGCACTGTTTACAATAGCCAGGACATGGAAGCAACCTAGATGTCCATTGGCAAATGAATGGATAAGAAAGCTGTGGTACATATACACAATGGAATATTACTCAGCTATTAAAAAGAAAGCATTTAAATCAGTTCTAATGAGGTGGATGAAACTGTAGTCTATTATACAGAGTGAAGTAAGAAAGAAAAACACCAATACAGTATATTAACACATATATATGGAATTTAGAAAGATGATAACAATGACACTATATGCAAGACAACAAAAGAGACACAGATGTAAAGATCAGACTTTTGGACTCTGTGGGAGAAGGAAGGGGGGGATGATTTGAGAGAACAGCATTGAATCATGCATTTTATCATATGTGAAATAGATCACCAGTCCAGGTTCGATGTATGAGACAGGGTGCTCAGGGCTGGTGCACTGGGATGACCCTGAGGGATGGGATGGGGAGGGAGGTGGGAGGGGAGTTCAGGATGGGGGACACATGTACACCTATGGCTGATTTATGTCAATGTATGGCAAAAACCACTACAATATTGTAAAGTAATTAGCCTCCAATTAAAATAAATAAATTAAAAATCAAAAAATAAAATGCCATAAAATGTTTTTATAGGAGTTGAACACTTTTCCTTGATTAAATGCCTCTCAGATTGCTTCAGGCCTTTGAGTAATTTTCAGATTTCTGAAAATGTTGATTTTATAATTTTGCCAATATTTTTGTTGCTTTTATGTAAGAATGGATTTATAGAAGCCTTCACTCTGACATTCTAGAAGTCCCCATGGTTAGCTATTACGTGATTATTCAAGTTTCTCCTTATTTATTTTTTCCCCATTTAAAAATACCTCTTGATTTTTCTGTATCAGATCATGCGGATTTTCTGTTTTGTTCCAGAGTAGGGATGGGACATATTTATTTAACCAGGCATTATCACTGGACCATTTAGATTTCTCCCCAGTACAATTAATGCAACAAATACCTTTTTGAATGATATATTGCAATTACATTGCCATTCTCTATCTTTAGTTTAAGTTCTCAATTAAGGAATAGGTAGTCAAAGAGTAGGTGCAGTTCTAATTTTCTTTGATATTACAAAATTGCCCTCAAAATAGCTACACTAATTATACTATCTCTACTACTATATCAAAGTGCCTTTTTCACATATACTTGCCAACACTGAGATTCTTACTTTTTGTTAATTCAATAGTTCAGAAAATGGTGACTCATTTAATTAATTCACTTATTTATTTCTAATTGGCTTTAATGCTAGAAATATGATTTAAGTAGCTTAGTACAAAGCCAACTATCTTCTTACCTCACACATAGGGTTTGAAAGCAAGAAGAGAGGGGAAAAATTGTAGATTTGGGAGCATCACAGAATATGCCTTATTACCAAGGTGGTTTTTCTAGTTCTTTGCAAAAGCTGTCTGGGGATAAAGCCATCAATAAAAACCTGCTTTTGCCATTGTTTCATGGATTTGGATAACTCCACACTATTAAGATTCATTGTGATTGTTGGAGAGACTGAAGTTCTACACATTGGTATGTGGCATAAAGACTCAGGATGATGAATGCAGCTCCCTTTTGTTAATTGCTATGAGGCACTGGTAAGCTCTTACTAGAACGTATAGCTGCTTGTGTACATTTAAACTAGCTATTGGTGATCTTCTTCCTTCACAGTTCCAACTAGAAAGAATTGCACATGTTTTGGGCTCACAGTTTTTTTGTAGAGGATATGAAAAGAATACTATTATCTCCTGGCTGCTTTAAAAGTATTGTGTGAGAGAAGTATAGAGAAGGAAATAGTGATGTTTTAAAGTGAGGCTAAAAAGACAGGGGAAAAAAATCAAAGGTCTACAACTGAAGGCCTGATATACCTAAATGTCAGGTAAAGTTCAGAGAGATTTATTATGACAACCATAAGGAAAACATCTCCCTTGTTTAGGCTGATCTCTTCAATTACATTTTCTATTTTTTGAGCATTAGCATGGTTTCTGAAAGCCATGCCAAGTTTTGTTAATACACAGCTTATTCTTTTGCATCTTTCGTACATGGCTGTTCCCAGACTATGGATATTGTACTACTCAAATCAGGCCAGTATGTATAGAAGCTGAGTTGGGAGCATGCAGGAATTAGGGGTAAAGGGGTAGATGAGCAGGCTTCACTATGTAGCTACCATTAACCCTGTGGTGACCTTGGAAAATTTGCTTAATGTCTCAGTTTTTTAATCTCTCAAGTGAGGCAATGAATTAGCAGGGAATATTGAAGCATTATAAAAGCTAATGAATATATATGGAATTTAGCACGATGGTAACGAGAACCCTGCATGCGAGACAGCAAAAGAAACGCAGATGTATAGAACAGACTCGTGGACTCTGTGGAAGAGGGCAAGCATGGGATGATATGGGAGAATGGCATTGAAACATATTAATTATCATATGTGAAATCAATCACCAGCCCAGGTTTGATGCTCGGGGCTGGTGCACCGGGATGACCCAGAGAGAGGGAATCGGAGGGAGGTGGGAGGGGGGTTCTGGAAGGGGAACACATGTATACCCATGGCGGATTCATGTCAATGTATGGCAAAACCAACAAAATAAAGTAAAGAAAACTAAAAAAAATAAAAAATAAAAAGAAGTAGAAAAAATTTGGATAGGAAATTTTCAGGAAATATTAATCAGCTAATTAAAGAGCATAGTTCTTTACAAAAAAAGCATTATGGTGAGTTTTACTATGATCACGTAGTATTCATGGAAATTGAACTTCATCAGTTAAGCCTCTGATAAAGGGCTATACTTTAAATCTATTTTTCTTCTCACAATAATTTTGTACTTTTATGCCTTAATGAGTAAGATAAAAATCATAGAATCACAAAGAAAAAAAAGCTAGTGCTTTCCCTTTCACATGTAGATAGTTAGTATAACCTAGTGGTTAAGTGCATGGGCTTTGGAGCCAGACTGCCTGCCTTCATATCCTGGCTCAGTCACTTACAGAGTCTGTGACCTTGGGCAGTGTCTCAGTTTCTTCATTTGTAAAATAAAAATAATAATAGTTCCTCCTTTATACACAGGCTTAATATGAGGATTGAATTACTTACTATAAGAAAAACACTTAGAACTAGGCAGAGAGCACACACTGAATAAATATTAGCTATTGTTGTTATACTAATTTTAATTATAATAAAATTCTCTCCTTTGCACTGGCATTTATCAGGAGCCAAGAAAGCAAGTAGAGGCAGAGAGCTGGTATATATGGGAGCAAGGAAAACAGAAACTTTGCTCCAATCCCACTAGGGAGATCATGGTTAGGGAGATGGTGTTGCTGACAAACAAGACAGTAATTATTCATACTACCAGGGTGTTTTGTAAAGACTATGTCAATGTTATTAAAAATGTATTCCTTAGACTACTTTCATCATAATCACTGAGGTAGGGAATAATTGATAAAAGGCAGATTCTAGAGCTTCATTCCAAACAAGAATCAGAATTTCTGGTCCTTGGAACCAAGACTATACGTTTTCAACAGGCAGTCCAGAAGACTCTGATGCAGGCTAAAGTTTGAGAACTCTTGGATCAGGCTATGTTCAGATATAGTTTGGTCAGAACAAGTAAGCAGCTAGTAGCACTGACAGTAAAATCAAATGGTACTAATATTCAAATCCATATTGAGCTTGACCCAGTAGCTTCTCTGCCTTCATTTGTTTCTGCTTTCAGGCCAGTGAATAATCTTTTATGCAATTTTGGAATTCAGGTGGCAACATTTCCTGTTTCCAGGCATGATAAACAAAATTTTAATTCCTAGTTCTATAAGGCTTTTGTCAAATAAAATTTTGACTGCTGGCTGTAGCTCTCCAATTTACCAGTAGGGAGCACAGTCAGTCTTTTGATCTTAGGCTTGTTATTAAAAAGAAGTCTGAGATGGCTTCTTCTCTATTTTCGTATGGAAATCTTTTCCTGGGGGTTGGATAATAAGAGACAAGGGCCATTTCTGTGTAGGGTAGGAATGTGACCCTCTCAGTGGAATTGTTTAATTTTCAAAGATGACACAGAATGAAACTTTTAAAATGAAAACTTTTATATCTGAAAAATGTGCTCTCCTCAACATGCCATTCTATAAAGTGAAACAGATCCCTTCTTTCATGAGTAACATGTGTTCCAACTGAGCACCTTGGAATAGGGTATAAAATGCAGAGAAATGTGTAAGAAAAATTATGAGATGTTGAATTCTTCTATTTTTGAAAGCAGTGTGCTTTGGCCTGTGGAATTAGACAGCTGGGGGTTGGAGAATACTTGAAAGCTTGATGAAAGATAAATTTTAATTTTCTGTGGTTTGAGGTGTTTTTTTCTCAGCTCCTACAGACCGTTTAATTATCACCTAAAAAGAAACTGGAATGACAAGAGTTTGGGGGCTTTGGGAAAAAACTAAAACACAGATCAACTTTCCCGTCCCTCCTCCTAATCCCCCAAGTCAAAATATTTGAGATCATGAGAGGAAAACCCTCAAATGAACACCTTTTTTTTTTACTACTTTCTGTACAACTTCTCATAAATTCAAAGGGAAGGATTCATTCATTAATAAAATGTAGACACTAGGAAAACAAGCTTTAGAAAAAAATCAGACTGAAAATCAAGACAAGTAGAATTGCTGTGAAAAATCTCTTAAGACTTCAAGTGGGCTTCATTCTTGAGGTTGCTAAATATATCACTGTGTCAAAACACTGGGGAATGTTGATTAATATTTATTGAATGCCCACAATGAATGTGTTGTAGGGAATCAGTTTGTGTTGGTTGGCTTGAAGACTGTGAATAAGGTTCAAATTAATAATTTTTTTTCCTTTATTTTCTCTGGTGGCCTAAATAGTCATTGTAGTTTCTCTGAATATAAAGGCTTATGCTTCTGGGATTGGTCTATGAATTGGTTACAGCCTTTTGTATCTCCAAAGCCATATTCATTGGGTTGATGGATGGGATCCATTGATGGGGCAAAAAACTGAAGATCCAGAAAAAGAAGTGTGCATTATCAGCTACTTTAGAGAAAAAGAAAATTTCCCTGGGTGACAGTAAAACAGAATTTGTTTTTTGCCGGATTTAGACTCTCACATCTGCTCTGTGTATGATGTGTCATGAAATTTACTCTGCTCTACAGACACATTTTGATTCTTCATAATGTAGAACATGAACATTCTCTAGTCAATTTGTCTGTCAAAACAAAACTTCTTTGATGAAAAATATTCATTTTATAAAGGTCTTATTCTAAAAACTGATGAAGATTTTTGAAAACAAAAATCCCATCCCCATTGCTTTTCTTCAAAATAGTGCTCTATTTTTATTCCAAAATAAAAACTACAGCTGTTTGAAAGTAGTTTTCTTCTTTCTTTTTCCCAACCAGTTCTTAATCTTCTAGTACCACTCCCCTACCCTTTCTCTGGTAAAAATGAAAAACAAATAAAAATCTTGCAAGTGATCATAGTAAATAAAATTGTTTGCTTTGTGACATACTGTCTTTGTATATAATCTACAGGCTACAACAACTGCATTCCATTGTAGCAATTTAGATACGTGGAATTATTCCTCAGCAAAATTATGAAGTAAGCAGAATTGGTTTTGGCTCTCTCCTTACCCTCAGCCTTTCAACCTGTAGTGCCTTTACCCCACAGTGCCCTGTGGATGCTTTCTTTTAACATATTCATTTGTTTCTCCATTAATGTTTTTGGTTCTTTTTACTTATGGCCACATTCGTCAGAGAAATAATCTCAGAGACTTGTGATCATATGGAAATGTGTCTTCATTTGTTAGTGTTTTACCACTTCCAAGTAATAGTTGTATTTAACAGAGATTTTGAGAGGGATGACTACAAAAGGGATGACTTAAATAACAGGGATTCTAGACCTTGCAACATATTATGATGTGTGGCCAATATTGACAGCTACCTTCCTGAATTTCTCATTTCTTTCTCAGTAACAGAATCATTATTTCATTTGCTGTGATTATGCACCCAGAACAAAGACTATTACCAATCTCCTTTGAAGCTATATTTTGCCATGTGGCTAAGTTCAGGCCGACAACATGTAAACCACCAAAGTCTCCCTAAGAGATAGAGGGTGGCCTCTTGTCATGACCTGGCTTCCCTGGTACCTCAGCTGGTAAAGAATCCACCTGCAATGCAGGAGACCCTAGTTCAATTCCTGGATTGGGAAGACCTGCTCGAGAATTGATAAACTACCCACTCCAGTATTCTTGGGCTTCCTTGGAGGCTCAGCTGTTAAAGAATCCGCCTGCAATGCAGGAGACCTGGGTTTGACCACTGGGTTGGGAAGATCCCCTGGAGAAGGGAACAGCTACCCAATCCAATATTCTGGCCTGGAGAATCCCATGGACTGTAGGTCCAGTCAGTTCAGTCCCTCAGTTGTGTCTGACTCTTTGCAAAACCATGGACTACAGCACACCAGGCCTTCCCTGTCCATGCCCAACTCCCAGAGTTTACACAAACTCATGTCCATTGAGTCTGTGAGGCCATCCAACCATCTCATCCTCTGCCATCCCCTTGTCCTCCGACCTCCAATCTTTGCCAGCATCAGAATCTTTTCAATTGAGTCAGCTCTTCACATCAAGTGGCCAAAGTATTGGAGTTTCAGCTTCAACATTAGTCCTTCCAATGAACACCCAGGACTGATATCCTTTAGAATTGACTGGTTGGATCTCCTTGAAGTCCAAGGGACTCTCAAGAGTCTTCTCCAACACCACAGTTCAACAGCATCAATTCTTTGGTGCTCAGTTTTCTTCACTATCCAACTCTCATATCCATACATGACTACTGGAAAAACTATAGCCTT
>ML661241.1:420889-433887 GCA_007570785.1 Antilocapra americana
TAAGTGAAAAATCCACTTTGTGTAAAAGCATTCATTCTCATTTCAGTCTGTAGCCTGGGAACTTGAGCAAGGAGGAGGCTGTAACAGCTATGTGAAGAAATAACCTATGGACTGGACCAGAGCGTATTTGAGGAGTGGTTTAAGAGGATAAGCTGGAAGTATTTGGTGAGCTACTGGAGTAGAGGATAGGGATACATTAAAATGAATATAAGGTCACTTTTTGTGATGGGATGGAAGGGTGGTGGAAGTAACAGAGGCAACTCTAGCTTCAGTGAGGTTGGTCTGAGTGAAGTACAAGGCATGATATAAGAAGTCTATCTATTCATGCCTTGTTATTCAGGCTCTTGGTCATGTCTGACTCTTTGTGACCCTATGAACTGCAGCACACCAGGCTTCCCTGTCCTCCACCATCTCCTGGAGTTTGCTCAAACTCATGTTTCTTGAGTCAGTGATACCATCCAACCATCTCATCCTCTGTCACCCTCTTCTCCTCCTTCCCTAAGTCTTTCCTAGCATCAGGGTCTTTTTCTGATGTGAGTCAGCTCTTCACATCAGGTGGCCAAAGTATTGGAGCTTTGCTTCAGCATCAGTCCTTCCAGTGAATATTCAGGGTTGATTTCCTTTAGGATTGACTGGTTTGATCTCCTTGCTGCCCAAGGGACTCTCAAGAGTCTTCTCCAGCACCACAGTTCAAAAGCATCAGCCTTCTTTATGGTCCAGCTCTCACATCCATATATGACTACTGGAAAAATCATAGCTTTGACTGTATGAACCTTTGTTGATAAAGTGATATCACTGCTTTTAAACATGCTGTCTAGGTTTGTCATAATTTTTTGCCAAGAGGCAAGCATCTTTTAACTTTCTGACTTCAGTTTTGGAGCCTAAGAAAATTAAATTTGCCACTGCTTCCACTTTTTCCCCATCTATTTGCCATGAAGTGATGGGAACAATGCCGTGATTTTAGTTTCTTGAATGCTGAGTTTTAAGCCAGTCTTTTCACTCTCCTCTTCCACCCTCATCAAGAGGCTCTTTAGTTCCTCCTTGCTTTATGCTTTAGAGTGGTATCATCTGCATATCTGAGGTTGTTGATATTTCTCCTGATAGTCTTGATTCCACATTGTGGTTAAACCAGCACAGCATTTCCCATGATGTACTCTGCACAGAATTTAAAGAAGCAGGATGAAAACATACAACCTTGACATATCCTTTTTCCAAGACTAAACCAGTCCATTGTTCCATGGCTAGTTTTAACATGCTTCTTGGACTGCATACAGGTTTCTCAGGAAGCAGGGAAGGTGGTCTGGCAATCCCACCTCTTTAAGAACTTTTCACGGTTTGTTGTGATCCACACAGTCAAAGGCTTTGGCATAGTCAATGAAGGAGAAGTAGATATTTTTTTTTAATTTGCTTGCTTTCTCTATGATGCAATAAATGTTGGCAATTTGATCTCTGCTTCTCTGCCTTTTGTAAATACATTTTGTATATCTGGAAGTTCTTGGTTCATCTACTGTTGAAGTTTAGCTTAAAGGATTTTGAGTATTACCTTGCTAGCATGTGAAACGGGTACAATTGGCAGTAGTCTGAACATTCTTTGGCTTTGCCTTTCTTTGGGATTGGAATGAAAATTGACCTTTTCCAGTCCTGTGGCCATTGCTGAGTTTTCCAAATTTGCTGACATTTTGAGTGCAGCACTTTAAGAGCATCATCTTTTAAGATTTTAAGTCAGTCAACTGGAGTCCCATCACTTTCACTAGATTTGTTCATAGTAATGCTTCCTCAGGCTAACTTGACTTCCCATTCCAGGATATCCGGCTCTAGGTGAGTGACCACACCATCATGGCTAGGGTCATTAAGTCTTTTTTGTTTGTTTGTTTAGTTCTGTGTATTCCTGACACCTCTTCTTAATATCTTCTGCTTCTGTTAGGCCCTTGCTGTTTCTCTCATTTATTGTGCCCATCTTTGCATGAAATGTTCCCTTGATAGCTCTAATTTTTTTTAAAGAGATCTCTAGTCTTTCCCATTCTTTGTGTTGTTCACATAAGAAGATTATCTTATCTCTCCTTGCTATTTTCTGGAACTCTGCATTCAGATGGGTTTATCTTTCCCTTTCTCCTTTGCCTTTTGCTTCTCTTCTTTTCTCAGCTATTTGTAAGGTCTTCTCAGACAGCCATTTTGCTTTCTTGCATTTCTTTTTCTTGGGGATAGTTTTGGTCACCACTTCCTGTACAGTGTTACAAACCTCCATTCATAGTTCTTTAGGCACTGTGTCTACCAGATCCAATCCCTTGACTATTTGTCACCCCCACTGTATATATGCCTTGAACAAGGGGCAAAAATCTATGATGGGAGAGCGATATCATACTTCCTTCCTGTTTAATCTGACCTAGGCCCATGTGAGTGGTAGACTTATGTGTTTGGGTCTGTTCACTGTTTTGGTTTGTTTTTTCCTAAGCATGAGATGATTTGGATGCTTTTTTCCAGTTTGTCCTTGTATTTTCCTTTGAAATTCATGATCTGCTTCATTAAGGGGATCCACATTTTCTCAGTATGAAGTTATCTCAGTGTGAAGCATGTGAAGTCAAGGTATTGCATTTGAATAAGAAATGCTGTCTGAATTAAAATAATATGAGTAGGAACTCTTAGCTCTCACATATGATAAGAAAACTTATTTTTCTAAATTACTTTATTTATTTTAATTGGAGGCTAATTACTTTACAGTATTGTAGTGATTTTTGCCATACATCAACATGAATCAGCCATGGGAGCACATGTGTCCTCCATCCAGAACCCCCCTCCCACCTCCCTCCCTATGTCATCCCTCAGCGTCATCCCAGTGCACCAGCCCTGAGCACCCTGTCTCATGCATCGAACCTGGAGCAATCCGCTCCACATATGATAATATACACGTTTCAATGTTACCTTCTCAAATCATCCCACCCTTGCCTTCTCCCACAGAGTTCAAAAGACTGATCTTTCCATCTGTGTCTCTTTTGTTGTCTCGCATATAGGGTCATCATTACCATCTTTCTAAATTCCATATATATGCATTAGTATACTGTATTGGTGTTTTTCTTTCTGACTTACTTCACTCTGTGTAATAGGCTCCAGTTTCATCCACCTTATTAGAACTGAGTCAAATGCATTCTTTTTAATGGCTGAGTAATATTCAACCGTGAATATGTACCACAGCTTTCTTATCCATTCATCTGCCAATGGACATCTAGGTTGCTTCCATGTCCTGGCTATTGTAAACAGTGCTGGGTACTAGGTACTGGGTACCCAGACATGTGAACACTGGGTACACATGTCTCTTTCAGTTCTGCTTTCCTCGGTGTGTATGCCCAGCAGTGGGATTGCTGAGTCATATGGCATCTCTATTTCCAGTTTTTTAAGGACTCTCCACACTCTTCTCCATAGTGGCTGTACTAGTTTGCATTCCAACCAACATTGTAAGAGGGTTCCCTTTTCTCCACACCCTGTCCAGTACTTCTTGTGTGTGTGTGTGTGTCTGCACACACATTTAGCATGTCATATACAACTTTAGTTAGTTGTGCATAAGTTTCTGTATATGGGCTTGCATATTTGGGATGTCTTATTTTCCTTGGACGGTAAGGAGTATGCCTTCTAATTCATTTGTGTCTCCCACAGAACATAGTGTATGTGTGTGTGT
Organism: Antilocapra americana; assembly: GCA_007570785.1. NCBI lineage: Eukaryota > Metazoa > Chordata > Mammalia > Artiodactyla > Antilocapridae > Antilocapra > Antilocapra americana. Next base: position 424,560 of record ML661241.1, read on the forward strand.
GTGTATATATATATATATATATATATTGTAGATTGCATCGAATAGAGCATCTTAGAAATTTAAAATTACTGGTCAATCTTAAAAACAAAAAATTTATTAAAAGATGATAGAGAACATTGTAAAGTCCATACAACCTCAGATTAATCTTATATCTTTTCTATTTTTCTATTTCAACTACAAAGTAATGCATGTTATGATAATTGAAGTATTCCAAAATTCTCAGATGACTTCTAAATCATTAATAAAACAGTAAAATATTTTTAGTGATGTTGCATTGTCAGATATGTTTTACTATGCTCTCATCCTGTGAAAATTGGTAATCTAAGTATGGCATGTATGCTAATTATGAATTAATGACTGATGAATCTTAACTCAGCCTTGGGCAAATCTGCTTCTATTTGCTTCCTCAGCTGTTAAATGGGGCAAAATGACTGCTGGCCCACAGGCATCCAGATGAAGATTTTACTCTTTGAAAATAGAAAGTGCCAGACAGATGTTTCCTGACACAATAACTTTGATGTTTAGCAGTGATGGGACTATGGGCTTCCCAGGTGACACTAGTGGTAAAGAACCCACCTGCCAATGCAAGAGACGCAGGAGACGAGGGTTCTATCCCTGAGTTGGGAAGATCCCCTGGAGGAGGGCATGGCAACAAACTGCAGTATTCTTGCCTGGAAAATCCCATGGACAGAGGAGCCTGGAGGTCTACAGTCCATAGGGTTACAGAATCAGACACAACTGAGCACACACACAGTGAAGGGACTACCTGCCAATGAAACTAGAAGGGGTGACAGATGAGTAGAACAGGAATTTTGTAACTAGAAATGGCTGGAACTCAAAATTTAACATGATCCTCTAACCACTTCTTCTCTCCATTTTGCCCCTTTTCCCATTCCCAAGCAGAGTAACAGATGATTAGAAATTAGGTTTTACCCCTCCTTTAACCAAGTACCATATTGCTAGTTTCTTGTGGTTTTGGATGAAAAACAGCATTATATTGGACTCCTCACCTCAGTAATGTCCTATAATGCCTGTTTCTGTGAATGATATTTATGGGTCCCCATTTTCCAGGCTTATTGCTTTGGGAAGTTATGTAACCAGACACTGATCTAAAAGAGAAGTCATACCTGAAGGTTATAAAGTGTTAAATTTGTCCAAAATTGAGCTCTTATTCACAGGAGGAGAGCCTGGGACCATTTTCACTTGGTTAGCTTTCTTCTTTTTTATGTTTTTAAAAATAATTAATTAATTAATTAATTTTCTTTACATTATTGTGTTGGTTTTGCCATACATTGACATGAATCCGCCATGGGTATACATGTGTTCCCCTTCCAGAACCCCCCTCCCACCTCCCTCCTGATTCCATCTCTCTAGATACAGGGTGCTCAGGGCTGGTTCACCAGTTAGCTTTCTTCTTTGCTTAGCCTAAGCACTTGGAATATCTTAGTGTTGGCCTGCTGTGACTCACTGCCTGTCCAGTGGCTTAAGAGATGCTTAAGTAAGCCCACAATAGGTCTCTCAGATAATGAAACACGGGTATGCACAAAAGGACATGGTTTTAGGCATCAGTTATGGGGCCATTTTATCATCAGCCCCTATTTCCACTTTCTCAATGCAGCCCAGTAAAATACAATATTTGAGAATCTTTATGTTTTGCCCTTTCCTACAACCCAAACCTGATGAAGTGCAAGTTTTCATCGTCCTCCACGTGAGGCAGATCTGCTCCATTCAGTTGCAGGAAATATTCTTAGCAAACACTTACCCAGTGTGATCAGCAGCAATCAGGCCATTGATGATGATGTAGAAGTTTATTAGAACATGAAGAGAAGAATTACCTACAAGTAATTCCGGAGTACTGGCTACCAGGAGCCAAATGCCTCATAGGCAGAAATTCATTGAATAGCATGCATTTATTATATGTTGGCTGCCAGAAGTTTAAGCACTCAAGCTCAGACTTGCTCTTAAACCCTTCCCAGCATGCGGGCCACCCACCAGTTGCAAGGCATGATGACACGACAGATAACCCGTCCTCCTTGGTAGCAATATGGGTACGGATAGTAACCTAGTAAAGGTTCACAGACGCGGCGACAGTAGCGGTTGCCTCGACGGCAGTAAATACAACAGTAACCTCTCTCATCCAGCATGGAGTCAAATTCTATTCCATTTTCAGTCTGAAAGAAGAAGAAACCAGTGTTGGAGGGGAAGAGGTCCACCAAGCAGGGGAGGAATATAAAACTATAGAAGTTGGGGCCTGGTGAGTAATTAAGTTCCTGAGCCTGATCTTGGAGATATATCAATGGACTAGATCAAGATTGATTTTAGTTTTCTTAATTTCAAAATTTTTTAAAAACTTAGTTTTATTGAAATAGAGTTGATTTACAATGTTGTGTTAATTTTTTTCTGTACAGCAAAGTGATTCATTTATACATATATTTATCTGTATTCTTTGTCATATTCCTTTCCATTATCATTTATTGTGATATATTGACAAGATTGATTTTGAATGAGCCTTTTAGGTATTCCAAGTTTCTTAAATACTTTTTTTTTTGTTAAAACAATGACCATTCTCCTTTCAGTGACTTTGATCCGAGAGGTAGTGAGGTTTGTGAAGGCTGTTTTTCCTCTAAATAGGAATCCTGTGCACACAACTCACATAGTCATTGATTGGGAGATCTTCCTCACTCGCTGCTTGTCTGGCGTGACGGGTCTTCTCCACCTTCACTTGAGGGACCACCCACTGTTCATTTTGTTCAATGCCTTTTTTTTCACTGGTAGGAAAGTGAAGGTCTTCACCATCCTCCTCAAAGTCTTGTAACTCTGAAACTAAGGTAATACACACAAAGTTGTGATGCAGCTGCTTTGCTTGGGGGACTAGCATTTGGGGATAGAGATTTTCATTGTGTATTCTCACTGTCCTCATTTAGGTATTCATGAACCACTTTTCCAGGGTTCTTCAGCTGACATTTTAAGGAGGTCTTCCAAAAGAAATCTGATCATTCCTATGTACACAGACACCTTTGCTCATTTGGCATCAAACACTTACTGTTTTGCCTCATTGGCATCTTAAATGAAAAACTGAGAGCAGGGGACTTTGGTGTCTCCCACAATGATTTTACTCATGGTAGGTGTTCAGTAAATATTTTTGGTTGCCTGATTTGGTATAGTGTCCTCTGTCTTCCTTCCTCATCCCTTCTCTTTTCTGTGTTAAATATTTTTTATTAAATTTTGTATTTAGAAATTATTTTAGATTTACAGAAGAGTTGCTAAGGTGGTACAGAGTCTCTGTATATCTTTTCACCCAATTTCCCCTAAGGTTAATATTTTATATAACCACAGTATAACGAGTGAAACTAAGAAATTAGCATTGGTACAATGTGTTGTTGTTTAGTCTCTAAGTCGTGTTTGACTCTTCACGAACCCATGGACTGTAGCCCACCAGGCTCCTCTGTCCATGGGATTTCCCAGGCAAGAATACTGGGGTGGGTTGCCATGCCCTTCTCCAGGGGATCTTCCTAACCCAGGGATTAAACCCACGTCTCCTGCATTGCAGGCATTGGCAGACAGATTCTTTACCACTGAGCCACCAGGGAAGCCCTTTATAGGTACAATAAAATTAACTAAACTACAAACTTTACTCAAATTTCATCATTATCTCCACTAACGTCATTTAGGAGAAGGATGTTGAAGTAGAAGTTGCAGTGTCCAATCCAGGAGACCACAATTGCATTTAGTTCCTTTTTTTTAAAGGCCAAAGAGTACCAATAGATGCCTGCATTGATTAGATCCTTCTTTCTTGGGCATTATAGTAATCTATGCTGTCCAGAATGAGGGAGGCCAAATGCTATGCTAGTTAGTTAGGCAGAATAAGATGTCCAGGGACATTTGCCCTCTCTGTGGGCTGACTGGAAGTTGAGGTCTGGAGTCTTTAACTCTGGACCTTTAGCATCCAATTGCTTTTATACTGATTCCTAAAATAGTCACAAAGAAATTGGTATTGCAATGACCGTCCTTTCTTCTGAGGAGAATGCCACCATTTGACATAGAAAATCTTCCTTGAGACAACAGGGCATTGTTTGGGCTTTTCTCTCCTCTGTTCTTGGGTTGGGCACACAGTGGTTTGAGCCATAGTTTGGTAGCCCGACTGCAATGAATATAGATGTACAAAGAGAGACAGATTAGCTTTTTGCTATCACTGCTCACATTGGGGTGGTGTTACCTTTGATGGAATATTTAATAGCCTGTCAGCATTAATTTATCTGATTTATAACTTGGCTGTGAAAAATCTCCTCCTCACTGGCTGTCAACATATACAGTTTCATCTAAGAAGATACAAGCTTATCATTTGTTTTCCTAGAAATGTAGTCTCTGAATGCTAGTAACATTAACCCATTACTGACTTTGGAAAGCAGAGGATGAAGAGAAGGAGGAGGAAGAGAAGGAGGGGGAAGCCATACCTGCTATTAGAGTGGGATTGATCCAATACATGGTCACATTATCACAAATCTCCAGAATTTTGGAATTTTTAAGAAAGTCTCGGTTTTCAATAGGTTTTTCTGCTGGGACCCAAATCACCGACTGTTCAAAGAAAGTCGTGGTAATTTCTTCATTCTGAGAGAAGAAAGTAGTTCAGGGTAGGGATAGGCAGAGAAGTTAATAAAGTGAGTGAGATATTATGGGATACTGGAAAACACTATATTTAAGTCTGAATAATAATTACACTCCCAGAGCTTCCTGTGAAGTAGCTCTGTGCCGTGCATACAGTAGGTGCCCTTGGGAGAGTTAGCGACTCTGTCTCCACTCTAACACTAAATCTGCTCACTGCAACAGGAGGCTTCTCTGCTCAATTTCTCTTAAAGTCAGGAAGGCTCTCCATCATTTTCTGGGTCTCTCACTGGGCCAAGTATGTTTTAATTTGGCCTTCTGGAACCCTGAGTGATTTATGTTTGTTTTCTTTTAAATGGATGTTGTGTGTGCATGCTCAGTCACTTGAGTCGTATCTAACTCTTTGTGACCACGTGGACTGTAGCCCACCAGGCTCTTCAGTCATGGGATTCTTCAGGCAAGAATTCTGGAGTGGGTTGCCATGCGTTCCTCCAGGGGATCTTCTGAATCCAGGGACTGAACCTGCATGTCCTGTGTTGCTTGCGTTGCAGGCAGATTCTTTACCTGTTGACCCATGGGGGAACCCCTTGGACATTGTGAGTCCCTGTCTTATTTCAGGCTTATGACTAGGATTGCAAGCTGAATTTGATCTCAAGCTGAAAAAACTCCTATAATCCAAATTGGTGAAATCAGTTAAGTAGCACCAGGACCTAATATTTTGGTTTTCAACATTGCCGGTTAATGGTATAGTTGTAGCACCAAAGAAGTGTTTATTTTTTGTTTGTTTCAAAGTCAAGTCTCTAACTTGTGACTATAATGCCCTTACTACTGTTTTGCTCCTTTCATTCTAGATGCTGGGAGTTTGTCTGACAGAATGTTTTTTATTTAGGCAATGTTTTTTTTTTTTTATTGTCAAGAACACTACCTTCTTTTCTGTTTATAATGTTGGAAGTAGTTGTCTTGTATACCTAGCTCTTTTAAAACATATTTTTAAAAATATACTTATTTGGCTGCATCAAGTCTTAGTTATGTCACACTACATCTGATCTTCTTTGAGGCATGCAAACTGTTAGTCGCAACATGTGGGATCTAGTTCCCTGACCAGGGATGGAACCCATGTCCCCTGCATTGGGAGTGTGCAGTCTTAGCTACTGCACCACCAGGGAAGTCCGGTATACTTATCTCTTAATCATTTGTCTCTTGGACTTTGACACTTTACCCTGTATTCTTAATTGGGCTTTTCCATTTCTCTTTTGTTTCTAGTTTCATGGTTTCACTGTTCTTATTCTTTGAAATATGGCTATGTGTAATTTTCTTCCTAGTCATTTAAAGCTCTTTATCTTAGCTCCTTTGCCTTGGAGTCTGTAAAGACGTTGGTATGCATTGAAAGGGACTGTATAGAATGAGATCTGTACACTGACTAACTTTGTTAGCAAAATCACGGCTATTTATATACCTGCTCTGCATGTTTAACATGTACAAACTATGGATGCAATGGTGAGGGAAGTACAGAATAGAAGGTTTTTGTCATTCAGGACCACAAATTTGTCTCATAAAAAAATCTGTAGCCTGAGTATAAAAAATAGGATTTTCTTGAAGACAAAGCAATTTCACTATCATGAGATGAATACTTATGTTATTTAGACAATCTGGCAGAATTAACTGAAGAATACATTATGGCCAAAATGAGACATTATGGGCCTTTGCCTTTAACTTTTCTGGGTGGAAGCACCACAGGTGGAAACTTGGTTCCCTTACTAGGGATTGAACCCATGCCCCCTTCAGTAGAAGTGCAGAGTCTTAACCACTGGACTACCAAGGAAGTCCCTGCCTTTAATTTTTTCAGAAAAGAAATCTTGGCATGTCAGTGTGGAATGTCATTATTGGCTGACCCAACTCAAATGCTTACATTATTTTCTGTAAAAAGCAGCATGTGATATTGGATATAATAGCTTTTTATCTTATTCATTTCTTTTTTTCATCTTACTCTTGCCTCCTATAGTAGTCTCTAATATCCTAGAAGTTGCTCTGTTCCACAGATGCATCCAATTTGAGTGTGTGTTATTAGCTCAGTCATGTCCAACGTTTTGTGGCCTCATGAATTGGGGTGCACCAGGCTCCTCTGTCCATGGGATTTTCCAGGCAAGGATACTGGATTGGGTTGCCATCCCCTTCTCTGGGGGATCTTCCTGACCCAGGGATTGAACCTGGGACTCCTGCATTGCAGGCAGACTCTTTACCATCTAAGCCACTAGGGAAGCATCCAAATTAGGCTTATTAAAAAAAAAAAAACACTCCCAAACTTTTCACTTGCCATAGACCTTGGGAGCAGAGCATCATCTTTGGGGGAAGTCCTTTTCTTAGAAATTCTAGGAACCAGAGTCTATAACTTCTCTGGACATAAGGAGACTAATAGCATGTCTGTGGGAGCCAGTGACAATCATGAGACTTGGATAATGGAAAGTAAAAATGATCCCCACACCACCTCATCCCCCAAAATAATAAGAAAAGTAAAAGAAAAAGATAAATGGGTAGACGAGAATTAGGATGGAGAGAATTGGGCAAGAGAAAAATGTAAAAGAACCTAGGAGAGAGAGAAGGAAAAGAAAGAGATATTTATAGAGTGATAGATATAGAGTGGTCACTGTGCTATTGGCATAATTTCATTTTAGATTTGCAGTTAAGCACTAAGAAGATCAACCCAACTTATTTGTTTCTTCTGGCTATAGTCATAATACATCCTTAGGTTCCCCTCCTTCCTCCACTGGCAGCAGCATACCATAATTATTTTCAGAATATCATGGAAAAATGAAAAGTCTCCTGGGCTTTATTGATGGCTGTATTTTAAGCCATCAATAATCCTCCATCTCCCACTAGGCCTACAAGGGCCACTAAGCTGTTGCACTGATGCCCTAGGTTATCTTACCCTGACCTAGGAGAGTGCTTTCAGAGAATTTGTATTACACTGTACTTCTCACCTTCTTTGCTTTTTCTTTTCTTAATGATATTAAGGATAGATTATTCCATTAGCAGCCCAGCATAAAATGGTAAGATGAATGAACTGAAATATTTTTAATTTTCAAAAATATTTATTTGCCTGGCTGTGCTGGGTCTTAGTAGTGGCATGTGGGATCTAGTTGCCTGACCAGGGATGGAACTCAGGCCCCTTGAATTGGGAGCGTGGAGTCTTAGCCACTAGACCACCAGTGTTAGTCACTCAGTCGTGTCCCTCTCTTTGCAACTCCATGGACTGTAGCCTGCCAGGCTCCTCAGTCCATGGAATTTTCCAGGCAAGGATATTGAAGTGGGTTGCCATTTCCTACTCCAGGGGATCTTCCAGACCCAGGGATTGAACCTGGGTTTCCCACATTACAGGCAGATTCTTTACCATCTGAGCCACCAGGGAAGCCCCTTAATTTTATTTTTTATTGAAGTATAGTTGATTTTGGGCTTCCCTGGTGGCTTAGTCATAAAGAACCCACCTGCCAATGCAGGAGACACAAGAGATGTGGGTTCAACCCCTGGGTCAGGAAGATCCTCTGGAGAAGGAAATGACAACCCACCCCAGTATTTTGGCCTGGGAAATCCCATGGACAGAGGATCCTGGCAGGGCTACAGTCCATGCGGTTGCAGAGAGTTGGACATGACTGAGTGCACAAGCAATAGCAATATAGATAATTTACAATGTTGTGTTACTTTCAGGTGTACAGTAAAGTGATTCAGCTATATATTTAAGTTATTACAAGATATTGAGTATAGTTCTCTGTGCTATGCAGTAGGTCCTTGTTGGTTATCTATTTTATATATGGTAGTGTTGAACTGAAATATTTATTTCTTATTTTAAACTTTTATATTTTGCATTGGGGTATAGTCAATTAACAATACTGTAATAGTTTTAGGTGAACAGCGAAGGGACTCAGCCACATATATACATGTATCCATTCTCCCCCAAACTCCCTTCCCATCCAGGCTGCCATATAATATTCAGAAGAGTTCTATGTGCTATACAGTATGTCCTTGTTGGTTATCTACTTTATATAGAGTAGTGTTGAATTAAAATCTTTAGAATAGGTGAATGTCACAGTGTGACAAAAGCAGCAAGGATCCCAAGTGGCCATGGGGCTTTTGATTTGGCAGGATTGACTTTGTTCCTCTAGCTCACCACTCTTACCAGAAATCTTTGGTTTGGAAGCAAATGTAGATAATGTTAATGGCTGATATCCTTAAGGTAATTTTTAATTTTTATTGAAGTATAGTTGACTTACAATGTTGTGTTAGTTTTATGTGTACAGCAAAGTGATTCAGATATATATATACATATATATATATATATATATATATATATATATATATATAAGTTGTTACAAGATATATAAGAGTATACACCCTTCTGTTCATAGCAGCACTATTTACAATAGCCAAGACATGGAAGCGACCTAAATGTCCATTGACAGATGAATGGATGGAGAAGATGTGATACATATATATACAGTAGAATATTACTCAGTCATTAAAAAATGAAGTAATGCCATTTGCAGCAACATGGATGGACCTAGACAATTTACTGAGTGAAATAAGTCAGAGAGAGAAAGAGAAATATCATGGCATCACTTATATGAGGAATCTAAGAAAATGATACAGATAAACTTTTTTTCAAAATAGAAACAGATTCAGACTTAGAGAATGAACCTATGTTTACCAGTGGGCAAGGAACAGTTAGGGAGTT
>ML661241.1:438887-457126 GCA_007570785.1 Antilocapra americana
TTTTGAAAGGTCTGAGTTCAAGATCCCTATATGCTCTTCTCTAACTGTGTAACACTGGGCAAGTTACTTTTTGGTTTGCATCTCAAAATGGGGACAATAATAGTACCTATCTATAGGATCATTTTGAGAATCAAATAAGAGTAAAGCATTTAGTACAAAGTCTGACACATAATTAGTCCCCAACAAATTATGGATTTTACTACTACATTATTCTTACATACCTCATCTATTTCTTCCTCTGGTTCAGAAAATTCAGGAATCACTTTAATCTGAGTTTTGATGAAGCATTTTTGAAGACCTACAAAGTAAATGCCAGTGTATCCCTATAAAACAGACAAAAAAATAAGAAAACTTCCTGAAATAGCCACAATTAATGAGCGTCATGATTTGTCAGGGCCCCAGGCTGGCAAAATTTGAATTCAAAAGGAAAGCTTTCTCTTATAAATTAAATGGAGGCTACAGGCTATTTTTAACTTGACTCAAGTGTTCTAATATTTTAAGTGGGAAGCCTTAGGGGGAAAACATCCAACTTACATTTTTAAAGTCATGTACTTCCAATGTTTCATCAGTGCCATTTCCACTTCTGAATATTTCAGTTCTGGTAATAGGATCAATTTCCATGTAAATCTTCTTCTTCTCTCCATTGCTGTAGAAAGTGTGCTCCATGTCATATGTCTGGGAGAACAAAGGAAAACAAGCTGTAAGATACTCAGTATGACCACCAATGCAGGTAAATGTAAGAAACCTGGGTTTGATCCCTGGGTCAGGAAGATCCCCTGGAGGAGTGAATGGCTACCCACCCCAGAATTCTTGCCTGGAGAATCCTATGGACAGAGGAACCTGGCAGGCTGCAGTCCACAGGGTCACAAGGAATGGGACACAACTGAAGCAACTTAGCACACACACACAGATGTCTGTTCATGGTGGTGGTGGTTTAGTAGCTAAGTTGTGTCCGACTCTTGTGACCCCATGGACTATAGCCTGCCAGTCTCCTCTGTCAATGGGATTCTCCAGGGAAGAAAACTGGAGTGGATGGCCATTTCCTCCTCCAGGGGATCTTCCCCATCCAGGGATCGTCTTCTGCACTGCAGGAGGATTCTTTTCCACTGAGCCACTAAGGAAGCATGTTCATTCATAAGACACATTAATTGTGTAATATCTGGGGCTCCTTCTTTTTCCAGAGCCTTTTTAGAGAGGTGCTGTCTCAGTAGCTTGCTGTTGGGAATTCTCTGAGACTTGAGATTAAAGTGAGGTGTGTTTTTTTGCACTAGAACCTATATGGGGATCACTTCAGAGTTAATATTTTGTATTCATGCCAAGTTGTGGAACTAATTACTAAGAATTCCAATAGTTTTTCTTGGCACCCTTGATTAAATAGCAAATGATATTTTGCAAAGCAGTTTGTAAGATGCTTTTCCCTTATGGTAAGCAGAGGAACCACCAAAAACCTCTACTGCTTCTTTAAACTACCATTTTCCTTTCAAAGTACTCAAGGGTCACCCACTTCCTTCCTGTGAAATTCAGTAGGGCTGAGAAAGAGATTTGAACAGATTTAGAATGCTTAGGTATTGCTCTTTATCTCCTTATCTACCCAGAGATTTAATATTGCCTCAAAAGTCTTGAATATGTCCTCTTTAAACACTGAAGACCATTGTCTTTGGTGAATATTAAGTAAAAATCTTACCCTGACCTCGCTTCCTTTTGTCCTTTCAACTCTAGGAAACATTTCCTGCCTTCCCCTTACCTTCTCTATTATGGGCTAACAAAATCTATTCAGTTTATTTCTGAGTTCTCTTTTCCAAACTTGATTCAGCTGACTTTATGTCTTCAGGTTCTCCTGCATATAGAATTTAATAACCATGAATTATAATATGCACTATGTAATATGGTATCTTCCAAGAAGAGCGCCTTGGCAAAGTTCAATATCAGGTTACTCCTGAGTGGTTGAAACAAAACCCCAGACTCTCTGCTAACCTCTAAAAGAGACCATTCTCTTTGTAAGGACCAAAAGGCCCAGGCCCATAGTGTATCCCAGTCTATTAACAAGCCCACTGCTTATAACTGATGATATGTTTATGTTGTTGTTGTTTAGTTTCTATGTTGTGTCTGACTCTGTGCGAACCTGTGGACTGTAGCCTGCCAGGCTCCTCTGTCCATGGAATTCTTTAAGTACGAATCCTGGAGTAGGTTGCTGTTTCCTTTTCCAGGGGATCTTCCCGACCCTGGGATCAAACCTGGGTCTCCTACACTGCAGGCAGATTCTTTACCGCTGAGCCACCAGGGAAGCCAGATGTGCTTACAGCTAGAAGCATAAGAAAAACCTGAAGGAATTTGCTGTCACAAACCAGGCACGCCCTGATGGTGCCATGTGGAAGTCTATCTTATCCCTGTTATTAGGAGGCCTTTTGCTATCACGTTTCTTCATATTAATTTTTCCTTATGAAAAGCATTTAGTAAACTGAAAGCCTGAAAAAGCACGTCATCCACAGAGCCAATGTTGCTTTCTAATGATTCTGTTCCCAGCGGCAGTCTTTTAGAGCTTGCACTGGGTTGGGTTGTTTTTAATATCTGCCAGTGTCTGTGACTGAATGTTAGATTAACCTGGTCAAATTTTCCCCACGTCAAGCAGAAAAACAAGTTGGAAGGGCTTGTAGAAGCACTATTACCTCAAGTGTGAAAAGGTGATATAGTCATTGAATAGGAAAGCAAGAGATAATGATATTTACCTCTTTGCTGCTACCGTAACTTGGACATGGTCAGAGCTGAAATATTTGTTGAATACATTTTTCCCACCAATGACAAATTCTTGTCTTCCTAAAGAGATTTTGAGCATTGGCAAGGTCTTGTAAGAGACAACATTTTAAAAGGGGAAGAAAAACATTGTTTGGAACTTTCCAGCAACTGCAGAGTTAACACAGTGAGTCTGCCTTGGTTTGTGACAGGTAGCAAATTCCCTTAGACTTATTATTTGCTTCTAGTTATAAATTTGTTCTGAGTTGCAGCTCTGCGGCCAGCCTGAGAAACTTCTACCTTATGGCAACAAATTGAGCTCTCAGTGGGTCTGACCTAAGTAGAGGAGAGAGGCATCTAATGCAGATTCAGCCTTGTCAGATTTCCCAACAGGGGGGAATTTCTTTAGAAATACTATCCATTGCAGAGACAAATGTCTGACACCACCAGTCACTGGGGGTGGGGTGAGGTGTTTGTTTCATCAGTAGCACAACTGATGGATTATTGCACGGAAAAATGAGGTTAGAGACTAGGGGATGTTGGAACGCTGCCTACCTGGGCAAAAGAGAAAATACAAGCTGTATTTTCAATCATTGGGAGAAGACTATGGAACCATACTGGTGACATTTAGGATTTCAGTGTACTTCTGTGGAATGAATTTTCCTGCACTGTTGGCAATGCACTTCACTTGGACACCTTGCTAGCTGAAAACTATTGGAAACTGCCAAGCTCAGCAGATCTTGATTATTTTCAGCATTCTTTCAAAGAGTTTTGTTGTTGTTGTTGTTGGAAGAGGCGTCCATTCTGATTGTAATTATTAACCAGTATGTTGCCTTTTTGTTAATGATAGTGCAATCAGAATGACTTCATTTATATGTGAATTCTGGGTGGGAGGTGGGGGCTATATATTCACTCAGATGGAATTCCATTATCAAAGGTGTCCTTTTGGAACAAACTGTCCTTTGTCTAGGAAGATGATGCTGGTGGCCCACTTTGGACTGCTTAGGGATGAGTTCGAGCAAATCCAGACATACTGTCTCGTCCGAGTCCCTATGGAGCACATTGCTTAACTGGCCCATATGAAGACTGAGCTCATGCCTTTGGCTTTAGAAGTACTTTTCTTTCTACTAAGCTTACTGGCTAAGGGGCTAAGGGTCTTTCTGGGGATGAAGGAATAAATGATTTTGTCCACTATGTGTGTAAACTAAAGCAGAGATAGGATGACTTGTCTGAGAGAAGTGTGAGTGGGCTCCTCGTAGCTCATTTCAGACTACCTCCATGTCAGCTTTATTCCAGGAAGGATAGAGCAGGGTCAGAGTATGATAAGAACACTTCTGCCAAACTGGCAAATTAGGACAAGTTAATCTTTGGTGCTTCTAGCTTCCCTTTTCTGTACTCTTTATATCCTGTTCCTTTTGTGCCTTTCTAGCCCTTCCTCCTCTTCCCATCTCCCTCTATTCCTGCCTCCTGTCTAGACATCTAGGAATTTCATGGTTTTTCTGATACCTCATATCAAAGAATTCGATCTGGCAAATGATCTCATGCTAAGATATTAGGGTGGAGAAGGCACTGGCGACCCACTCCAGTCCTCTTGCCTGGAAAATCCCATGGATGGTGGAGCCTGGTAGGCTGCAGTCATGGGGTCGCTAAGAGTCAGACACGACTGAGCGACTTCACTTTGCCTTTTCACTTTCATGCATTGGAGAAGGAAATGGCATCCCACTCCAGTGTTCCTGCCTGGAGAATCTCAGGGACCAGGGAGCCTGGTGGGCTGCCGTCTATGGGGTCGCACAGAGTCGGACATGACTGAGCGACTGAACTGAACTGAAGATAATAGGGATGGGCATTTGTTTAAAAAATTGAGTTTGATACTTAACTCAAAGGAAAGAATTACTACTGGTGGATTTTAAACACAATGGCAACAAGAATAAGAAATATTTTCAGGGCCTCTTTCCTGCACCACTCAAATGGGCTCCAGCTCCATCCACAGGTAAGGCTGATCTCAAATATCAAGGACCAGAACACTGGAATGGGACAGGTAAACAAAAGCAATGGGAAGGGCTATGACTCAGAAGTAAAGTGAGATGGATATGTGGTGAAGTCCAAGGAGTGAGGGATGTAAGAGGAGTGCACTGATAAAACATGGAGAAAACACAGACTCATTTCTTTTCCTTGCCCAAGAATTCTTTCCTCAGTCCGGTTAAATCCTCTACTCAGGCAGCAAATGAGCCCTAACATTCCCCTTTCACAGTTTGTTGTGTTTTCTGGCCTCCATTTGTGACAATCTCTGAGATCAGGAAAAAAAAGTGTTTTATAAAGAGTGAAGCTGCCTGAGACCTCAGTGTGTTGGATCTGTTTGGGGGCAAGTAGCTTTAGCTTGTCCTGAAAAAGTATTTGAGGACGTTTGGCTTAGGTTTGTTTTTTGAAGCCTGTGATTAATCTAGCTGTTCTTCTCTCTACTGTCCTTCTTTACTGTCTGTTTATGAGGTACACCCCTTAAAGGTGAAATGCATGCTCAGAAGAGCTGGCTAGCAGGTGTTAGGCTGGAAGGAAGGGAAGGGAATGCATTGTGCCATATTATTACTGAACTAGCCTGTGGGAATTAAAGGGCCTCTGGGTATTTCTTTAACTAACACAGAGCAGACACATTGTTTCTTATGCAAAGTTGGACTTCTGCATCTTCAATCACCAGTTCTCACCCCAGAAAAAAAAATTGGCTAGGCAGCATAGACATTCCTCTTTTTCAAAATGAAAAAAAAAACACCCACATTTCTTTCATCTAGAGATTCAAGCTGACTTGGAAGTTTTTCCTACCCACTACCCTTGCCACTCCTTATTCTTAAATGCAGCTGAAGAACAGTGGAAATAATCTCTAGACCAGTTTCTAGTCCTAGCCTCAACTCTGCCACTTACAAGCTGTGTGACTTTGGACAAGTCACCAAATGTCTCTGGAGCCTTGGGTCCCATCTTTATCTCCCACCCCTTGCCAGATGCCGTGTTGAGTAGTTGACAAAATTAGTTCAAAATTAATTGTCTTTTTAAATTGAAGTATAGTTGATTTTATCCTCTGGAGTTGGAAATGGCAACCTCCTCCATCATTCTTGCCTGGAAAATTCCATGGACAGAGGAGTCTGGTGGGCTACAATCCATGGGGTCTCAAAGAGTCAAACAAGAACGACTGAGCCACTGACTGATAGACTGGTAGCTATGACTAACAATGTTGTGTTAGTTTCAGGTGTGCAGGAAAGTGATTCAGCTTTTTAGAATCTTCTCCATCATAGGTTATCACAACATATAATATATATATTGTATATATATATATGTATATATATACAAGATATACAATATATAGACTATATCCCCATGCATAAAGTAGGTTCTTGGTGTTAATCTATTTTCTATACAGTAGTTTGACAAAATCAATTCTTTTCAGATTTGGTTGGCGGTGGTCAAGCTGAACCGTTGAACTACTACTACCTGTTGATTCCTGAGCTACTTCCTTATAGTAGCCCCTCTGTTAGCCACTAAAGGACAGCTCCCTTTGAAGACCTAGGGTTTTTCTGGCTGGTACCATATGGTTTGCCAGCAATGCTGCCTTAGGAGAATATGGAGACTGAAGACAAATTTGTTCCTAGTAGCCAGAGTCCTAACTTACGTGATTGATGCGGACCCTCAAAAACACAGAGTAGGAGCTGGCCCAAGACAGTTTCTAGACAATAGTGGACTTCACTTTTGCATGGTTTGGGAAGAAAATAAAATTTTTAAATGCTGACATGGCACCATCTGGTAAAGTTCAGTCCCCCTGCTAAAGAGATTCCAGCTCCATCTCCATCTTTCACTTGAGAGGATGAAATGCTTCTCCAGACCCACATTTCACCCACCAAACTGTGGAAAACCCAGGGAACTCAGGGAAGAAAATTGTTTCCCCCGTGTGCCTAGAAGGGGAATGAATAGAGTTGGCCTCTGGCCAATACTAGTATTAGAGAAATAGGCACAAAAAAGCCAGATCCTGACTTATCAGGAAAGTGCTTTTTCTGAGCAAAGGATTTTTAGGCTAGAATGCTGTTGGGCTTGCAGCCCTGAGTGAAACTCTTTGAATTGTCATCTGCAGTTGAGGTGAGTGGGAGGGCAGACAGAGGCCCACCTATCCTAACCCTTCTCATCTCATCCTGTTTGTATGCAGGAGCTGAGGGGACATCTCCAGGAATCTTCGGATTGCTGTGTGGGCCTTAGGACTTAGGCTTTCCAAATAGCCCTAAAGTCACCAGGCAGTTTCTATATATGGCAGGAAGGACAGCCTTTCATTTATTTAATTTATTATTCTTCTGCCTCATTCTACAAAGTGTTGGAAGGAGGATAGGCTACAAGGTCTGTGCTCTATCTATCAACTGTTGGTTTAAGAGCTGGGACTTTTCTGCCTTGTTTTCTCCATATTGAATGAATTAGCTGAGGAGTTGATTTCTCCTTGTTTCAAGTTCAATGTGTAATACAGGGAGCCTTAAGCAAGAATGTTTCTCTAGGGAATCTGCTTCAAAGGTGGCTGGGCAGTCACTGCATGGAAGTGGAGCCTTGTGATGCCCTCTTGAAACCGCTAGGACTGAATAGGTGCCCTGTGCTTGGTTTAAGAAAGCTGAATATAGAACTCCATTGACTGGCTTTCATTCAGCTCCAGTGGCTTCTGTATGTGGCTGTGGGTTGGGGATCTGTAGCCTGCAAGGGAGTGCAGCAGTTCTCTCAAAGTTAGTCTTCCTAGTTTCACTATATTTTCATCCCTTCATCTCTCTCTGTTACGTGCACATATGTTCATGCCCGAGGTGTGCAGAGAGAAGGAGTTCATCATGGCTTACTTCCCATTTCAAATAAAAAATCTGGATCTCTTGTCCACATCAAGGTGGGAGGTAATGGGAGGAGGAGGGGCAGACTTACTGGCATGGAAATGTCAACATCAGATGTGGAATGTTCAATAATCACTTTATTATAAGCAAATGTCAAAAAGCAGAATAAAAAGGAGGTGTGGTTGGAGGCTAGAGGAACAAATATTAAAAACTTGGAGGGAGTCCTGGGATGCCAAACACATCACTGTCATCCATGAGCACAACAGCATCACCGGTTCTCTCAACCAAGGGCCCCACAGTCTCCATAGGTCCCACAGTCTTGTAAAGGAAAGTCCAGAAGAGCTTGGGTTTGCATCTGCTAACTGCTGTTTCTTGCCAGGCCATGCTCTTAAGGGGAGCCTCTTTAATTTGTGCAAGATGCCTGGATCATCTTCCTCTGCAAATCTTCTTCCAAGACTAATCTGACTTCTCTTCACTTCCCAGCATTTGTTAAGTCCTCTCTGAGGCAGCCTTATTGGCAGCCCTAGCCATTGGAAACCTAGATGTTCCCTGGGGCCCTTTGTCTGGGAATTGAAGATAGTGGACTTAGTGGAGCATCCACATCTCCAACTGGTTCCTCAGTTTGCAGTGGACCTAGCCTGTTCTTCTGGGGTAAGGCCTGGACTTCAATATCAAAGGCAATAAATCACAACTCCCCATTGGAATGGAGAACAAAAAACCTTTGTTCACAGTAGAAAAAGTTACCCCAGGAGACACCTATTTATTACCTTTTTCCAGATTGCTTTGTGTTCATTTCTGAGAATCCCTTTGCTAAAAAGTTATGTACTCAAATGGATTACTTCTTGAGAGATTTGGTTCTTGATAAACTTTATTTGGTAACATACCCCACCTCTTCTGTGCCCACAGTGACAAAGTTTGACATTTGGTTTGAGGAAATCACAGATTTGCATTAAAAAGCAAACTGGAGTGAGAAGCAAAGATGATATAATACAAAAGCAGAGGTGACCATGGGCTCTGTTAGTGAGCTTGACACCTTACTAGATAAAAGCAAGGTCCTCACCTAGTCATTTATAATTACACTGAGAAAAATAGCACTGTAAGTTTAGGAAAATACAAACTTTTTCAGAATGAAATTTGCAATTACAATGGCTACACTAAAACCAGAAAAGTCATTTAGCCCCATATTTAAGCAGATATGTATTGGTGGTCAAAAGGGCTAGTGACTGACTACACCCAGTGAAGTACATTATGGTCATGAAGGGCAAACGGTTTATTCTCCTCTCATGCTTGTGCTCAGTCACTTTAGACATGTCCAGCTCTTTGAGGCCCTAGGAACTGTAGCCCACCAGGCTCCTCTGCCCATGGGATTCTTTAGGCAAGAATGCTGGAGTGGGTTGCCATGCCCTCCTCCAGGGGATCTTCCCGATCCAGGGACTGAAACTCTGTCTCCTACATCTCCTGCATTGCAGCCGGATTCTTTACCTCTGAGTCACTGGGGAAGCCCAGTTCTCCTCTAGCCCTTCTGTAATTATCAAGAAGACCCAAGATTCAATTTATGGGGCAGTATGTCACCTTGGGAAGGAGTTATGTAATAGCAAAATTGGATCAGAATGTATCTTGGCACTCTTATTTATTTACTGTTTCTTTCTTGATCTCAATTGCTTTGCTGACTTTGCTAGCCCCAACGTTAGATGGCTTCTCTACAAAAACACGTGAACAGAAAGTAGTTGAGAAACAGAGAACAGTGAAAATGATAAGAGAAAGGGCTAACTATATGCAATGGATGATGCAAAAAATCCCTTCTGGAACAAGGTATTAAAAAAACAAGCAAAGAAAGGTCACTATTCTCTCTCCTGCTCAAACTTGATAAGGTAGCCCCTGGGACTAAATGAAAGTCAGTATGGCAACAGAGGTGAAGAATCCAAAGGTTGCTATGTCTTACTTCTCTGTTTTTTTTGATATCTTTTTTCAAGACGGATCTTGTGCATTTTTCGTTGCTGGTAAAGAATCCACCTGTAATGCGGGAGACCTGGGTTGGGAAGATCCCCTAGAGAAGGGAAAGGCAACCCATTTCAGCATTCTGGCCTGGAGAATTCCATGGAATGTATAGTCAGTGGGCTCGCAAAGAGTTGGACATGGCTGAGCAATTTTCACTTTCCAATTGACTTTCTATTTTCTATACCCCCAGTGTCCTTCCTTATTAATCCATGTTATTTCCTCTTTGCTCCTATCACTACTTTGGCTCCTAATGGTTCATGCTCAGTCACTTCAGTTGTGTCTGACTCTCTGCAACCCCATGGACTATAGTCCACCAGGCTTTTCTGTCCATGGGATTTTTTCAGACAAGAATACTGGAGTGGGTTGCTGTGCCCTCCTCCAGGGGATCTTCCAGATCCAGGAATCAAACCTGCACCTTCTGTGTCTCCTGCATTGCAGGTGGATTCTTTATCGCTGAGTCACTGGGGAAGCCCCCTAATGGTTCATAACAGCCCATTATTTTCTTCCTCCCTTCCCCATTATTTCATCCTGCTTCTTGGATGTGTGCCTTTCTCTTCCTATGTCTGCTGACAAATAATAACAGTGGTAACAACAGCAACATCCCAAACCCTGAAAGAAAAAATGTGATAAAGCTAGAAAACCATCTTTACACTTTACAGCTTGTAAATTTATTAATTATCTTTCAAATGGAAATTGTTGACATGAAGGGACTATGATTTTCTTTGAGTCACAGCTAAACTTGCTCATTGTATATGAGCCCAGGAGTAACAATAACACTAACGTACACTAATATCAACTACAATGGCCTGCTAAGCTTCACTAAATAACGTTAATACCAGAAGCATTCTGAAATATCTTTGATTAATGACTTGGTGTCACTTTTCTACCTTGTGGCACTACTATCTCACTGGGACAGCAACAACTGTGGCTAAACCCTAACATAACCATAACCTGTGGTGAGAAGCTGTAAAGCTCTAGTTTTTTTTTTTTGAGTCACAAATAAATGTGAACTCAGGTATGAGAATTACTCCTTCTGAAAAGGAGTTTGCTGCCTGTCCTCACAACAGATGCATTAAGTCAGAAACTTAATCCCTGAAAATCCTTTGCTGCCATTTCTGGTGGTTTCTTCTTATGTGGTAGCATAATTACTTTTCCATCAGTTTCTGCCCAGATAATTGAAAGAAAGATGAAAACTATTTTTTCTTACAGTAAGAATTTTTCTTCTAAAAGGAACTTTAACTCCTTAAAACCAAGCATGAAAAAAGAATAGATAATCCTACATCTTATCGTTACTAACTGAAATACAGAAAAACTTTGTTTTCCATTGCCAAAATAATTAGGCAAAAAAAAGAGAGAACCAAAATCTTGGTTCAGTTTTTCACATCACCAAACAATAAATGCAAAATGAACTTAGTGATTTTCATTTGCAGAGTAATATACATGTCAACCACTAATTAAATTCAGTAAACTCAAAGCAGAAACTTTGGATAATAGCGTGCATTAACTTACTTTTTTGGGCGTCTCAGGCCAGAAGTGCTTACTCCCCCAAAACAGGACAATTAGAGTTAAGGCGAGGATACCAAATACCAATCCACAAATCTTAAGTAATTTACATATCTTCTTGGATTTAAAAGCTTCTGCCTAAGCAAAATACAAAGAATAAAACAATAAACAATAGCCCTTAAAAATGCAAGCCATAATCCAAAGTCACTTTTAATTTCATTTTTTAATGTTCACATAGCAATACGATATCTCTATAAAGCTATGCTTTTGCTCAAAAGGGAAAAAAATATGAATCAACTTACATTTAGAATGTGACAGTCCTCACAGTTCTCTGGAGGATTCTTTGCCATGGTCTCTCAGCACACAGCACTCTTTCCCTGCTTTGAGAGGACTGAGAGACCACTGCTGAGGTGGAGTTGCAAGTGAGTCGACTAACAGATGCCAGAGGAGAAGCTGAATTTATATCGCTCAAATATGTCATACCAGAGCCTGAGGGAGCCCAGGGGGCTCCTGTGCTGCAATTTGTTGCACCGATATACCCATATATGTATATAACTTCTGTGCACAGAATTCCATCCAGAATGGCAAAGACAGAAGGTTATAATGAAAACTATTGTCCTGGGGGTTGGTTTGGAAGGGGACCAAGCCTAGGACACATTGAAATGATTTTTCACTGTGAACTTAA
The DNA here is from genome assembly GCA_007570785.1 of Antilocapra americana. Classification (NCBI taxonomy): domain Eukaryota; kingdom Metazoa; phylum Chordata; class Mammalia; order Artiodactyla; family Antilocapridae; genus Antilocapra; species Antilocapra americana. The sequence goes on from ML661241.1 coordinate 450,639, forward strand.
AATATCAGTGGCAATGCATGCTGCATACTCCAGAAATAAGCAAACAAAACAAAGAAAGGAATGGAGACCTAATTTCAATTCCATTTGATCTAACAAATATTTATTGCAAGGATATTAAATGTCAAGCACTGTGCTTAGTGTAGGAGATTCAGAAATGAATAGGATAGTGCCTTCTTCTCTATACTAGAGCTCTTTGAGGACTAAGATCAATATGTAGGCAACAAATTATAATTAAAAACAAGATTTAAATGGTTAATTACAAGTTTTCTCTATCTCTCTCTTCATTCTATCTCTCTGATTATTTTCTTTTCCTACATTCTCTTGCCCAGTCTGTTCCTTAATGTTGATATTCCTTATGATTCTATCATTGATAATCTTCTCACTCTATATATACCCTTCTTAGATGATCTCATTCACTTCTACAGTTTAAAATATTATAACTTACATATCAATGATTTCTAAATCTGTACTTTTAATTCCAATCTGTCTTTTGAATTTCAAAGTCATTTGATGATCTCTACCTGGATGGACCTCAAGAATCTCAAAATGCAACATGTTCCACGTCAAAATCTTCTTTCAATACCACTTTCTTCCCACCTACTTTATTTCCCCATACTGTTAATCTTAGTTGGTGGCTGTGTTAGTTTGCTACAGCTGCAATAACAAAGTACCACAGACCGCGTGGCTTAGATAACAGAAATTTATATTTCTACAGCTCTGAAGGCTAGAAGTCCAAGATCAGGGCCTCAGCAAAGTTCGTTTCTTCCTAAGCCTCCTCCTTGACTTGTAGATGGCCTTCATGTTCACATGGTACTCCCCTCCTATGCATATATATATATCCTAATCTCCTCTTCTTATAAAGACACCAGTCATATTTTATTAGGCCATACAACTTCATTTTTCCTTAATTACTTCTTTTAAGGCCCTGTCTCCAAATACATCACATTAAAAAATAATGGATATTAAGGCTTTAACATAGGAATTTGGATGGTGGAGGGGGCACAATTTAGTTTGTAACAGTGGAACCATTACTCACTCAGGCTCTAAAACCAAAAATATATGGTTTGTCCTAGACTTCCCTCTCTGTAACATTCCCTTATCCAATCAGTGACTAGGTATTTCTTATTCTAAATTCTTAAATCTATCAAAGCCATTCTTTTCTCCCTATATTGACTTCTAAAACCTTAGTTTAGGTTGTCATTTTCTCTGATGAATCTCAAGTCCATATCTCTTACCCAGGCTGCTTAGGGCTCTAGATCCATGTGTCCATCTAACCTGCTAGACATTCCCACTTGGATATCTCAGAGGTGCCCCAAATACCACATGTCCTATGCTGCGTCATGCTCAGTCACTCAGTCATCTTCAACTCGTTGCAACCCTATGGACTACAGCCCACCAGGCTCCTCTGTCCATGGAATTTTTCCCATTCAAGAATACTGGAATTGGTTGCCATTTCCTCCTCCAGGGGATCTTCCCGACCCACATGTCTCAAACTGAATTAATTATCTCTTCTTCCAAATATACCTTTTTTTCTATATTATCTCTCTCTGTAAATAGCATGATGATCAGTTTCTAGAATGGAAACCTTCAAATGATCCTTTATTTCTTCCTCTCTTGCCTAATTAGGCTTCCATGACTAGTGAATTATTAAATCCAGTAATTTTTGCCTGTGAATTATCTTCCGAATCTTATTCTTTCTATCCTCAAGTTCCACTCTCTTAGTTGAGGTTCTCATAGTTACTTTTATTGTTGCAACATAGTCCTTACTGGTTCCCTTGCCTTCAATGATATTTTCCAGGACTCAAATTTGCAGATAATCTCTGCCATGATTAAAATCTTTCTGTGTTTAATTCATTGTCTATAAACATCAAAACTCATTATGGTGACATCATAGGCACTTCCAGGTCTTGACTGTGCCTAATACCTCCAGCCTTGCTTTTGGACAATTTCTTTCATAGAGATGGAGACAACTGAGTGTCTCTGCTGGGCAGAGCTATGGAACATATATGTGTGACTTTACCCACATCTTAATGTCTCAAAGGAAAATATTTTTATAATTGCTGCAGACATGATCATGCATGAATTGATTATGGAAGTTATGAAATATCAGTCATGGCTCTATTCTACAATTCTTTGGCCAAACTTAAAACAAGACTAAACAAATATATGAGAGCAGTCTTAAGAAGAAATCCATGTTTATTGTGTTAGATTTTTTTCCCCCTCAACAATGTTACTCACACTATGCTTCTAATACCCTCTTTACAGTTTATGTTTTATTGATTCTGAGCACTCTCTGCTTTTTTACCCTGCAGTGCATTTTCACATGCTACATTCTTTGCTTGGGTTTCCCTTCCTCCCCTTGTCTACCTGAAAATTCTCATTTAGTCTTCAGAATACTGCCTAGATATTACCAGCTCCTGAAAGATTTCCCTGATCTCTTCTCTACCACTTCATTGAGTTCATCACCCTTTCCCTTGTTCTATTTTTGTATCTTGCTCATACTTCAAATGTTGTACTTATTACACTGTATTATAGCTTCTATGTGTTTTTCTTCTGAGCAGACTTTGAGATCCTTTAAAACATGCCTCATTTGTTAAAAGGATTGAAATAAAATAAAGGTCAAATCGATATGCCATGGAAGCACAGAAAGAGGAATGATTAATTCTGATTCAGGAGAGCAGGAAAATGACACAAAGCACCTGAAATTTCAGTGGGTTGTTCATTTATTAGCACTCTATGTGGCGAGCACTGTTGTAGGGTCTAGGTATATACTCAGTAGTGGACAAGACTAACACAGTCCCTGACATTATAGAGCTCAGAAGCTATTTGGGGAGACAGAAGTTAAACTAAAGAGGAAAAATCGTGCAAATAAATAAAATATATAAATAACAAAACAGGCTAAGAAGGAAAAATTCAAGGTATATTATGAAAACACCTAATTTAGATTGGGAGGGAGTGGTCAGGGAAGCCCACACTAAAGAGAAGTCCCTTAAGCTCAGATCTAAATAATAAGTGGAAATTAGCCTGTGAAGAGTGGGAAAGAGATTATTCCAGGCAGAGGGATCAGCAAATGCAAATACCTTAAAGGAGAAAAGAGATTGTGTTTGAAGAATAAAAGGAAAGTCAGTGTGGTGGTAATATAGTGAATGTGGAAGAGAGTTGCTTGAGATAAGTCTGAAGAGGTAGGCAGGAACTATATTATACAAGATTGTATCTATTAGGACTCTTAGGCTGCATGTAACAGAAACCAAGTTATGGTGGTTTAACAAAATAAAAAGTTTATTTTTCTAACAAAGGAGCCTCAATGTCAACAGTTCAGCACTCATACAAGTTTCAGGACTCAAGCATCCATCTTTTTGTTCTATGATCCAATGAGCATGGTTTCTATCTTCAGAATGCATGTTGTTCTACTTCCAGGCAGCAAAAGGAAAGAATGCAAAGGGCAAAAAAACATGTGACAGCTAAGTCTATCTCATTCCATCAGGAAAGTAACAGTTTTCCTGGAATCCTCTATTAGATAGAACTGGGTTGGGTGGCCACCCTTAGCTACAGTAGAGTATGAGGAGGTTTTATTTTCAATTCAGTCTATTAGTACTCCTAAAATGTCTACTGGTTTTATTAGAAAAGGGGAAAACACATTGGGTAGGCAATTTGCAGTTTCTACCACAAAGTGTGTGGGATTTCTTAGTTTATTCTAAGAACAGTGGGAATTCATTGAAGGGTTTTAAGCAGGGGAGATACACAGTTCCTTTTATGCTGATTAGCATCTGTTTGGCTGTTGTGAGAAGGATGAATTGTAAGGGGGGCAAGAATGTTTTAAAGGTTGACCAGTTAGAAGGTAATTGCAAGAGTTTATGATGCCTTGGATTAAGGAAGTGGTAGTAGAGATGGAGAGAAGTAGACTGTAGAGAGAAGTAGAGGTAGCATGTTTTTGGTGAGAAATTGGATACACAGGGTGAGAGAAGGAGAGGAATAAAAAAATGATTCATGTGTTTGTGGTTTATGCATTTGGATGGAGAGTGCTGTCATTTATTGGGAATATGAAATATGAAGGACCAGATTGGGATGATGAGTATGATTTTGGACATGTTGAATTTGAGGTGTTTATGAAGCATACAAAAGGAGATATCTTGTTGGCAGCTGAATAAATGTGCCTGGAATTCAAAAGATGGGCCGCGGAGTAGAAATAAAGATTTGGGAGCCATTTACCTGTGAATGGTATTTAAGACTATGGGAGTTGATGACATGGTTTAGAGAATGAGTGCAGAATAAAAGGAGAGAAAGGCTCAATGCTGACTACTGGGAATCATCAAGAGTTACTTATTTAAAAATATACTTTTAGATTGATTTTTGCATTTTATTAAAAATGCATGCAGTATTCATTCATTATAAAAAAGCCAGCAATATAAAAAAGTGCAAAAAGGAGGGAAAAAGTACCTCCAGAAACCTTCATGAACTAGAACTAATCAGTATTGTGCCTTAATTTGCTTATCTAAATAAAGGAGGATTAAAAAAAGTAACTATAAGATTGCTGTGATAACTTAATAAGATAATCCATTTGAAGAGTTTACTTTGCTATCTGGCAAACAGTAAATAGCTCATAAATATTAATTACTAAGATTAATGAACATTATTCTGAACATCACTTTTATTTTAAGGACTAAGGAATGGATAGATATAAAATTTTAATAGAAATAATATGCATGCTCTTTCAAAAAGTCTGAAGTTGAACAAAAGACAAATAGATTAAAGTGAAAGTAAAGAAACTGACAAATTTCAGATAAATGTTTCTTCCCTCTCAAGAGACAGTAATCTCTGAAAGACTGTTTTAAAGTTAAGATTAAAGATTTAGAAAATATAAAGAGGTTATAGTCACATATTTTTATCTCCACGTTTCAGTTCTTGATAGTGTTAGACTGATTCCCTGGGTAGTTGACTAAGAACATGGGTTCTGAAGACAACCTGCTTGGGTGAAGATCAGTTTTGCAACTTACGAGCTACAAGGTAGGCAAATTATTTCATCTCTATGTGCCTCAGTTTTCTCATTTTTCAAATGAAGATGAAAAAGTGCCATATATATGGAATTTAGAAAGACGGTAACGAGAACCCAACATGCGAGACAGCAAAAGGAGCGCAGATATATAGAATAGACTTGTGGACTTTGTGGATGAGGGTAAGGGTGGGATGATATGGGAGAAGGGCATTGAAGCATGTTAATTTTCATATGTCTAATTAATCGCCAGCCCAGGATTGATGCTCGGGGCTGGTGCAGTGAGATTTCCTGGGTGGGGGAGGGAAGAGGGAGGGGGGCTCCGGAGGGGAAGCATATGTAAACCCATGGTGATATCATGACAATGTATGGCAAAAACAATTAAAAAATAAAAAAAAAAGAAAAAGTGCCTTCTTCATAAGGGGGAGAATGGATACATGTGAATGTATGGCTGAGTCCCTTTGCTGTCCATCTGAAACTATCACAACATTTTGGATATACTTCAATATAAAATAAAATATTAAAAAACTTCATACTTCAATGGGTTGTGAAGAATAAAACAGTTAATACATATAAAATACTTGGCACAGTGCCTGGTACATAACGAATGACTATTTTAAATATGAGGAAATGAGTTATCATTATAAATTGTGACAAAATACACTTTTCCTTCCATCCCATGATTTTTGTTAGCTATATTATTATTTTTACTTTCTCATAGTTTATAACATTTATATTCTGTTCTCCACCTAGAATTCTCTAAGTTGTTCGTCCTGCTTCTGTGTTTAAAGGAATTCAGTGCTTATCACTACTCCTTTTATTCAGTTCAGTTCAGTTTCTCAGTCATGTCTGACTCTTCGCGACCCCATGAACTGCAGCACGCCAGGCCTCCCTGTCCATCACCAACTCCCCGAGTCCACCCAAACCCATGTCCATCGAGTCAGTGATGCCATCCAGCCATCTCATCTTCTGTCGTCCCCTTCTCTTCCTGCCCCCAATCCTTCCCAGCATCAGGGTCTTTTCCAATGAGTCAACTCTTTGCATGAGGTGGCCAGAGTATTGGAGTTTCAGCTTCAACATCAGTCCTTCCAATGAACACCCAGGACTGATCTCCTTTAGGATGGACTGGTTGGATCTCCTTGCAGTTCAAGGGGCTCTCAAGAGTCTTCTCCAACACCATAGTTCAAAAGCATCAATTTTTCGGTGCTCAGCCTTTTTCATTGTCCAAATCTCACATCCATACATGACGACTGGAAAAACCATAGCCTTGACTAGATGGACCTTTGTTGGAAAAGTAATGTCTCTGCTTTTCAATATGCTATCTAAGTTGACCATAACTTTCCTTCCAAGGGGTAAGCATTTTTTTTAATTTCATGGCTGCAATCACCAAAAAATATAAGTCTGACACTGTTTCCACTGTTGCCCCATCTATTTCCCATGAAGTGATGGGACCAGATGCCATGATCTTAATTTTCTTAATGTTGAACCTTAAGCCAAC
>ML661241.1:457526-509321 GCA_007570785.1 Antilocapra americana
CAGTTTGTTGTGATCCACACAGTCAAAGCCTTTGGCATAGTCAATAAAGTAGAAGTAGATGTTTTTCTGGAACTCTCTAGATGTTTCGATAATCCAACGGATGTTGGCAATTTGATTTCTGGTTCCTCTGCTTTTTCTAAAACCAGCTTGAACATCTGGAAGTTCATGGTTCATGTATTGCTGAAGCCTGGCTTGGAGAATTTTGAGCATTATTTTACTACTCATCTCAACTCAACTCATCTCATCTCATCTCACAATCCTTTTATTACAGCTTCTTTATTCCTGAATTCTTTGTTTTCATGTATCTCTTGGTTGTCTAGGTTTTATAAGATAGTAGTTATTTTTTTAAGACCAGCCCTCATGATTGTTGCATTTCTTGAACTTTGGCAGGCTTGAGGATATCCGTGTGTTGAAGGGCAAAGTGATAGGACAGAAAATTCTTGGGTCACACTTTGGTTCCCTCGGGAGTTTGTTGGTTATCATTTCATTGTCTATGGCACTGTGGGCTACACTGGTCTTTTCATCATGGCCTCTTCTGTTTGTTCTTTGGCTGGATGGATTTCATTATAGTAATTCCAGCATTAGGAGTCAAATGATGGAGGGGAGGAGCTGTCAAATGAGATTGAAATAATGTAACTGGGAAAAAGGGAGGAAAACACTGAGGTGTCACAAAAGCCAAGAGAAGGTAAGGTTTGACAAAGATGGCAATAGTAAATTCTGTCAGCAGCTTCAATAAGGTCAAAAGTCTGTCTCAAATAGGATTTGGTGGACACAGAGAATGTAGAAGAACATTTAGGGCTGCAATAATAACATGAGCAAATTTTATAGTTGTAAAATTATGTGTTTGGGGTGTGGGCATACTGAGTAGTCCATTGTGGGTGGATAATTGACTGCAGGGGAAAGATGAAGTTATGACAGATCATATTGCCCAGATCTCTTTTTCTGTCAGGCTACTTTGTCTTTTCTTCCTTCTGTCTGTCCACCTAGCACTCCATCTGGATTAAAGAAAAATATCTCTGAGTTTTCTTTCTCTTGATCCTTTCTTTAGTGTCTTCTATTTGTTTTTTTTTCCATTGCTCAGTCTTGTGTGACTCATTGCAACCCCATGGACTGCAGCATGCCATGCATCCCTGTCCTTCACCATCTCCTGGTGTTTGCTCAAACTCATGTCAATTGAATCAATGATCCCATTCAACTGTCTCATCCACTGTCATTCCCTTCTCCTCCTGCATTCAGTCTTTTCCACATTCCCAGCAAAAGGGTCTTTTCCAGTGTGTTGCCTTTTCACATCAGGTGGCCAAAGTATTGGAGCTTCAGCTTCAGCATCAGTCCCCCCAATGATTATTCAGGATTGATTCCCTGTAGGATTGACTGGTTTGATCTCCCTGTGGTCCAAGGGACTCTCAAGAGTGTTCTCCAACACCACAGTTCAAAAACATCAGTTCTTTGGTGCTCAGCCCTCTTTATGGACCAACTCTCACATCTATGCATGACTACTGGAAAAACCATAATTTTGACCAGACTGTCAATGTCTTCTGTATTTCTTGATTGTTGCAATAAACAGAATTGGATTTTCAGTAATGTCTTGTCCAGTTCAGTTCAGTCACTCAGTCATATCTGACTCTTTGTGACCCCAGGAATTGCAGCATGCCAGGCATCCCTATCCATCAGCAACTCTCAGAGTCCACCCAAACCCATGTCCATTAAGCCGGTGATGCCATACAACCATCTCATCCTCTGTCATCACCTTCTCCTCCTGCCTTCAACCTTTCACAGCATGAAGGTCTTTTCAAATGAGTCAGCTCTTCACATCAGGTGGCCAAAGTATTGGAGTTTCAGCTTCAACATCAATCCTTCCAATGAATATTCAGGACTGATCTCGTTTAGGATGGACTGGTTGGATCACCTTGCAGTCCAAGGGACTCTCAAGAGTCTTCTCCAACACCACAGTTCAAAAGCATCAATTCTTCGGCACTCAGCTTTCTTTATACTTCAACTCTCACATCCATACATGACCATTGGAAAAACCATAGCCTTGACTAGATGGGCCTTTGTGGCCAAAGTAATGTCTTTGCTTTTCAATATGCTATATAGGTTGGTCATAACTTTCCTTCCCAAGGAATAAGTGTCTTTTAATTTCAAGGCTGCACCCACCATCTAATGTGATTTTGGAGCCCAAAAAGATAAAGTCAGCCACTGTTTCCACTATTTTCTCATCTGTTTGCCATGAAGTGGTGGGACGAGATGCCATGATCTTACTTTTCTGAATGTTGAGCTTTAAGGCAATGTTTTCACTCTCCTCTTTCACTTTCATCAAGAGGCCCTTTAGATCTTCTTCACTTTCTGCTCAACAAAGGACAGAAATGGTATGGACGTAAAAGAAGCAGAAGATATTAAGAAGAGGTGTCAATAACACACAAAAGAACTGTATAAAAAAATAATCATGACCCAGATAATCATGATGGTGTGACCACTCACCTAGAGCTAGACATCCAGGAATGTGAAGTGAACTGGGCCTTAGGAAGCATCACTTTGAACAAAGCTAGTGGAGGTGATGGAATTCCAGTTGAGCTATTTCAAATCCTGAAAGATGATGCTGTCAAACTGCTGCACTCAATATGCCAGCAAATATGGAAAACTCAACAGTGGCCACAAGAATGGAAAAGGTCAGTTTTCATTCCAATCCCAAAGAAAGGCAATGCCAAAGAACACTCCTGCTGCTGCACAATTGCAGCCGTCTCACATGCTAGTAAAGTAATGCTCAAAATTCTCGAAGCCAGGCTTCAGCAATACATGAACCATGAACTTGCAGATATTCAAGCTGGTTTTAGAAGACAGAGTAACCAGAGATTCAGTTGTCAATATATAATGGATCATCAAAAAAGCAAGAGATTCTAGAAAAACATCTATTTCTGCTTTATTGACTATGCCAAAGCCTTTGACTGTGTGGATCACAATAAACTGTGGAAAATTCTCAAAGAGATGGGAATACCAGACCACCTGACCTGCCTACTGAGAAACCTTTATCCAGGTCAGGAAGCAACAGTTAGAACTGGGCATGGAACAACAGACTGGTTCCAAATAGAAAAAGGAGTATGTCGTGGCTATATATTGTCACTCTGCTTATTTAACTTATATGCAGAGAACATCATAAGGAACGCTGGGCTGGAAGAAGCACAAGCTGGAATCAAGATTGCTGAGAGAAATATCAATAACCTCAGATATGCAGATAACACCACTCTTATGTCAGAAAGTGAAGAACTAAAGAGCCTCTTGATGAAAGAGAAAGAGGGGAGTGAAAACGTTCGCTTATACCTCAACATTCAGAAAAGTAAGATCATGGCATCTGGTCCCATCCCGTCATGGAAAATAAATGGGGAAACAGTGGAAACAGTGGCTGGCTTTATTTTGGAGGGCTCCAAAATTATTGCAGATGGTGATTGCAGCCATGAAATTAAGACGCTTACCCCTTGGAAGGAAAGTTATGACCAACCTAGACAGCATATTGAAAAGTAGAGATATTACTTTGGCCACAAAGGCCCATCTAGTCAAGGCTATGGTTTTCCAGCGGTCATGTATGGCTGTGAGAGTTGGACTATAAAGAAAGCTGAGCGCCAAAGAATTGATACTTTTGAACTGTGGTGTTGGAGAAAGCTCTTGAGAGTCCCTTGGACTGCAAGGTGATCCAACCAGTCCATCCTAAAGGAAATCAGTCCTGAATATTCATTGGAAGGACTGATGCTGAAGCTGAAACTCCAACATTTGGCCACCTGATGCGAAAAGCTGACTCATTTGAAAAGACCTTCATGCTGGGAATGATTGGGGGCAGGAGGAGAAGGTGATGACAGAGGATGAAATGGTTGTATGGGATCATCAACTCAATGGACAAGGGTTTGGATGGTCTCCGGTAGTTGGTGTGGATAGGGAGGTCTGGTGTGCTGCGGTTCATGGGATCTCAAAGTGTCAGACACAACTGAGTGACTGAACTGAACTGAACTGAACTGAACTGAACTGAACTGAACATCTGCATATCTGAGGTTGTTGATATTTCTCCCAACACTCTTGATTCCAGCTTGTGCTTCTTCCAGCCCAGCGTTTCGCATGATGTACTCTGCATATAAGTTAAATATGCAGAGTGACAATATACAGCCTTTACATACTCCTTTTCCTATTTGCAACCAGTCTGTTATTTCATGTCCAGTTCAAACTGTTGTTTTCTGACCTGAATACAGGTTTTTCAAGAGGGTATTCCCATCTCTTGAAGAAATTTCCAGTTTATTGTGATCCAGAGTCAAAGCCTTTGGCTTAGTCAATAAAGCAGAAATAGATGTATTCCTGGAATACTCTTGCTTTTTTGATGATCCAGCCATTGTTGACAATTTGATCTCTGGTTCCTCTGCTTTTCCAAAAACCAGCTTGAACATTTGGAAGTTCACGGTTCATGTATTGCTGAAGCCTGGCTTGGAGAATTTTGAGCATTACTTTACTAGTGTGTGAGATAAGTACAATTGTGCAGTAGTTTGAGAATTTTTTGATATTGCCTTTCTTTGGGATTGGAATGAAAACTGACCTTTTCCAGTAGTGTGACTACTATTGTGTTTTCCAAATTTTCTGGCATATTGAGTGTAGCACTTTCACAGCATCATCTTTTAGGATTTGAAATAGCTCAACTGGAATTCCATCACCTCCGCTAGCTTTGTTTGTAGTGATGGTATCTAAGGCTCACTTGACTTCACATTCCAGGATGTCTGGCTCTAGGTAAGTGATCACATCATCATGATAATCTGGGTGGTGAAGATCTTTTTTGTACAGATCATCTGTGTATTCTTGCCACTTTTTCTTAATACCTTCTGCTTATGTTAGGTCCATACAATTTCTATACTTTTTGAGCCCATTTTTGCATAAAATGTTCTCTTGATATCTCTAATTTTATTGCAGAGACCTCTAGTCTTTCCCATTCTATTGTTTCCCTCTATTTCTTTGCATTGATCACTGAGGAAGGCTCTCTTATCTCTCCTTGCTATTCTTTGAAACTCTGCTTTCAAATGGGTATATCTTTCCTTTTCTCCTTTGCTTTTCACTTCTCTTCTTTTCACAGCTATTTGTAAGGCCTCGTCCAACAGCCATTTTGCTTTTTGACATTTCTTTTTCTTGGGGATGGTCTTGATCCTTGTATCCTGTACAAGGTCATGAACCTCCATCCATAGTTCATCAGGCACTCTGTCTATCAGATCTAGTCCCTTAAATCTATTTCTCACTTCCACTGTATATTCCTAAGGGATTTGATTTAGATCATAACTGAGTGATCTAGTGTTCTTCCCCAATTTCTTCAATTTCAGTCTGAATTTGGCAATAAGGAGTTCATGATCTGAACCACAGTCAGCTCCCAGTCTTGTTTTTGCTGACTGTATAGAGCTTCTCCATCCTTGGCTGCAAATAACTTAATCAATCTGATTTCGGTGTTGACCATCAGGTGATGTCCATGTGTAGAGTCTTCTCTTGTGCTGTTGGAAGAGGGTGTTTGCTATGACCAGTGTGTTCTCTTGGCAGAACTCTATTAGCCTTTGCCATGCTTCATTCTGTACTCCAAGGCCAAATTTGCCTGTTACTCCAGGTATTTCTTGACTTCCTCCTTTTGCATTCCAGTCCCCTATAATAAAAGGATACCTTTTTGGGTGTTAGTTCTAAAAGGTCTTGTAGATCTTCATAGAACCATTCAACTTCAGCTTCTTAAGCATTACTGGTCAGAGCATAGACTTGGATTACCGTGATATTAAATGGTTTGCCTTGGAAATGAGCAGAAATCACTCTGATGTTTTTGAGATTGCATTCAAGTACTGCATTTATGACTCTTTTGTTGACTATGATGGCTACTCCATTTCTTCTAAGGAATTCCTGTCCATCATAGTAGACACAATGGTCATCTGAGTTAAATTCACCCATTCCAGTCCATCTTAGTTTGCTGATTCCTGGAATGTCGATGTTCACTCTTGTCATCTCCTGTTTGACCACTTCCAATTTGCCTTGATTCATGGACCTAACATTCCAGGTTCATATGCAATACTGCTCTTTACAGCATCAAACTTTGCTTCTGTCACCAGTTACATCCACAACTGGGTGTTGTTTTTGCTTTGGCTCCATCCCTTCATTTTTTCTGGAGTTATTTCTCCACTGATCTCAGTAGCATATTGGGCATCTCCCGACCTTGGGAGTTCATCTTTCAGTGTCCTATCTTTTTGCCTGTTCATACTGTTCATGGGGTTCTCAGGCAAGAATACTGAAGTGGTTTGCCATTCCCTTCTCCAGTGGACCACATTCTGTTGTGCCTCTCCACCATGACCCATCCGTCTTGGGTGGCCCCACACAGCATGGCTTAGTTTCATTGAGTTAGACAAGGCTGTATTTCATGTGATCAGATTGGCTAGTTGTCTGTGACTGTAGTTTCAGTCTGTCTGCCCTCTTATGCCCTCTCTCAGTGCCTACCATCTTACTTGTGTTTCTCTTACCTTGAACATGGGGTATCTCTTCTTGGCTGCTCCAGCAAAGCGCAGGTGCTGTTGCTTACTTTAGACGTGGGCTGGCTCCTCTCGTCCGCCACCCCTGACCTTGGATGTGGAGTAGCTCCTCTCGACTGCTCTCTTGTGCAGTCGTAGCCACCACACTACTGTGCCCTGGCAGCCACTGCAATCCTGTCCAGAAATCAATAAATCAATTCAATAAATACTGCATATCTATTGAGAATGCTGTAGTACATACATCAGTATAAGGGGGAAGACAGGGAAAGCAACTATCATATCAGAGTTTGTGCTAAGTGCTATCTTAAGGCAGTATGGGGTGCTTTGGAATGCAGAGGAAGGCCTGGCCTCTAACCCAGCTATGCAAGGTTACAGGGAGGTTCAGTTCATTTTGGGGGAAGGGTACATAGGGCAGGCTTCTAGGAGAAAATGACAGAGAAATGGAAACTTGCAAGATGAATAGGCAGGCAAAGCTGTCGAAAGAGATAGTGTTTTAGGCAGAAGGAAATCATGGATAAAAGCTTGAAAATGTGAAAGAGAATGGAACTTTTGAACAGCTGAAATATTAGTGTGGAAGGAGTATTTAAACTTTTTTCTGTTACAAAAGAAGTACATTCTCACTGGCAAATAATCTATCAAAAGCAGGAATTAAAAAAAATCAAAGTTTATACCCTACCTCTACAATCCACAAATTAACCACTAATAGTTTAGTGAGCATTATTTTAATATCCTTTACTCTTCAAGTGAAAATTCACACTCACATACACATGTATGTGTGTATACACAGTATTAATAGTCTAAAAAATATATCATCTTATAAAATATTCATATTTGTCTTCTATGTGAACTGCCATTTAGAAATATATCACAGATATCCTTTTTTTCAATACAAGAACTGTATTGACAGTTGAATTGCATTCCATATACAATGGAATTAAAGTTTCCATCTACCAGATGAATGATTAAGTAAAATATAGTATAGCCATGCAATACAGTATTGTTAGGCAATAAAGAAGAATGAAATGCTTCTGCATGGTACAACATAACTGAATCTTGAAAGTGAAGTGAAGTCACTCAGTCGTGTCCAACTCTTTGTGACTCCATGAACAGGGGCCTACCAAGATCTTCCATCCATGGGATTTTCCAGGCAAGAGTACTGGGGTGGGTTGCCATTTCCTTCTCCAAGGGATCTTCCCGACCTAGGGATGGAACCCAGGTCTCCCACATTGTAGACAGATGCTTTACCATCTGAGCCACCAAGGAAGTCACCAGAATCTTGAAAACATTATCCTAAATGGAAGAAATCAAATGTTGCTACGAACATTCACATAAAAGTTTTTGTGTGAACATAATGTTTTTAAATTCTCTTGAGTATATCACTAGGAGGAGAATTGCTGGGCCATTTCATAGTTTTATGTTTAAGTTTCTAAGGAACCACATAACATTTTTGAGTAGTGACATGAGTTTGCTCAAACTCATGTCTATCAAGTCGGTGATGCCATCCAACCATCATATCCACTGTCATCCCCTTCTCCTCCTGCCCTCAATCTTTCCCAGCATCAGAGTCTTTTCAAATGAGTCAGTTCTTCACATCAGATGGCCAAAGTATTGGAGTTTCATTTTCATCATCAATCCTTCCAATGAATATTCAGGACTGATTTCCTTGAGGATAGACTTGTTGGATCTCCCTGTACTCCAAGGGACTCTCAAGAGTCTTCTCCAATACCACAGTCCAAAAGCATCAATTCTTTGGTGCTCAGCTTTCTTTATAGTCAAATTCTCACATCCCTACATGACTACTGGAAAAACCATATCTTTGACTAAACAGACCTCTGTTGGCAAAGTAATATTTCTGCTTTTTAATGTGCTGTCTAGGTTGGTCATAAGTTTTCTTCCAAGGAGCAAGTGTCTTTTAATTTCATGTCTGCAGTCACCATCTGCAGTGATATTGGAGCTCAAGAAAATAAATTATGTCACTGTTTGCATTGTTTCCTCATCTATTTGCTATGAAGTGATGGGACTGGATGCCATGATTTTAGTTTTTTGAACACTGTGTTTTAAGCCAACTTTTTCAATCTCCTCTTTCACTTTTATCAAGAGGCTCTATAGAGCCTTTGCTTTCTGCCATAAGTGTAGTGTCATCTGCATATCTGAGGTTATTGATATTTCTCCTTGCAATCTTGATTACAGCTTGTGCTTCATCCAGCCCAGCATTTCACATGATGTATTCTGCATATAAATTAAATAAGCAGGGTGACAATATATAGCCTTGACGTACTCGTTTTCCAATTTTGAACCAGTCTGTTGTTCCATGTCCAGTTCTTGACCTGCATACAGATTTTTCAGGAGGCAGGTAAGGTGGTTTGGTATTTTCAGCTCTTGGATTCTATCCAAGAATTTTCCATAGTTTGTTGTGATCCACACAGCCAAAGGCTTTCATGTAGTCAATAAAGCAGAAGCAGATGTTTTTTTGGAACTCTGTTGCTTTCTTGATGATTCAGTGGATGTTGGCAATTTGATTTCTGGTTCCTCTGCCTTTTCTAAATCCAGCTTGAACATCTGGAATTTTTCTGTTCACGTACTATTGAAGACTGGCTTGAATAATTTTGAGCATTATTTTGCTAGTGTGTGAGATGAGTGCAATTGTTTTGGTAGTTTGAACATTCTTTGGCATTGCCTTTCTTTGGGATTGGAATGAAAACGTACCTTTTGCAGTCCTGTGGCCACTGCTGAGTTTTCCAAATTTGCTGGCATATTGAGTGCAGCACTTTCACAGCATCATCTTTTAAGGTTTGAAATGGTTCAACTGGAATTCCATCACTTCCACTAGCCTTGTTCATAGTGGAGCTTCCTAAGGCCCACTTGATTTCACATTCCAGGATGTCTAGCTCTAGGTGAGTGATCATGCCATCGTGGTAATCTGGGTCATGAAGATCTTTTATTGTACAGTTCTTCTGTGTATTCTTGCCACCTCTTCTTAATATCTTCTGCTTCTGTTAGGGCTTCTCTGATAGCGCAGTTGGTAAAGAATCTGCCTGCAATGCAGGAGACCTCAGTTCGATTCCTGGGAAGATCCCCTGGAGAAGGGAAAGGCTACCCACTCCAGTATTCTTGGGCTTCCCTTATAGCTCAGTTGGTAAAGAATCTGCCTGCAATGTGGGAGACCTGGGTTTGATCGCTGGGTTGGGAAGATCCCCTGCAGAAGGGAAAGGCTACCCACTCTAGTATTCTGTTCTAGAGAATTCCATGGACTGTATAGTCCATGGGGTGGCAAAAAGTTTGGACTTGACTGAGAGACTTTAACTAAGCAGACTTATGTGCTTTAATAAGTCATTTAATATGCCATTTGTATATTCTTTAAATGTCTATTCAAATCCATTGATCATTTTAAATGGTGCTGTTTGTCTTTTTATTTTTGAGTTAGAGGAGATTTTATGATATATTATAGATACAAATCCTTTGTTGTATGTAAAATTTGCAAATATTTTTCCTATTCTATGGGTGAAGTTAATAGTTATTGACAACATCCTTTTGATTCTCAAAGATTTTAATTTTCAACTTACATGTTTTTCTTCTGTTGCTTATGCTTTTAATGTCATATCTAAGAGCACCTTGCCAAATCCAAGATCAAGAAAATTTATCCCTATGAGTTTTTCCTAGGTGTTTTACAGTTTTAGCCCTTTAATGTAAGTCTCTGATGTATTTTGAGTTAGTTTTTGTATGTGGTGTGAGGTACAGATCTAAATTCATTCTTTTGCATTTTGATATCCAGTGTATATAGCACCATTTGCTGAGAAGACTGTTCTTTCCCATTTAATGGCCTTGGCACCTTTGTCAAAAAGCAACCTACCAAAGAGGTTTGGGTTTATTGCAATTCTATTCCTTTGGTCTAAATTGAATATCATATCCATGGATATGATGGATGGTCATCTAAATGGTCTATCCTTATGCCATTTTCGCATTGTTTTGATTATTGTAGCTTTTGTAATAAGTTTTTATATCAGAAACTGTGAGTCCTTCATCTCTATTGTTGTTTGTCAAGACTGTTTTGGCTGTTATGTGCCCCTTGAATTTCAATGGAATCAGGAGGGAAGTGGGAGGGGGGTTCTGGAAGGGGAACACATGTATACCCATGGTGGATTCATGTCAATGTATGGCAAAACCAACACTATAATGTAAAGAAAAAAATAAATAAATAAAAGAGAAAAAAATTTAAGATTAGCCTTTCAGTCTCTGCGAAAGAGACTGTTACAACTTTGATGGGGATTTTTTTTTGACTCTGTAGACCTATGTGGATTATTGCCTTCTTAACAGTATTAACTTTTCCAATCCATGAACATAGAATGATGTCTTTTCATTTATCTAGGTCTTCCTCAATGTTTTTCAATTATGTTTTCTAGTTTCCAGTGTACAAGTCTTGCATTTTTGGGTTAGGTTATATCCTAAGATTTTATTCTTTTTTATACTATTGTAAATGGAATTATTTTCTTAATTTCATTTTGTATCATTCATTGCCAGTGTATAGAAACACAAGTAGTTTTTGTATATTGATCCTATATCCTGTAACCTTGCTGAGCTTGTTTATTAGTTCCAATAGTTGTTTTAGTGGCTTATTTAGATTTTTCTCCACTATATGGTCATGTCATCTACAAATAGTTTTGTTTCACTTCCTTCCTTTCCATTTCTGCCTCCATTTATTTTTTTTCTTTGCCTAATTCTCATGGCTAGATTATTTATTAGACTTATTGGATTTTGCAGATCCAGTTTTAGACAGGCCAAATTAGAGGTGCTTGAGCATTATTCAAGTGGAGAAGTCAAGGAGATGACTGAGTATTCAGGTCAGGAGAGAGATCTGGTCTAGAGATTAAAATTTAGTAGATGTTAAATGAAGCCCCTTGAAAGATGACCTTGCCCAAGAAGAATGTTTAGAATGAGAAGAGGGCCAGAACAGAGCTCAACATCCTATCAGGAATGGGAATAAGAAGAAGGTATCACAAAGGAAGCTAAGTAGTCACTGCCAGAAAATTAAGAGCTATGTCTTGAGAACCTGATGTCATGAAAGTCAAGAAAAGCAAGAATTTCAAAAAAGTAGAGGCAGTCATTACTTTAGAGTATATGAAATGTTGCAAATGCTGCTGTAAAGTTTAGTAAAATAATGTCTATGGTAGATTAAAATGCTCAAAGAGCAAAGATAATTAAAGGTGATGTTGAAGATGCTAAAGATAGAGGGGATAATTAGCAGTCAATATATATTCCAGTCAGTAAATACTGTTCTTGGATTTGGATTATACTTGAATTTTCTATGTATTGCTTATGACTTTTTAATGTGAAAGAAAACTCACTATAAAGCAATCTTTGCTTGGAAGACCTTGTTCTAATGGGCCATATATGAACAGGTGCCAGATAGAAGCAATCTGATCTATTCTCCCTACCCCAGAGTTTCTTATAGTATGTTCTGACTTGCATTAGAATCACCAGCAATACTTTTTTTAAAGATACAGATTGGTGAGTGTAATTACAGACCTACTGAATCACAATTCCAGGAGCCATACCCTGGAATCTGTGTTTTAACAAGTTTCCTCAGATCATTCTCATGCATTCCTATATTTGAGAAATATGAGTTTATTTGGCTACCTCTGTGTCCTTGGGTGCACAGCCTCACAGAATGTTTCAGTTCAGTTTCTCAGTTGTGTCCAACTCTTTGCGACCCCATGAACTGCAGCACATCAGGCCTCCCTGTTGATCACCAACTCCCGGAGTCCACCCAAAACAATGCCCATCGAGTCGGTGATGCCATCCAGCCATATCATCCTCTGTAGTCCCCTTCTCCTGCCCCCAATCCTTCCCAGCATCAGGGTCTTTTCCAATGAGTCAACTCTTTGCATGAGGTGGCCAAAGTATTGGAGTTTCAGCTTCAACATCAGTCCTTCCAATGAACACCCAGGACTGATCTCGTTTAGGATGGACTGGTTGGATCTACTTGCAGTCCAAGGGACTCTCAAGAGTCTTCTCCAACACCACAATTCAAAAGCATCAATTCTTCGGTGCTCAGCCTTTTTCACTGTCCAACTCTCACATCCATACATGACTACTGGAAACACCATAGCCTTGACTAGACGGACCTTTGTTGGCAAAGTAATGTCTCTGCTTTGCAATATGCTATCTAGGTTGACCATAACTTTCCTTCCAAGGAGTAAGTGTCTTTTAATTTCATGGCTGCAATCAGCATCTACAGTGATTTTGTAGCCCCCCAAAATAAAGTCTGACACTATTTTCCCGTCTATTTGCCATGAAGTGATGGGACCAGATGCCATGATCTTAGTTTTCTTAATGTTGAACCTTAAGCCAACTTTTTCAGTCTCCTCTTTCACTTTCAGCAAGAGGCTTTTTAGGTCCTCTTCACTTTCTGCCATAAGGGTGGTGTCATCTGCA
Organism: Antilocapra americana; assembly: GCA_007570785.1. NCBI lineage: Eukaryota > Metazoa > Chordata > Mammalia > Artiodactyla > Antilocapridae > Antilocapra > Antilocapra americana. Next base: position 470,474 of record ML661241.1, read on the forward strand.
TATCTGAGATTATTGATATTTCTCCCAGCAATGTTGATTCCAGCTTGTGCTTCTTCCATCCCAGCTTTCCTCATGATGTACTCTGCATATAAGTTAAATAAGCAGAGTGACAATATACAGCCTTGAAGTACTCCTTTTCCTATTTGGAACCAGTCTGTTGTTCCATGTCAAGTTCTAACTGTTGCTTCCTGACCTGCATACAGGTTTCTCAAGAGACAGGTCAGATGGTCTGATATTCCCATCCCTTTCAGAATTTTCCACAGTTTATTGTGATCCACACAGTCAAAGGCTTTGGCATAGTCAATAAAGCAGAAGTAAATGTTTTTCTGGAACTCTCTTGCTTTTTTCGATAATCCAGTGGATGTTGGCAATTTGATTTCTGGTTCCTCTGCCTTTTCTAAAACCAACTTGAACATCTGGAAGTTCACGGTTCGTGTATTGCTGAAGTCTGGCTTGGAGAATTTTGAGCATTACTTTACTAGCGTGTGAGCCTAGTGCAATTGTGTGATAGTTTGAGCATTCTTTGGCATTGACTTTCTTTGGTATTGGAATGAAAACTGACCTTTTCCAGTCCTGTGACCATTGCTGAGTTTTCCAAGTTTGCTGGCATATTGAGTGTCGCACTTTGACAGCATCATCTTTTAGGATTTGAAATAGCTCAACTGGAGTTCCATCACCTCCACTAGCTTTGTTTGTAATGATGCTTTCTAAGGCCCACTTGACTTCACATTCCAGGATGTCTGGTTCTAGGTGAGTGATCCCACCATCGTGATTATCTGAGTCGTGAAGTTTGTTTTTTTTTTTTTTTTGTACAGTTCTTCTGTGTATTCTTGCCACCTCTTCTTAATATCTTTTGCTTCTGTTAGGTCCATACCATTTCTGTCCTTTATCGAGCCCATCTTTGCATGAAATGTTCCCTTGGTATCTCTAATTTTCTTGAAGAGATCTCTAGTTTTTCCCATACTGTTTTCCTCTATTTCTTTGCCAAGTGTCAAACATTCTGTTATATTACCAGTGATGTCGTCAGTGTTTGGCTGAAATTGTGGTGTCCATTGTCTGTAAATTATTGAATCTTTCACTAGTCAGACTCCATCTTTCCATACTCTTCACTTCTTAAGGTCCTTGCTTTCAGCTCATCCTATATTCCCCTTAATTGGTAACTACACCAACAAACAAAAAAGGACAGCTTAGGGGTAGAATTTGACCATCTAATGCAAGTCTTTAGGTTCTCTGTAAAATGACAAATCTATACCAAATGATATCTAAATCCATTTCTAGGTTGCTAACAGTATCTCATACTTCTCAGCTTCATACACCTCTTTGGACTTTTCTTTGTGTAGTGTCCTGACCAAATGTTAGTCTCTTTTATTTCTTCCCTATTTACTCCATGTGCTCACTCACAGAGTGTGTTTTATTTATTTTAGCAGCAAGGAAAGTTAGGACTAAAATGATCTTGGCAATTTTCTGCTCTAATCCTTATTTTTAAAGAAAAGAAAACTGAAGGCCAGTCAGGAAACAACTTACCCAAAATAACATAGCTAATGATCCATCTAGAATCAGGGCTTTTCCAGGGCTCTTCTCACTATAGCAGGGATAGTTGTCCCTAGAGAAGACAAAAGAATAATTTTTCATATGTTCTTTAAGAAGGACAAAATCTAGGGTGCGAAAGGAGGAATTGAAGGAAAACAGTGAGTTTCTCTTTTAAGCTTAGCCTGTTAAAGAGATTTAACTTTCAACCACTGTATTAGTTTTCATTTTCCCCCCCTTCTCTGCCAGTAACAATAAAATGACTGCTGTGGCACTGAAAGCAAGGCAAGGTATTATACTTAAATCTGAGTTTAAATGATTTACAGTTGAGTGGGAAGACTGGTGTACTGAATTTACCAAACTTTTTCTGAATGCCACAGTCAAGCCATGTGACCCACATCAAATCACAATGGGTCTCTGTCCCTCAGTTTCTTCATTTTACAGGATGAACTCTGCTCAGAGTGCTTAGGCAGAGACCAATGAAAAAGAAGTGACAAAAAAAGAAAGAAGTTACTCATATTCAAGGAGCATCACCTCTGGACAACTTAGTGACTGCCTTTTACAAAGGATAAAATTAAGCCATAGAAAGGTAAATGGACTCCTCCCTGCCTTATACTGTGGCTTGATTAATAAACACTTTTGTAAACTTAAAAAATATTCAAGATGAATAGAATACCATATTTTAAGATGTGAGAAAAACCTAAAGTAAGAGAAGATGTTTTTCTTCCTACTGACCTTTTTCTTTCTAAATAAGCCTTTTGGATATTACCAAAAGTGTCATTCGAAAGTGAGCATGAAATAGAGTCAGGAAAAGAAAGCGAACATTCAAAGAGAATTTGACAAAAGAGCAATGATCATAGGGAGAACCTCAAATAAACGTGGTAAAATCAAGCAACTTGTGTGAAAAGAACATGTGGTGCTGTGTAGTACTGGGTGCCAAGGAGGATAGATGGAAAATAGCGTGTGCCTGACCAAAGATGTATTTTTTTTAAATTAAGAACAGTAGGAGATAAATGGGCAGTCTCCAAGGTGCTCTGGAAAATCAATCACAAACATCTAGAAGCAGCTGACTTAATTCATTCTATTTCTATTACAATAAATCTGACTGGCATATAAAATTCGTGTGCTTGGAAATACTAGCATGAAAAATATCTTTTGAATATCTGCTTGAATTTTTGCATGGATAAAGAAAACTAGGAAACCACCAAAAAGCACAGAGAATCCAACTATTTTCTTCTCCAGAGACTATTTCAAGACCCAGATCCAACCTAGTATGTGGATAGTAACTGACAATATAAAATAATTAGTAAATTTTGATTATGCAAAATTAGAGGTCTGCCATTTATACATGAAGATACAGAACTTCCACTAGGACAGGTACTTGGAATGCTTTACCGGGGGTGGGTTTTGAACTGACCCATCTGTACTAACACTTCCTCCCTCATGTTCAATGTTAAGAGGCTGGGCATGGAACAGAATTAATTAAATAGCCCACCCAGGGTTTTGGCCTATGACTGGGGCCTCATTAGCACTTTGGCGCAGCTAACTGATTCTAGTGAAAACTCCACTGAAGTGGCTGTAATGGATTCAAAAGCCTTATACTGTGTGTGTGTGTGTGTGTGTGTGTGTGTGTGCGCGCGCGCGTGTGTGTGTGCTCAGTCACTCATCATGTCCTACTCTGTGCAACCCTATGAACTATAATCCACAGGCTCCTCTGTCCATGGAATTCTTGAGGCAAGAATACTGGAGTGGGTTGCCATGTTCTGCTCCAGGGGATCTTCCTGACCAAGGGATCAAACTTGTGTCTCTTGTGTCTCCTGTAGTGACAGGCAGATTCTTTACCGCTGCACCACCTGGGAGCTACTGAAAAAGAACAATTATCTTTTATAACACAAGATCTGTGATGACCTAGAGGGGTAGGATGGGGGAGGGGAGGGAGGCTCAAGAGGACAGGGATATATGTATAATTATGGCTGATTTGTGTTGTTGTACGGCAGAAACCAACACAACATTGGTAAGCAATTTTCCTCCAATTAAAAAATAAATTAAAAAAAAGAAACCTCCATAAGCTTAAGTGATGATAAGCAAATCACTTTCCAAATTGTCAAACTCTTTTCATGGATGTTGCTGGGCATTTGGTGGGCTCAGCAGGTACTTACCAAGTATACTAGAGACTTGAATCCCTCAATTCTGGAAAATTTTCTTGCACTATTAGATAATATCATCCCCTTCATTTTCACTCTTTCTGAACTTTATTTGGTGGCTATTATACTTTCTGACTGGCCCTCAAAGTTAATTATCTTTTCTCTTTTTTTTTACATCTTTATCTTTTGGTTTTGCTTTTTTTTTTTTTAATGCGCTTTATATTTTAGAGCAGTTTATGGTAACAGCATCAATGAATGGAAGGTACAGATGTTGCCCATGTACCCCTGGCCCTTATGCATGCATAGCCTCTCCCACTCTCAAAATCCCCTACCAGAATAGTACCCTTATTATAGTTGATGAAATTCATGGACACATCATAATCACCTGAAGTCCATACATTAGTGTTCATGCTTGGTGTTGTATCCACTATGGGTTTTGACAACTGCAAATGACATGTGTCCACCACTATGGTATCATACAGAATAGGTTCACTTTCCTAAAAATTCTCTCATTCCTCCCTCTTTGCTAACTCCTAGAAATCATCTTTCACTGTCTGTATAGTTTTGCTTTATCAAGAATGTCCCATGGTTGGAATCATATAATATATAGCATTTTATATTTCCTTATTTCACTTAATAATATGCATTTACTATTCCTCCATGTCTTTTCATGGCTTCATGGCTCATTTTTATTTAGTGCTGAATAATATTTCAATGTTTGAATCTACCACACTTTATTTGTACATTCACCTACTGAAGGACATCTTACTTGCTTCCAAGTTTTGACATTTGACAATCTTGAATAAAGCTGCTATAAAAATCTGTGTACAGGTTTCTGTGCAGACATAAGTTTTCAACTCTTTTGAGAAAATAATGAGGAGTGCTGGATTGTATGGTAAGAGCATGCTCAGTTTTGTGAGAAACTACAGATCTATCTTACAAAGTGGCTGTGCCATGTTGTATCCCCACCAGCGATAGACAAGCACTCCTGTTGCTATACATCCTGGTCAGCATTTGGTGTTGTTAGTGCTCTGGATTTTGGCCATGCTAATAGTTGTGTAGTGGTATTTCATTGTTATTTTAATTTTCATTTCCCTAGTGAAATATGATGTGAGTAATTTTTTATGTACTTACTTCCCATCTGTATATCTTCTTTGGTGACGTGTCTGTTAAAGTCATTGGCCCATTTTAAAATCTTGCTTGTTTTCTTATTGTTGTGTCTTAAGAGTTTGTGTATTTTAGATAACAGAACATTATCAAATGTACTTTGCAAATATTTAATCTTAAATAAGTTTATAATGCATTTTGAAGTACTTTTCGTGAAGAGTGGAAGATCTGTGTCTAGATGTTATTATTATTTTGGATGTGGATGCCTGGTTACTCTAGCACCATTTCTTGGAGTGACTGTTTTTGCTCCCTTGTATTGTCTTTCCTCCTTTGTGAAAGATCAGTTGACTGTATTTATCTAGGTCAGTTTATGGGTTCTTTATTTTGTTCCATTCATCTGTTTGTCTATTCTTTTGCCAGTGCCACACTATCTTGATTACAGTAAGTCTTGAAGTTGGATAGATTCAATCATCCAACTTCGTTCTTATACTTCAATATTTTGCTGGCCATTCTGAGTCTTTTGCCCCTCTGTAATAACTATACGGCCAGTTTGTCAATATTCACTAAATAAAGTCTTAGCGTTTTGATTGGGGTTGCATTGAATCTATAGATCAAGCTGAGAATAACCAATATTTTGGCTATTTTGAGTCTTCCTATCCATAATCATGGACTATTTCTCCATTTATTTAATCCTTGATGGATTTCTTTCATTAGAAAGACTTGTAGTTTTCTTCACATTTATCTTGTACACATTTTGTTAGATTTATATCTAGGTATTTTGTTTTTTGGTTTTAACGTAAATGGTATTGTGTTTTTAAAAAGGAATGCATTTGAATCAGTTCTAGTGAGGTGGATGAACCTAGAGTCTAGAATACAGTGTGAAGTAAATCAGAAAGAGAAAAATAAATATCATATTCTAATGCATATATACGGAATCCAGAAAAATGTTACTGAAGAATTTGTTTGCAGGGCAGCAGTGGAGAAACAGACATAGAGAATAGACTTATGGACGTGAGGAGAGGGAGGAGAGGGTGAGATGTATGTTGAGAGTAACATGAAAACTTACATTACCATATGTAAAATAGATAGCCAATGGGAATTTGCTATATGACTCAGGAAACTCAAACAGGGGCTTTGTATCAACCTAGGGAGTGAGATGGGGAGGTAGATGAGAGGGAGGTTCTAAAGGGAAAGAATATATGTATACTTATGGCTGATTCATGTTGAGATTTGCCAGGAAACAACAAAATTATGTAAAGCAATTATCCTTCAATTAAAAAAATAAATTAATTAAAAAGAAGTAGCAGAGGGTAGGTTGGGAAAATCATCAAAACAGAGGAATCTAAAATAAAACGAGATTTTTAAAAAATGGTATTGCGTTTTTAATACCAAATTTCACTTGTTCACTGATGGTATATAGGAAAGTGGCTGACTTGTCTATGTGAATCTTGTATCCCCATATTTTCCCTATCATTACTTATTAATTCCAGGAATTTTAGGTCAATTTTTTGGATTTTCTTCATAGACCATCATTTCATCTGCAAACAATGACAGTTTTACTTCTTTCTCCTCTATACGTTTGCCTTTTATATCTTTTTATTGTCTTGTTGCATTAACTATCAATGGAATTTTCAGTTCAATATTGTAAAGAAGTGATGGCCATATATGTTCTTGTCTTGTTCCTCATCTTAGCCGAAAAGATTCTAGTTTCTTACCATTAAATATGATATTAGTTGTTTCTTATAGATGTTCTTTATTGAGCCACCCTCTAGTCCTACTATGCTGAGAGTTTTAATCATGAATGATTCTTGGATTTTCTGAAATGCTTTTTCTATCTCTGTTTTTTAAATTAATTAATTAATTTTAATTGGAGGTTAATTACTTTACAATATTGTAGTGGTTTTTGCCATACATTGACATAAGTCAGCCATGGGTGTACATGTGGCCCCCATCCTGAATCTCCCTCCCACCTCCCTCCCCATCCCATCCCTCTGGGTTGTCCCAGTGCACTGGCTTTGAGTGACCTGTCTCATGCATTGAACTTGGACTGGTGATCTATTTCACATATGGTAATATGTTTCAGGGCTATTCTCTCAAATCATCCCACCCTCACCTTCTCCCACAGAGTCCAAAAGTCTGTTCTTTATATCTGTGTCTCTTTTGCTGTCTCACATATAGGGCTATCATTACCATCTTTATAAATTCTATATATATGCATTAATATACTGTACTGGTGTTTTTCTTTCTGATTTACTTCACTCTGTATAATAGGCTCCAGTTTCATCCACCTCACTAGAACGGGTTCAAATGCATTCTTTTTAATAACTGAGTAATATTCCATTTGGTATATGTACAACAGCTTTCTTATCTATTCACCTACTGATGGACATCTAGGTTGCTTCCATGTCCTAGCTATTGTAAACAGTGCTGTGATGAACATTGGGGTACACATGTCTCTTTCAATTTTGGTTTCCTTCTACCTCTATTGATTTTGTTTGATTTTTCCTTTTTTAGCTTGTTGGTGGGTTACATTAATTGATTTTCAAATGTTGAACCAGTGATGCATACCTAAGATAAATCCCACTTGGCCATTGTGTAAAATCCTTTCTATATTGTATTTCAATTCTCTATTGGATTCAATATACTGCTATTTTGTTGAGGATTTTTGAATTGATATTCACGAGAGATATTGGTCTGTAGTTTTCGTTTCTTATAATGTCTTTCCCTGGTATTTGTATTAGGGTGTTGTTGGTCTCACAAGAAGTATTCTTTCTGGTTCTATCTTCTAGAAGAGATCATATAGAATTGGTAAAATTTCTTCCTTTAATGTTTGGCAGAATTCAACAGTGACCTCTGGGTATAGTACTATCTGGTATGGAAGGTTATTAATTATTGATTCCATTTCTTTAATATATATATAGCTATTCAAATAGAGTATTTGTTCCTGTGTAATGTTTGGCTGTTTTGATTTTTAAATGGAAGATTTGCTCTACTTCATCTTCTAACATCTTGATGAAATTGATTTGTTTTTTAAATTCCAAAAGTATCTTCTTATTCTTTATTGTTTTTCCAAATAATTCTGCCCTTGTACTATGGATATGATAATTTCTTAATTTTCTAGGGATATTAACGTAAGCTTTTAAAAAGACTCTTTTTTTTCTTTAATGGAAGCCAAAGAATCGATGCTTTGGAACTGTGGTATTGGAGAAGACTCTTGAGAGTCCTTTGGACTGCAAGGTGATCCAACCAGTCCACGCTAAAAGAGATCAGTCCTGTGTGTTCATTGGAAGGACTGATGTTGAAGCTGAGACTCCAATACTTTGGCCACCTGATGCCAAGAGCTGACTCATTTGAAAAGACCCTGATGCTGGGAAAGATTGAGGGCAGAAGGAGAAGGGGATGACAGAGGATGAGATGGTTGGATGACATCACTGACTCAGTGGACATGAGTTTGGGTAGACTTTGGCAGTTGGTGGTGGATAGGGAGGCCTGGCATTCTGTGGTTCATGGGGTTGCAAAGAGTTGGACATGACTGAGCGACTGAGCTGACTGAAATGAATCGCTTGGAAAGTTGCCCAAATATGGAAAGAGACAGAGAGAGCAAGAGAAGGGGGAAGAGAGAGAGAATGAGAATTCAGTAGAATGGTAGAATACAAAGTTTATTTATAGGAATTAGTCAATATTGTCAGTATCTACAATCTATTAGAAGATTTAATGGAACAGAACATTTTTGCAATGGTAACAAAAAAGGAAAAAATGTGCCTAGCAAAAACTGCAAAACATATGAGGAAAATACTACTGAAAGACAAGATACCTGAAGAAATGAAAAGACATACTCTATTCATGGATAGGGAAGATTCACATTGTAAAGCTATAGATTTTATGTAAGTTCATTTATAAACTTGATGCAACCCCAATAAATTGTCAGTAGTTTTTCTTGAAGAGTATTATAAAATTCATATGGAAAATTAAAAAAATCAAAAATAACTGGGACTCTGTGAAACAGAAAAATCAAATATTGAATCATGTTATAAAGCCTCAGATGTTAGAACTGTGTGATATTGGTGAATTAATAGACAACCAGGTGAAACAGAAATAATTCAGAAACAGACCCAAATAGATATGGGAATTTAGCATAGGGCATCTCCAGTATATGTGGTAAAGGTGTAATTTTGGGGGAAAATTATGTCACCAAGATGGCAATATAAATTGTTTTTTACTTCACTGTTTCTCATAAAAAGAACAACTAACATACTGTTGAAGAACATAACACCATTGAGAGAATCATGGAACACTGAGGTGAGACTGAAACACTTCCTTCACCACAAAGATCGAGATAGACTGCAATAGATAAGAGAAACAGCTACATATTTACTACATTGCCCTCTCGCAGGCCTGTGCAGCACCATATGGAGAGGTGTCTTCTGACCTCTGGTTCCTCAAGTGAGAAAAAAAGCTGAGGGGACAATTGGCATCCCTCCTCTAGCAATGTGGGTCATTTGTTGGAATCCTTTCCCTGATCTCACACAACGGGAATTGTAGGGGAATCTGTAGGACTCAACCACTGGGAATCTAATTGGGATGGAGAAGGAAGGAGAGGCTTAGAACAACCAGCAACAGATCTTGGCATACCAAGTTCACACCTGCAGTGTCAAGTAGTAATCTCAACCAGCAGCGTTGTTCACCTGCAGAACCAAGTTTGTGGAGCATTCTGACAACAGAACTTGGTGAGGAGCAGATGTGCCTAATATAATCTTTAGACAAGGAGTTTTGCTGGTTCTAGAACCTAGTTGCCTGTGACCAGGCAAGGAACTGAATCACATTCAATCTGCTGTGGAGAATATCTTCTGGCTTCATTTGCCCAGAAAGGCTGGTGACAATTCCCAGAAATTGTGCAGCCTAGTGGCACTTGAGCCTAGATGTGCGTGGGCAGAACCAATAGTTTGCAGAGCAAAGGCAGTGGCCTCATCTGACCAGGGAATTCAGCACACATTCTAGCCTGATTTGGGTCCCCAAACAATGTACTATATGGGCTCAGGGGCATAATCTGTTGCCCTGCCAAGGTAGGGAAGCTAATTCACAGTCCCATCTATTGATACTAGTGAATACAGTACCCAGTCTTGACTACCTAGTTATCCTGGCCAGAGAATCTAGGCAAATTCAGAGTCTATCCTACATCTTCAATTAGGTAAGGAACAAAGCCAGCAGTCCTAGCCAGCTGTTCTCAGCCAGTGGCACCCCCCTCCCATGCCCATCCTCAGGGATTGAACAGTTGCCTTACCCCAATACAGACCATAATAGCAGACTCCACCTGCCCAAGGGCACTACCAGAAGACATATTCAGAAATCTAAACTGAACTGACTGGTGAAGAAAAGTCTCTGTTAAAGTAAATCTGCAAAATCTGCAAAAGGAGCTTGATTACGCAAATGTGAAGTTATCAATAGTAGGAATCAAGAATCATGAAAAATAGGGTAAATATAACACCAGCAAAGGAAACTAGTAAAGGTTCAATAACTGACCCTAAAGAATTGGAGATCTATGTACTGTTAGATGAAAAATTTCAAAATAACCCTCTTAAAGAAGTTTAGTGAACTATAAGAAAACAACAAATGAAATTAGGAAAACAGTGCATGAACAAAAATTAAGTACAATAAAATAGCAACCATAAAAAAACAGAAATCCTCACATTGAAAAATACAATAACCAAACTGAAGAATTTGATAGAGGATTTCGAAAGTAAACTCAGTTGAGTATGTGTACTTCTCCCCAAAACTTCCCTCCCATCCAGGCTGCCACATATCACTGAGCGGAGTTCTATGTGCTATACAGTAGAATTTGTAGTTATAAACTATTAATTCAGTTAACAAATATTTTGATGTAAGCAACTAAATATGGAATAATTGTGAGTAGAGTCGCAAAAATACCTAAAAAGAAATGAAAATTACTAATTATGATATTTTATTGATTAAAATTTATTTGCCTAAAATTATAAATAAATGTATTAATCCCTGCTAACATCAAAAAGAGAAAATTTTAAGGCAAAAACCAGAATACAGTATACTATTATTTTGTGAAATAATAGGGAAAATAAAAATATTCATATTTGCTTATATTTATGTAAATAAATAATAAAAAGGCAAACAAGAAGCTAATAAAGTGATTTTCTGTTGGAGACTGGGAATGAGAAGGAGATGGATGCAGGCAAAGTTGAGGTTGTTTCTAAATGTGACTACTAAGAATCATACAGTATTTGTCCCTCAGTGTATGTTCAAGTCCCTATTTTCAATACTTTGTAGTATATTCCCAGTAGTTGAATTGCTGTATCATGTGCTAATTCTATGTTTATTATTTTGAGTAACTGCCATAATGATTTATACAGCAACTGCACCATTTTACATTCCCACTAATGGTGCACAAGGGTTCTGATTTCTCCATATCCTTCCCAGCATTTGATATTTTATGAGCTTTTAAAAAAGAATAGTCAACCTAATGTGCATGAAATTAGTCTATAATTGTAGTTTTGATTTGCATTTCCCTAATGATTAGTAAACTAAGATCATGGCATCTGGTCCCATCACTTCATGGCAAATAGATGGGGAAACAGCAGAAACAGTGTCAGACTTTATTTTGGGGGGCTCCAAAATCACTGCAGATGGTGACTGCAGCCATGAAATTAAAAGACACTTACTCCTTGGAAGGAAAGTTATGACCAACCTAGATAGCATATTGAAAAACAGAGACATTACTTTACCAACAAAGGTCCACCTAGTCAAAGCTGTGGTTTTTCCAGTAGTCATGTATGGATGTGAGAGTTGGATGGCAAAGAAAGCTGAGCGCTGAAGAATTGATGCTTTTGAACTGTGGTGTTGGAGAAGACTCTTGAGGGTCCCTTGGACTGCAAGGAGCTCCAACAAGTCCATCCTAAAGGAGATCAGTCCTGGGTATTCACTGGTAGGACTGATGTTGAAGCTGAAATTCCAATACTTTGGCCACCTCATTGGAAGAGTTGACTCATTGGAAAAGACCCTGATGCTGGGAAGCATTTGGGGCAGGAAGAGAAGGGGATGACAGAGGATGAGATGGTTGGATGGCGTCACCGACTTGATGAACATGGGTTTGGGTAGACTCCGGGAGTTGGTGATGGACAGGGAGGCCTGGCATGCTGCAATTCATGGGGTCGCAAAGAGTTGGACATGACTGAGTGACTAAACTGAACTGAATGATTAGTGATGTTGACCTTTTCTTGTGCCTATTGCCTGTCTGTACATCTTCTTTGGAGATAAGATTTTGAGTCCTTTGCCTATTTTTTTTAATTGGGTAGTTTCTTGTTGTTTTCATTGTTACAGGAGTTTTTTTTATATATTTAGAATGCAAATTCCTTATCAGATATATGATTTATAAGTATTTTCTCCCATTCTGTGTGCTACCATTTTACTCTATGGATAATGTCTTTTGATGCACAAAAAAATTCTTAATTTTGCTGAAATCCAATTTATCTAGCTTTCTTTTGTTGTCTTTAGTGTCATATGCAAGAAATCATTGCCAAATCCAAAGTTATGAAGCTTCTCCCTTGTTTTCTTCTAAGGCTTTTATTAGTTTTAGCTCTTATGCTTAGGTATTTGAGGGCTTCCCTTGTGGCTCAGGGCTTCCCTGGTGGCTCAGACAGTAAAGCATTTGCCTGCAATGCGGGAGACCTGAGTTCAATCCCTTGGTTGGGAAGATCCCCTGAAGAAGGAAATGGAAACTCACTCCAGTACTCTTGCCTGGAAAATTCCATGGACTGAGGAGCCTGGTAGGCTACAGTTCATGGGGTCGCAATAGAGTCAGACACGACTGAGCGACTTCACTTTCATTTTCTTGTGGCTCAGCTGTTAAAGAATCTGCCTGCAATCTGGGGGACCTGAGTTCAATCCCCTGGATCAAAGATCCCCTGGAGAAGGGAAAGGCTACCCATTCCAGTATTGTGGCCTGAAGAATTCCATGGACTGTACAGTCCATGGGGTCACAGAGTTGGACACAACTGAGTGACTTTGACTTCACTTCACTTAGGTATTTGAATCATTTTGGATTAATTTTTATATATGATGCAAGATAAAGGTACAGTTTCATTTTTTTATGTTACTATCCAGTTTCCCCAGAACCGTTTGTTGAAAAGAATGTCCTTTCCCCACTTAATTATCTTGGTACCCTTATCAAAGATCATTTGACTATATGTGAGGATTTATTTCTGGGCTTTCTCTTCTATTATATTGATCTGTATGTCTATCATTATGCCAGTATTACACTGTTTTCCTTAGTATAGCCTTATAGTAACTTATTTAAAATCAGGAAATTTGAGATCTCCAACTTCATCTTTTTTCAAGACATTTTTGGCTGTTATGTACTAGAGATAGTATATAAACTTTAGTGTGTATTTTGCTATTTTTGGAAAATATGCCATTGAGATTTTGATAGGTATTGTTATTGAATCTATAGATCTGTAGATGGACATTTTAACAATATTAAGGCTTCCAATCCATGAACACAGACATCTTTCAATTAATTCCTTTCACCATCATTTTGTAGTTTTCAGTATATAAATCTTTCACCTCCTTGGTTAAGCTTATTTCTAAGTATTTTATTCTTTTTTGCTGATGTGATAAATGGAACTGTTTTCTTACATCACTTTTTAGATTGTTTATTGTTAGTGTATAGGAAAGCAACTGATTTTTTCTGTGTTGATTTTCTTGCAACTTTGTGCAATTCATTTGTTAGTTCTTGCATATTTCTAGCTATGTGGCCTTTAGCATGTTACTTAATCTTCTGTGCCTCAGTTTTCTCATCTGTAAAATGAAAATAATGGTAGTATCTAATTCATTGGCTTGATGTGAAGATTATATGGAGTAATTTATATAAGCCCATGTCTTCCTGCCTGCCAGTGCAGGAGACTTAAGAGATGTGGGTTCGAGCCCTGTGTTGGGAAGAGACCTTGGAGAAGCAAATGATGACCCACTCCAGGATTCTTGCCTGGAGAATCCCATAGACAGCAGAGCTTGGTGGGCTACAGTCCATAGGGTTGCAAAAAGTTGGGTAACAAAAAGTTGGACACAACTGAAGTGACTTAACATAGCACATATTAGCACTTAGAACAGTATCTGTCTCATAGTACTCATTCAGTAAATGTTGGGTATTACATATTTTAAATTATATAGTAAATGTAACTAAGGCAAAAAACTGTAATTTCACAAGTATCATGCTTCAATGAGGCAAAGTAAGAAAACTTACTTGATTTAAAGAAAAATATTAAGTTGACTATAGTACAGATAATTGGGCATAGCAAAAATTGAGAGTTGATAGATGACTGAAGTTTGGAAAACTTGAAAGCACTGTATTGGAAAGCTTTAAAATTAAGTTTTTCCCTTACTTTCTTGATTAATGTATCAAGAGCCTTAGTGATGTTTTCATCAAAGCTTCCCTTTCCTGCAGCAATTGATGTAAGAACTAATTTATTAGAAAAAGCATTTGAACTGAAAATAAAGATAGAAGCCCGTGATCATGACTGCCTGCATACTGCCTCCCACAACACACACACACACACACACACACACACACACACACACAAACATGTCTGCACTTAGAGGGAGAGCCATTTTGCTGTCCTGATGTTTGGGATGGTCAGTACTGAAGCCTTTAAAGTGCTCTGAACCTCCAGACTGAATTGCTGTAAGTGTGATAGGGTCATGCCTTCAGTTAAGAAGGGTAAGAATGTGGAGGGAGTGGAGTGTAAGGTGATCAAAAGTAAAGAAAAATGCAGCGACATACATAGGAAGGAGAAGAGAGATAAAACAAAAAAGATGTCCTTACTTATTTTTAACTATTGTTTCTGAAAAATTTTACACCTATCTGGATACTTATGTCTTGTTTCCATGATTATAATGTGAAAGGTCCTGTCCAATCACTAATATGAGATGCTGTTGTTCAACACACCCTTGGCCACTGGATGTCATCTTTTGAAGATGCTTGACACTTATGTCTGATACCTTGAAAGTTAAAAGTGAAAGTCGCTCAATCGTGTCTGACTCTTTGTGACCCCATGGAATGTAATCTCTTTCCATGGAATTCTCCAGGCAAGAATACTGGAGTGGGTAGCTATTCCCTTCTCCAGGGAATCTTCCCAATGCAGGGATTGAACCTGGGTCTCCTGCATTGCAGGCAGATTTTTTACCATCTGAGCTGAGTCCTTTATGGGCCATAGTTTTAACTTTTGCCATATATGCCTGTCATATTCCCTTGTGGCTCAGTTGGAAAAGAATCTGCCTGCAATGCAGGAGACTCTGGTTCGATTCCTGGGTTGGGAAGATCCACTGGAGAAGGGAATAGCTACCTACTCCAGTATTCTTGGGCTTTCCTTGTGGCTCAGTTGGTAAAGAATCTACCTGCAATGTGGGAGACCTGGGTTTGATCCCTGGCTTGGGAAGATCCCCTGGATAAGGGAAAGGCCACCCACTCCAGTATTCTGTCTGAGAGAATTCCACAGACTGCATAGTCCATGGAGTTGCAAAGAGTTGGACACGACTGAGCAACTGAACTGAAGAGACATGAATTCCATCCCTGGGTCAGGAAGATCCCCTGGAGAAGGAAATGGCAATCCACTCCAGTATTATTTCCTGGGGAATCCCATGGACAGAGGAGCCTGGTGGGCTACAATCCATAGGGTTGCAAAGAGTCAGACACAACTGAAATGACTTACCACTAACACTAGTTTATTGATGAATATTTTTTGTGTCACAGAAATTTTCACTCCCTGCAGGAAATTACTGTGTAGACTCAGATAATGAACCCTTGGATAATAAGAACCTCTCTGTATAGCCAATAAATTCCATCTTTATTTAATTAGGATTAGTTTACCATAGGCATCAATCAATGATTTCAAAACTGATTTATTCTTTAGTGTACTAGTGGTAGCAATATTTTAAACCAATAAAAGTCAGTGTTGTAGGTCTTAACAATATATGGGAAAGAAAACTTCTGATATCAGTGAACCAGATTGACCAAACGCTTTAACTTGAACTGAATCAGACTATGTCTTACCTAGAAACATTGCAAAATGGGCTTATATTGGTTGATTGAAAAGAAAAGACACTCAAGAAAGCACTGCAAGGTAGTTATATCAGGCTGTACAGATTTCAAGAATTGTGAAGGTCCTGAGACTTACTTGCATGTCAGTTTCAAGGATATTGACAGAAGATACGAAACCCCTGGGACAGAAGCAGAGGACTTCATTACTTATTGCACAGCAATCAACGTGAGCTTTATGTTCATTTCAGGCACCTTTGCCACACCTACTCCTCTTCCCTCAAGATGATAAAGAGGGGGCTTAGTGAAAGCTGTGCACATGGTGGGTTTGCATCACAGCTAAGGAACCCTGAGCTTAGGTAAGCTGAGTCATTCATAATTGGCTGTGCATTAACCTGTTCAACTTTTCCTTTATAGGGAAACATTGGTTATTATTCTGGAAGTTTTAATTACCTCCTCTTTACTCCATTGGTGAGAGGGAGTTCACCCTAGAGTTATGAATGTGGCCAAACAATCTGGATTTAGAAAAGGCAGAGGAACCAGAGATCAAATGGCCAACATACATGGATCATAGAGAAAGCAAAGGAATTCCAGAAAAACATCTACTTCTGCTTCACTGACTATGCTAAAGCCTTTGACTATGTGGATCTCAACAAACTGGGAAATTCTCAAAGAGGTGGGAATACCAGACCACCTTACCTGCCTCCTGAGAAACTTGTAGGCAGGTCAAGAAAGAACAGTTAGAACCAGACATGTAACAATGATCTGGTTCAAAATTGGGAAAAGAGTACATCAAGGCTGTATATTGTCACCCTGCTTATTTAACTTGTACGTAGAGCACATCATGTGAAAGGTTGGGCTAGATGACTCACAAGCTAAAAATCAAGATTTTTAGGAGAAATATCCATTTGGTATGTTTTTGGGCTCCAAAATCACTTCTCCTTGGAAGAAAAGTTATGACCAACCTAGACAGCATATTAAAAAGCAGAGACATTAGTTTGCCAACAAAGGTCCATATAGTCAAAGCAATGGTTTTTCCAGTAGTCATGTATGGATGTAAAAGTTGGACTATAAAGAAAGCTGAGTGCTGAAGAATTGATACTTTTGAACTGTGGTGTTGGAGAAGACTTTTGAGAGTCCCTTGGATTGCATCAAGTTCCAACCAGTCCATCCTAAAGGAAATAAGTTCTGAATATTTACAGGAAGGACTGATGCTAAAGCTGAAACTCCAATACTTTGGCCACCTGATGTGAAGAACTGACTCATATGAAAAGATCCTGATGCTGGGAAAGATTGAAGGCAGGAGAAGGGGACTACAGAGGATGAGATGGTTGGATGGCATCACTAACTCTATGGACATGAGTTTGAGTAAGCTCCCGGAGTTGGTCATGGACAGGGAAGCCTGGAATGCTGCAGTCCATAGGGTTGCAAAGAGTCTGAAACAACTGAACTGAGGAGAAATATCAACGACCTCATATATGCAGATGATACCAGTGAAGAGATATTAGAGAGCCTCTTGATGAGGGTGAGCAGAATGGCAATCCACTCCAGTATTCTTGCCTGGAGAATTCCATGGACAGAGGAGCCTGGCGGGCTACAGTCCATGGGGTTGTAAAGAACCAGACATGATTGAGTGACTAACACTTTGATGAGGAAGAAAGAGGAGAGTGAAAAAGTTGGCTTAAAATTAAACATTTAAAAACTAAGATTATGACATCTGGTTCCATCACTTCATGGCAAATAAATGGGAAAAAAGTGGAAACAGTGACAGATTTTATTTTCTTGGGCTCCAAAATTACTGTGGATGGTTACTACAGTTATGAAATTAAAAGACACTTACTCCTTAGAATAAAAGCTATGAGAAACCTAGAGAGCATTTTAAAAAGCAAAGATATCACTTTGTTGACATAGGTCTGTATAGTCAAAGTTATGGTTTTTCCAGTAGTCATGTATGGATGTGAGGGTTGGACCATAAAGAAGGCTGAGCACTAAAGAATTGGTGCTTTTGAATTGTGATGCTGGAGAAGACTCTTGAGAGTTCCTTGGACTGCAAGGAGATCAAACTAGTCAATCTTAAAAATATCAACCCTGAATAATCATTGGAAGGACTGATGCTGAAGCTGAAGCTCCAATACTTTTGGCCACCTGATGAGAAGAGCCGAGTTATTTGAAAAGCCCCCGATTCTGGGAAGGATTAAGAGAGGGCAGGAGGAGAAGGGGACTATAGAGGATGAGCTGGTTGGATGGCATCACCGACTCAGTGGACGTGAGTTTGAGTAAACTCCGTGAGTTGGCAAAGGACAGGAAAGCCTCGAGTGCTGCAGTCCATGGGGTTGCAAAGAGTCAGACATGACTTTACAACTGCACAACAACAACAGCTAATGTGGCACCCAGCATTGCGCAGAGGAGAGCTGCAGCACTTTATTAGTCTCACATATTCACAGCTCAGGGTAGGAGAGCATGACTTCTTTGCAGGGCACATGGGATTGCATACAGAAACAGAGTTAACAACCAGGGGCTGTGGGAGGCAAGCTTTGTAGTATCAAGAGGATGAGGTGTCCCCAGGTTTCTTTGGGAAGATGTGATTATACTGGACAATAAACAAATCTGCATTTTACCCCAGAGGGGGATACTATCTTTATCTTTCATGGATATTTGCTATATAAACATTCTTGGAAGAGCCTCTGCTTGCAAGACATGCAGAAATGTGAGAGAGTCATGCATAACTGTCTTCCAGTACAAAGACAAGAGTATTGCAGAACAAGCGTATTTTGATGGTGGTAGTAAAAATTCTGTAAGATTATGATAGTTATATGTTAAAATGAAAACTTACCCGATCAATCAGAGTCAATAATTTTGACAGTTCTTCTTATGATGGATGAAGTCAAATCATACAAATGGACCCTTTCAATTGGATTAAATGCTAGAGTAGATTTGTGGGGGAAGGTACATCCAAACTTCTGTATTCTATTTGACCACTAACATGTGTTTAATAACTCCAGGTCTGATATGGTAAGCCTAACTTTCTAGTTAGGTGAATAAAATTATGAGGAAAAAATAATAAGAAAAACAAATCATATTGAGTGTAACTTTAAAAAATTGTAAAATTTTACTTTTACCTTTTTATATTGTTTCCTTTCAGCTAAAGCTGAAGCTCCAATACTTTGGCTACCTGATGTGAAGAGCCGACTCATTGGAAAAGACCTTGAAGCTGGGAAAGATTGAAGGCAGGAGAAGGGTGACAGAGGATGAGATGGTTAGATAGCATCACTGACTCAGTGGACATGAACTTGAGCAAATTCCAAGAGACAGTGGAGGACAGGAAAGCCGGGCATGCTGCAGTCCATGGGGTTGCAAAGAATTACAAGAAAACCAGTGTAATAAATAACTTTTACTATACAAATTATAAACAGAGTCAGAAGTAGAATAGTCATCTCTGCAGAAATGTTGCTTTCTCAGTGGGGCAGGAAAACCCAACATAATAATCCTCTTTGCATTCCTAGCTCAAATACTACCTCTTTTGAGAAGTCTTTTCCATTTCTCCCTTCTAAAATTAACCTCTTCATCTCCTGTGAATGAAAAGGATTTTTATAACATTTATTATAGCATCTATCACATTCTCTTTTACTGTAATTTTTAATATCCTCTTCCTGATACCGTTTCTGCCTCCAAGCAGCTTACAGTTTCATATTTCCAAAATAGATATTTCTTTGCTTTTTAAATTTCTTTTTTTGGTGATATGTAACACTTTAATATGATAACTAGGATTTTAATTGACCATATTTTAACAGGGCATATCAGATCCATATGAATTTTACATAATTTTAGGATATCTATATTAGTAACATCAACCATACAGTATAACATGAAAAGATTTATCATCCCTTTAACAGTACTTCTCATGTAATTTAACATGTCCAATGAACCAAGGTAGCTTCATAGCTCTTTTTTTAAAAAAAATTATTTATTTATTTTCCTTTATCTTGTTGGTTTTGCCATACATTAACATGAATCTGCCATGGGTATACATGTGTTCCCCTTCCAGAACCCCCCTCCCACCTCCCTCCCGATTCCATCTCTCTGGGTCATCCTGGTGCACCAGCCCTGAGCACCCTGTATCATGCATCAAACCTGGGCTGGCGATTCATTTCACATATGATAATTTACGTGTTTCAATGCCGTTCTCCCATATCATCCCACCCTTCTGTGTCTCTCGTAGTTCTCTATAGAAAGCAGGTGAATTCTCATTGAATATAATTGGACAAAATAAATGGAAATAATACTGTGCTATATGTCTGTAGCACTTTTAAAACTTGTTAAAGCTCTGTTATATCAAGGATTTCATTTCATGCTTTCAGTCTCCTTATAAACAGAGGAGGGCTTGCTTTGTTAACCTTATTTGACAAATGAGAAACCTGACGCACGAGATAAGTGACTTGCTCTAAGCAATGAGTCTTGTTGGGAATGTAAATAAATACAAGTTTTATGTAAAGTAATTTCAACATCTATATTTCCTTCCTCTTTTCCTTCCTTCCTTCTTCCTTTCCTCCTTCCTTTTTTCATATCTATCTATCATCTATCTTAAAAATATTCTTGCTTTTGATTCAGTAAGTCTACTGATAGAATCTACTCTAAAGAAAAAATTTGCAATAGATTATTTTTGTGTTAATTGTAATAAATAAAATGTGTTAGCAGCTTAAAATGCCCAACAAGAGGAAAATAGTTAAACGCATATGGTAAGCAATACAATAGAACATTTTATTTTAAATAATTTGATGTATTTATTTTTGCTTATTTTTCTTTCTCTTCATATATATATATAGTTAAAAATAATAACTCAATGTTGTGATGATATAGGATATATATATATATATATATATATATATCAGTTAAATAGAACTGAAAGTCCAAATATATGCCCTAATATTTGTAATTAATTGACTTTAATTAATTGACTAAGAAGCAGCGACAATTCACTGGGTCCACTCAATGAATAGTCTTTACAATAAATATTGCTGAGATAACTGGCTATCCACACACAAAAGAATGGATTAGGATTACTTACATTATCTCTCACACAAAAATTAACTCATAATAGATCATAAACCTAAATGTAATAAAGACTAAGAATATAAAATTCTTACAAGAAGACATAGGAGGAAATCTTCATGACCTAGATTAGTCAGTGTTTTTCTTAGATATCATATCAAGTGCACTAGCCATGAAAGAAAAAGACAACCCACAGACTGGAAGAAAACACTCGCAAAGCCATAGGCAGTTGACCCTCGAATAAAGTCAGGGTTAGGGGCACCCATCCTTGATGTAGTCAAAATTCCATGTATAACATAGTTGGTTCTCTGTTTATGCAGTTCCTCAATATCTGTGATTCCACATCCATGGATTACACCAACTGCAGATTGTGTAGTACTATAGTATTTACTATTGAAAAAAAAACTACATATAAGAGGACCCATGCATTTCAAATTCATGTTGTTCAGTGGTCAACTCTATATGACAAGGATCTGGTATCCAGAACAGAGGAGCCACGTGTACCCCAATGTTCATCGCTGCATTGTTCACAATAGCCAGGACATGGAAGCAACCTAGATGCCCATCAACTGACGAATGGATAAGAAAGCTGTGGTACATTTACACAATGGAATATTACTCAGCATTAAAAAAAAAAATCATTTGAAGCAATTCTACTCAGATGGACGAAACTGGAGCCCATTATCCAGAGTGAAGTAAGCCAGAAGCAAAAACAACAATACAGTATATTAACACATATATATGGAATTTAGAAAGACGGTAATGAGAACCCAATATGCGAGACAGCAAAAGGAACGCAGATGGTATAGAATAGACTCGTGGACTTTGTGGATGAGGGTAAGGGTGGGATGATATGGGAGAAGGGCATTGAAACAAGTTAATTATCATATGTGTAATCAATCGCCAGCCCAGGACTGATGCTCGGGGCTGGTGCAGCGAGATTTCCCGGGGGGGAGGGAGGAGGGAGGGGGGTTCTGGAGGGGAAGCATATGTAAACCCATGGTGATATCATGACATTGTATGGCAAAAACAATAAAAAAAAGAAAAAAACCTCAATGATAAAATAAAAAACAATTTTTTAAATGTGGAAAGATTTTGTATAAACATTTCCCCAGAAAAGATCTACAAATGGCTAACAAGGACATGAAAAGATGCTCAACGTCATTAGGCATAATGCAAATCAAAACTATAAAGTGATGTCACTTCATAGTCAGTAGAATGGATATTGGGTTTAATAATAAAAAAGATAGAAAACAACAAGTATTGGTGACGATGTGGAGAAGTTGGGACTTTCATACATTTTTTTAAAAAAATTTAATTGAGGGATAATTACTTTACAATATTGCATTGGTTTCTGCCATACATCAACATGAATCAGCCATAGGTATACATATGCCCCCTCCCTATGAAGCCTCCCTCCTATGTCCCACCCCATCCTACCCCTTTAGATGGTCACAGAGCATATGATTTGAGCTCCTTGTGTCATACTGCAAATTTCCACTGGCTATTTTACATATGGTAATTTATATGTTTCTGTGTTACTCTCCCAATTTGTCCCACCGTCTCTTTCCCTCACTGTGTCCACAAGTCTATTCTCTATGTCTGCCTCTCCATTGCTGCCCAGCAATTAGGTTCATCAGTACCATCTTTCTATATTCCATATATATGTGTTAGTATATGACATTTGTTTTTCCTTTCTGATTTACTTTACACTGTACAATAGGCTCTAGTTTCATCCACCTCACTGGGACTGACTCAAATGTGTTCTTTTTTATGGAAAAGTAATTTTCCATTGTATATATGTAGCACAACTTCTTTATCCATTTATCTGTTGATGGACATCTAGATTGCTTCTATGTCCTGGCTATTATAAATAGGGCTGCTATGAACATTGGGGTACATGAGTCTTTTTTGAAATATGGTTTTTTTTAGGACATATGCCCAGTATTTGGATTGCTTCATCATATGGTAGCTTTCAAAAGTGTTCTGCCTCTTTTTCTCTGAGAGCTTTATAGTATGTGGCCTTACATTTAGGTCTTTAATCCATTTTGAGTCTATTTTTTTGTACGGTGTTAAGAAATGTTCTGGTTTCATTCTTTAACATGTAGCTATCCAGTTTTCCCAGCACCACTTATTGCAGAGGCTGTCTTTTCTCTGTTGCATATTCTTGCCTCCTTTCTCAAAGATAAGGTACTCATAGGTGTGTGAGTTTATCTCTAGGCTTTCTATCTTGTTCCATTGGTCTATATTTCTGTTTTTGTGCCAGTATACAGCCTTGAGTACTATAACTTTGTAGTATAGTGGGTCACAAATCAAGTCCTGGCAAATTCAAGAGAATTGAAATCTTATCAAGCATCTTTTCTGACCACAATGCTCTAAGAGTAGATATCAACTACAGGAAAAAAAAGCCATAAAAAACACAAACACATGGAGGCTAAACAATGCTCTTCTAAATAAACAACAGGTCACTGAAGACATAAAAAAGGAAATAAAAAAATTCCTAGAAACAAATAACAATGAAAACACCATGACCCAAAACCTACGGGATGCAGCAAAAGCAGTTCTAAGAGTGAAGCTTAGAGCAATACAAGCACACCTCAAGAAAATAGAAAAACATCAAATAAACAACTTAAACTCAGTAGAACTGATTCAAATGTATTATTTTTAATGGTCAAGTAATATTCCATTGTGTATATGTACCACAGCACTACAGCATTCATGTCAATGTATGGCAAAACCAACACAATAATGTAAAGAAAATAAATAAATAAATACATGAGAAATTAACAAAAAGAAAAAAAACAACTTAAACTTGCACTTAGAGCAACTAAAAAAGAACAAACCCCCATCAAAGTTAGTAGAGAAAAATAAATAATAAAAATCTCATACATTATTGATATGTAAGTAGAATGGTACAACCTTTATGAAAAATGGTTTGACAGTGTCTCAAAAAGTTAAACATATTTAACTGCATGATCCAGCAATTCCACTGCTATTTAGCTACTCAAGGGAAGTGAAAACATGTCTACACAAAAACTTGCACATGCCTATTTATAGCAGTATTATGATATCCAGGAAATGAAAAGAAGCCAGATGTCTATCAGCTGATGAATGAATAAACAAAATGTGGTATATCCATGCAATGAAATATTTTTTAATCATAAAGGGAACAAATTACTGATGAAAAAATATACTAAAATTAGATTATGGTGATGGTTGCACAACTCTGTAAATATATAAAAAACATGGAGTTGTATACTTTAAATGGGTGGGTTTTATGGCATGTAAATTATATCTCATTACAGCTGCTAAAAATTTTATCATATGGACTTCCTTGGTGGTCTCCTGGTTGGAAGTTCACCTGCCAGTGCAGGGGATGTGGGTTCAATCACTGCTTCAGGAGGATTCCACGTGCTGCTGGGCAACTGGGCCACTGTGCTGAAACTACTGGGCCAGTGCTCTAGAGCCCGTGCACAGCAACTACTGAGCCTGAACGCCATGTCTACTGAAGATCACATGTTCTGGAGCCCATGTGCCACATCAGAAGCCCAGGCACTGCAACTAGAGTAGGCCCCACTCATTGCAACTAGAGAAAGCACATGTGCAGCAACAAAGACAATGCAACCAAAAAGAAATAAATACAAATTTTAAAATAGCATCAAACAATACATGCTTTCTATAGTGACCTTATTCAATTATAAATTCATTGTTAATATATTTCTTGCTAATGTATTTCTACAATATTTAAAGTCTTTATTTCCTATCAGTTATAGAAGTAATGAATGATCATTGAAAAAAACAATATAGAAATGTCTAACATAGAATATCAAAGTGTTCACATAATCTTATTATTTCCTCAGAATTCTATTAACAGTAGTTACAATGATATATTTAATGGCTGCTTAGTAATCTGCTGTATGGCTCCATCATAATTTATTGAGTTAATTTCATATTATTTTCTATTTATTATTAAACTGGAAACAGTCTCTGATAAATCCCCTTACTATGAGTATATTTATGCATACACTGTAATGCAACTGTCCAAATATCTTGTTAGAATAAATTCTTACAGTTGTATTTACTCATTAAGGTGAATGAATGTGTATTTTTTTAGTTTTAGAGTTATATACTGCTAAATTTTATCAAAAATAAATACTTATTTGTACTCTAATCAACAGCATTTGTGGAGTATCTAGTCTCCCTTATCTTTTCCCAACTCAGGTTATTATTTTTTTCTTAAAACACCTTTGCTAGTTTGGTAGCTGAAAATGGTATCTTATTTTAATCTAAAATTATTTTTGATTATTATTATTTTTGATTATTATTATTTTTTTAATTCATTTTTTATTGGTTTTGCCGTACAATGACATGAAACTGCCATGGGTTTAAGTTGAGCACATTTTTCATGGACATTTGGCTGTTTACATTCCTTTATTAATTGCTTGTTTTAAGTCCTTTGGTCATTTAAAAATGGAAGTGTTTTCTTTTTCTTCAAGACTATTTGCTTGCTTTGTAACTCAGTCATGTTTGACTCTTTGCGACCCCATAGACTTTAACCTGCCAGCTTCTTCTGTCCATGGGGATTCTCCAGACAAGAATTCTGTAGTGGCTGGCCATGACCTCATCCAAGGGATCTTCCCAACTCAGGGATTGAACTCAGGTCTCCCACATTGCAGGCAGATTCTTTACCATCTGAGACATCAGGGAAACCCAAGAATACTGGAGTGGGTAGCCTAACCCTTCTTCAGGGGATCTTCCCTACAAGAATAGGACCGAGGTCTCCTGCATTGCAGGCAGATTCTTTACCAGCTGAGCTACCAGGGATATCCAGTAGAATAAATATATTCAGTGCAGTATTGTATATATTCAGTGCAAAGTGTATTAGTCACTCAGTAGTGTCCAACTCTTTGCAACCCCATAGTCTGTAGCCCACCAGCGTCCTCTGTCCATGGAATTCTCCAGGCAAGAATATTGGAGTGGGTAGCCATTCCCTTATCCAGGGGACCTTCCCAACCCAGGGATTGAATCTGGGTGTCCTGCATTGCAGACAGATTCTTTGTTTGAGCCACCAGGGAAGCCCCAGTAGAATAATATGCAGCCAATAAAAAGATTTTATGAAAATTTTATAATGCTTAGTTTCCATTTTAAATTAAAAAATAGAATACTGTATCTTTTCTATTTTCTTTTAACTTTGTATTTTCCCTGTTTGCTACAATGAACATATATTACTTTTATAATTAAGGGATTCTATTGTTTTGGCTGCACTACTTGGCTTATGGGATTGTACCTGGGCCCTCAGGACTGAGAGCACAGAGAACTAACCACTTAACTGCCTGGGTATTCCTGAAATTTCCTTTCCTTTCAAAGCATAGAGCTAGTTAGTTTGTGGCAGAACCAGGACTAGAGTGTGCTCTCCTGCACTCTGTGTTACGCACCTACAAAGGTGTGATCAGAGGTAGAAAAACCAAGGTGCATTCGGGTATTAAGAAGAGTGTTGTAGGAGGATAATCTTTTTCTTAGGAGATGCATGATGAAAATCTTAGGTTTCAAGTGTAATGGTATCTACAACTTAAGAAATGTATGCCAAAGTGTCATGAAGTCTGAGGAGAGAGAAGGGAGGAGGGAGAGATAAAGGGGAGGAGAGGGAAAGAGGGTGAGATCCAAGGAATGGAGGGCATGTGGTGAAATGTTAACTGTTGAAGCTAACTGAAGGACATGTGGCTGCTCATTGTAGCATTCTTTCAACTTTTTGTGGGCTCAAAATTTTTCAAAATGAAGTTAGGAAAACTGGGGGGGGGGAAAGAATGGGCTAATCAGCTTGCAAATGTTTCAGAGAAATGAATTGGGATGAACCCTACGGAACAGAAGACCGTTGGAAATCTTTTTTAAAAAATGATTTTCAAAAGGGGTGTGGAAGGAGGGGGGCAAAGGCAGATGCAAAGGGTTGGCAAGTGAGTGGGAGATGAGGCAGTTGAGTCAATAGTCTGAACTGCAATTCTGAGAATATGCTTGTACTCAGTCACTCAATTGTGTCCAACTCTTTGTGACTCCATGGACTGTAGTCCACAAGGCTCCTCTGTCCATGGGATTTTTCAGGCCGGAATATTGGATTAGGTTGCTATTTCCTACTCCAGGGGATCTCCCTGACCCAGGGATCAAGCTCATATCTTCTATGTTTCCTGCATTGCTGGTGGATTCTTTACCCTGAGCCATCCAGGAAACCCCTCTGAGAATATGAACAATGAGGAAAAGAGAGATGGGAAACTGGTCTGAAAAGCAATAAAATTTAGGAAACTTTATATTGTTATTAATTTTCACATTGTTATGGATTTCTATTAAAACGAGTTAATATTTGACTATCTATCGCCCCTCCACACATTCGGATTTCTTGATGTACAATAGGGTGAATTAGAAAACCAAAGAATGAAGTAAAAGAATAATACACACAATGCTACCATCTAGAGTATCTACTGAAAATTGCACCCATTGTTTACCATCAGTTGAGGAGAGTTGCTCAGACTAGTTTTAGGCCTTTGAGTTTCTGTGTTTGTTGATTTGTGTAAACCATGGAGGAGGGTCAGCAATATTCTTGGTGAAGCCCAGTGTTTGGGGATCAATATTTTT
Organism: Antilocapra americana; assembly: GCA_007570785.1. NCBI lineage: Eukaryota > Metazoa > Chordata > Mammalia > Artiodactyla > Antilocapridae > Antilocapra > Antilocapra americana. Next base: position 497,981 of record ML661241.1, read on the forward strand.
ATCCCTTAATGAAATATTTATAATCTCCATAAAGTCCTAAAATTTGGTTTTAAACTAGGAAAGCCATTTTGGCAATGTTTACATCAATAGTACTTTGGAAATGAAACAGGAATATTTAGAAGGGGAAGAGGAGGTCAAAGACAACCATAAGTATAAGAATTAAGGGGGTTATTGTGCTTATCTGGGAGAAGGGTGAAATTACTCTTGAAGTTTATTTTTTGCTTCAGAAATCTTCATCAATCTTTTTCATTAGTCTGAAGCCAAGTGTTACTGGATAATGGTGGAGGTGCACATATTGGAATGCACTCCTGGGGAAGGATAGACAGAGTAATTGAAGGTAGGCAAGAGCTGACTCTTGACAGGTGTGTAGGATTTCAGCAATCAAAGTGGAAGGTGGGTGGGGGGGTTGGACTGCAAAAATTCCAGGCTGAGGGATCATTGAGAACGAAGTGAGAAAAACACAGGGCCTGTTTGGAAAACAGGGATCTGTTCCCATATGACTAGAGTATGAAATTGACTAGGAGAAAGAGTGGGAGAGAAAGTCAGAAAGGTAGATTGGCATCTGCATTCCTCTCTTCCCTTAAGCAGAGGTTCACTCTTGAGAATAGTGGGGTGGGATGGGCTTGTCTTTTACTTCCTTCTGAGGGCCTAACACTTGGCTGGGTATACAGTAGGACCTGAATAAGTTTTGGTCAATTAGACCATTAGCAAGTACCACTGTGCACTTACGTCTCCTAGACTTTGGACGTCAGAGTGGATGGAATGAGAGTGGATGCTGGGATTTATCTACTAGAGGTGTGTTGCAAGTGCTTGAAATCAGGCAAGTTCCAGTTAACATCTGGAGCAGCACTTCTCAGAATTTAGTGTGAATCTCATGGGGATCTTGTTAACATGAAGATTCTGATTCCATATGACTGACTGGGATGGGACCTGTGAGTCTGCATTTTTAACAGTCTCTCAACTTTGGCCACCTGATGCGAGGAACTGACTCATTTGAAAAGACCCTGATGCTGTGAAAGATTGAAGGTGGGAGGAGAAAGAGACGAAAGAGGATGAGATGGTTGGATGGCATCACCAACTCACTGGGCATAGGTTTGGGTGGACTCTGGGAGTTGGTGATGGACAGGGAGGCCTGGCGTGCAAGGTTCATGGGGTCACAAAGAGTCGGACATGACTGAGCAACTGAACTGAACTGAACTGAAGTGATGCCTGTTTGTTAGTCTGGGGGCCAAATATTAAATAGCGAGGATTTAAAGGCTCCTCCATCTCCTGCTCCTTGAACTTCACAGATTCTAGACTTCTAAATGATTGAGCACAACCAGTGGTTCTTCATTTAGTATAACTGATGGAAAAGCTCAAATTTGAAGTATCTCATGAAAATATCCTGCCACTAGCATTGATGGGGTACATTTGAACTGGTGGAATCCAATCTATGCCATCTTTTTTTTTTTTCTATTTTCCTTAGTTTAAAGAGTATGATTCTACCTGGTGGGACTCAGAATGTAATCTAGCCTATTTTTAAAAAGGTAAGACTTAACTTTTCAAATACAGATTTATCTATTGAATGAACACCCCTTCTGTCTAAATTCCATGCCTGCTTTCTCAATAAATACGAGCATGTGTTTCTCAGGCTGATAGCTCACGCAGGACAAGAATTCTTGTTACTGATATTCTGAAAGTGATTACTGTCATACAGTTGTTCAGGTCTGTAGATAGGTGAGGTCCCCACAGTGAAAATGAAAGCAAAGCTGTTGGTTGGAATGTAAATTGGTATGGCCACTATGGAGAATGGTACGGAAGTTCCCTAAAAGTAAAAATAGAGCTACCATATGACTCTGCAATCCTGAGCATATATCTGGAGAAAAACATGATCCAAAAGGATATATGCACCCCCAAAGTTAACTGTAGCACTGTTTACAATAGCCAAGACATGGAAAGAACCTAAACATCTATCACATGGATAAAGAAGATGTGGTACATATATACAATGGAATAATATTCAGCCATAAAAAGAATCAAATAATGCCATTTGCAGTAATATGGACAGACCTAGAGAGTGTCATACTGAGTGAAGTAAGTCAGAAAGAGAAGGAGAAATATGACATCCCTTATATGTGGTATCTAAAATGAAATTATGCAAATGAACCTATTTACAAAACAGAAAGAGACTCACAGAAAATGAACTTATGCTTGCCAAGGTGAAGAGATAGTTAAGGAAGGAATTTCGGAAGGCCATGTATACACCACTATATTCAAAATGGATAACTAACAAGGACCTAATGTATATTACATGGAACTCTACTCAATGTTATGTGCCAGCCTAGATGGAAAGGGTATTTGAGGGAAAATGGATCCATGATATGTATAGCTGAGTCCCTTCGCTATTCACCTGAAACTACCACAATATTGTTAATTGACTATGTGTGCTAAGTCACTTCAGTTGTGTCCAACTTTATGCGAGCCTATGGACTGTAGCCCGCCAGGTTCCTATGTCCATGGGATTCTCCAGACAAGAATACTGGGGTGGGTTGCCATGCCCTTCTCCAGTTAATCAACTATGTGCTGTGCTGTAATTAGTTGCTCAGTCACGTCTGACTCTTTGTGATCTCGTGGGCTGTAGCCCTCCAGTCTCCTGTGTCCATGGAGATCCTCCAGCCAAGAATATTGGAGTGGTGTGAGGTAAAACTCCACCAGTCTTAAAAAGTCTTCCCCTCAAGAGTCACCAGAAAGGAACACAGACCTTCCAGTACCTTGGATCTACTCTAGGGAAATGCCCAAGTTACAGAAAAGAAATTCTAGGCTTGTGCAATGGGAAGCAGTAGATGGCTGTAGGTGGGAATGAGAATGAGATCAAGCCCTGAGCCTTTGGAGTGAGAGCACTGACTCCAAGACTCTAGACTGCCAGAGAACTAACCCTAGTGAGTATCAGATAGTGAGAACTCACAGAAAGGAAACCACTTGAATACAAAATCTGGCATCACCCAAGCACCAGTAATAGCTTCCCTGGTGGCTCAGATGGTAAAGTGTCTTCATACAATGTGGGAGATCTGGGTTTGATCCTTGGGTTGGGAAGATCTCCTGGAGAAGGCAATGGCAACCCACTCCAGTATTCTTGCCTGGAAAATCCCATGGACTCAGAAGCCTGGTAGGCTACAGACCATGGGGTCACAAAGAGTCAGACACGACTGAGCAACTTCACTTCAACTACCAGTAGCATCCAGTGCAGGATGTCTCATCTAAATAACAAACAAAACAAACATAAAAACCAAATCATCAGCAGACAAGATTACCACCTCCTTCAGCCTTGCCCATCAGAGAAAAACCAAACAAACAAACTCAGCACAAATCTCACCCTATACAAAGTTTGCACAAACCACTGGACCAACTTTAGGAGGGCAGAAACCAAAAGGAAAAAAGAATTCAAACTTGAAGCCTGGGGAAAGGAGACCTCAAACACAATAAGTTAAAAAAAATTATGAAAAAGCAGAGAAATACTACACAAACTAGAAACACAGAAGTCAAAATAAATGAAGAGGAAATAAACAAACTATCTGAAACATAACTCAGAATAATGATAGTAAAGATGATAAAAAATTGAAAACAGAATGGAAAAAATGCAAGAATCAATTAAAAAAGACCTAGAAGAATTAAATAATAAAAATACAGAGACAAACAACACAATTACTGAAATTAAAAGTACTCTAGAAGGAAGCAGTAGCAGAATATCTGAAGCAGAATAATGAATCAGTGAGCTGGAAGATAAAATGGTGGAAATTAATTCTGAAGAGCAAAATAAAGTAAAAAGAATGAAAAGAACTGAGAATAGTCTCAGAGACCTCTGGGACAATATCAAACTTATGAACATTTGAATTATAGGGGTCCCAGAAGAAGAAGAGAAAAAGAAAGGGTATGAGAAAAATTTTGAAGAGATTGAAAATTTCCCCAACATGGAAAAAGAAATAGTCAATCAATTTCAAAAGGCACAAAGAATCCCATATATGATAAACCCAAGGAAAAACACCCAAGACACATACTAATCAAACTAACAAAGACTAAACACAAAGAAAGAATATTAAAAGCAAGGGAAAAGCAATAAGTAACATACAAGGGAAACTCCATATGTTTAACAGCTAATCTTTCAGTAGAAACTCTGCAGGCTGGAAGAGAATGGCAGGATATATTTAAAGTACTGAAAGGGAAAAATCTACAACCAAGATTACTCTACCTGGCAAGGATCTCATTTAAAATTGATGGAGAAATAAAAATTTTTTCAGAAAAGCAAAAGTTAAGAAAATTCAGTACCACCAAACAAGCTTTACAACAAATGTCAAAGGGACCTATATAGTCAAGAAATACAAAAGTTGAAAAAGATTTACAAAATCAGCCCCAATTAAGAAAATGGCAATAGAAACATATACATCAATAATAATGGCAATATAAACATATACATCAATAATTACTTTAAATGTAAATGGATTGAATGCTTCAACCAAAACATACAGACTGGATAAACAGATACAAAAACAACAAACACCTATATATATATATATATATATATGCTGTCTACAAGAAAACAACTTCAGACCTAAAGACGCATATAGACTTAAAGTGAGAGGATGGAAAAATATATTCCATGCAAATGGGAAGCAAAAGAAACATGGAGTAGCAATCCACATAACAGACAAAATATACCTTAAAATAAGATTACAAGAGATAAAGAAGGAACTACAAAATGATCAAAGGATCAATCCAAGAGGAAGACGTAACAATTGTAAATATAATGCACCCAGCATAGGAGTACCTTAATATAGAAGACAAACACTAACAGACATAAAAGGAGAAATTGGCAGTAACACAATAATAGTAGGAGACTTTAACACCCCGCTCACACCAATGGAAAGATCATCAAAATAGAAAATTAATAAGGAAACACAAGTCTTAAATGTTACATTAAATGAGATGGATCTCACTGATATCTTCAGGACATTCCATCCACATGCAGAAGAATGCACCTTCTTCTCAAGTGCACATGGAAAATTCTTCAGGATCGACCACATCTTGGGTCACAAATCAAGCCTCAGTAAATTTAGGAAAATTGAAATCACATCAAGCATCTTCTCTGACCACAATGCTATGAGACTAGATGTCAGTTACAAGAAAGAAACTAAGAAATACAAACACATGGAGATTAAACAATACATTTCTAAATAACCAACAAGATACTGAAGAAATCAAATGGGAAATAAAAACATTTCTAGGGAAAAATGACAATGAGAATACGACAACTCAAAACCTATGGGATGCAACAAAAGCAGTTCTAAGAGGGAAGTCAAGAAACAAGAAAAACATTGAATAGACAAACTAACTTTACACCTAAAACAACTGGAAAAAGAAGAACAAAACCCCTGCAAAATTAGTAGAAGGAAAGACATCATAAAGATTTGAACAGAAATAAATGAAAAAATAATGAAAGAAGCGATAGTAAAGATTAATAAAAATAAAAGCTGGTTCTTTGAGAAGATAAGAAAAATTGACAAACCTTTAGCCAGACTCATCATGAAAAAAAGGGAGAAGAGTCAAATCAACAAAATTAGAAATGAAATAGGAGAGGTTACAACAGCCAATGCAGAAATACAAAGAATTACAAGAGACTATTATGATCAACTATATGGCAATAAAATGGATATCCTGAAAGAAATGGACAGATTCTTAGAAAATTTCAATCTCCCAGATTGAAAGACTGAACCAGGAAGAAATAGAAATTGTGAACAATCCAATTTCAAGCACTGAAATTGAAACTGTGATCAAAAATCTCCCCAAAATCAAAAGCACAGGACCAGATGGCTTCACAGGAGAATTCTATCAAACATATAGAGAACAGCTATTGCCTATCGCTCTAAACCTTTCAAAAAGTTGCAGAAGAAGGAACACTTCCAAACTCATTCTATAAGGCCACCATCACTCTGATACCAAAACCAGACAAAGAAAACACACAAAAAAGAAAACTATAGGCCAATATCAGTGATATTGGCCAAGATGCAAAAATCCTCAACAAAATTTTAGCAAATAGAATTCAGCAACACATCAAAAAGTTCATGCACCATGATCAAGTTGGGTTTATTCCAGGGGTGCAAGGATTCTTCAATATTTGCAAATCAATCTAAGTGTTACACCATATTACCAAAACAAAAGATAAATCCATATGATAATCTCAATAGATGGAGAAAAAGCCTTTGAAAAAATTCAGCACCCATTTATGATTCAAATCTTCAAAAAAATGGACATAGAAGGAACCTACCTCAACATAGTAAAGGCCATATATGATAAGCCTACAACAAACATTATTCTCAATGGTGAAGAACTGAAAGCATTCCCATTAAGATCAGGATAAAGACAAAGGTGTCCACTTTCACCACTACTATTCAACATAGTTCTGGAAGTCCTAGCTACGGCAGTCAGAGAACAAAAAGAAATAAAACATATCCAGATTGGAAAAGAAGTAAAGCTCTCACTGTTTGCAGATTATATGATACTGTACATAGAAAACCCTATCTTGGGTTCTCTTTAGGCTTACTATCTTTAGATAGTATCAGAAAATTACTAGAGCTAATCAGTAAATTTAGCAAAGTTGCAGATACAAAATCAATACATAGGAATCATTTGCATTTCTATATACTAACAATGAAAAATCATAAAGAGAAATTAAGGAATCAATCCCATTCACCATTGCAACAAAAAGAATAAAATATCTAGGAATAAAAGGTCACTTTTGATTCCAATCCCAAAGAAAGACAATGCCAAGGAAGGCTCAAACTACTGCACAATTGCATTCATCTCACATGCTAGTAAAGTAATGCTCAAAATTCTCCAAGCCAGGCTTCAACAGTACATGAACCATGAACTTCCAGATGTTCAAGCTGGATTTAGAAAAGGAAGAGGAACCAGAGATCAAACTGCCAACATCCACTGGATCATCAAAAAAGCAAGAGAGTTCCAGAAAAACATCTATTTCTGCTTTATTGACTATGTCAAAGCTTTTGACTGTGTGGAGCACAACAAACTGTGTAAAATTCTTAAAAAGATGGGACTACCAGACCACCTGACCTGCCTCCTGAGAAATCTATATGCAGGTCAAGAAGCAACAGTTAGAACTGGACATGGAACAATAGACTGGTTCCAAAGCAGGAAAGGAGTACTTCAAGGCTGTATATTATCACCCTGCGTATTTAACTTTTATGCAGAATACATAATGAGAAATGCTGGGCTGGAGGAAGCACAAGCTGGAATCAAGATTGCTGGGAGAAATATCAATAACCTCAGATGCAGATGACACCACCCTTATGTCAGAAAGCAAAGAAGCACTAAAAAGTCTCTTGATGAAAGTGAAGAGAAGAGTGAAAAAGTTGGCTTAAAACTCAACATTCAGAAAACTAAGATTATGGCATCTGGTCCCATCACTTCATGGCAAATAGATGGGGAAACAATGGAAACAGTGACAGAATTTATTTTTGGGGGCTCCAAAATCACTGCAGATGGTGACTGCAGCCATGAAATTAAAAGATGCTTGCTCCTTTGATGAAAAGTTATGAACAACCTAGACACCATATGCCAACAAAGGTCCATCTAGTCAAAGCTACGGTTTTTCTAGTAGTCATGTATGGATGTGAGAGTTGGACTACAAAGCAAACTGAGTGCCGAAGAATTGATGCTTTTCAACTGTGGTATTGGAGAAGACTCTTGAGAGTCCCTTGGCCTGCAACAAGATCCAACCAGTCCATCCTAAAGGAAATCAGTCCTGAATATTCATTGGAAGGACTGATGTTGAAGTTGAAACTCGACTACTTTGGCCACCTGATGCAAAGAACTGACTCATTTGAAAAGGCCCTGATCCTGGGAAAGGTTGAAGATGGGAAGAGAAAGGGATGACAGAAGATGAGATGGTTGGGTGGCACCACCAATTCAATGGATATGAGTTTGAGTAAACTCCGGGACTTGGTGATGGACAGGGCGGCCTAGTGTGCTATGGTATGTGAGATATCAAAGAATTGGACATGACTAAGTGACTGAACTGAGCTGAAGGAGACTAAAGAACTGTACACATAAAATTATTGGATACTAATGAAAGAAATCAAAGGTGACATAAACAAAAGGAGAGATACTTCATGTTTCTGGGTAGGAAGAATCAGTATTGTGAAAGTGACTATACTACCAAACTCAATCTACAGATTCAATGTGATCCATATCAAGTTACCAATAGCATTTTTCACATAACTAGAACAAAAAATTTCATAACTCATATGGAAACATTAAATATCCCAAATAGCCAAAGCAGTCCTGAGAAAGAAGAATGCAGCTGGAGGAATCAACCTTGCTGACTTCAGATTATACTACAAAGCTACAGTCATCAAGAAAGTATGGTTCTGGTACAAAAACAGAAATATAGACCCATGGAACAACATAGAAAGCCCAAAAATAAACCCATGCACCTATGGGTAGCTTATTTTTGACAAAGGAGGCAAGAATATACAATGGGGCAAAGACAACCTCTTCAATAAATGATGCTGGGAAAACTAGACAGGTATATGTAAAAGAATGAAATTAGAACACTTCCTAACACCATACACAAAGGTAAACTCAAAATGGATTAAAGACAGAAATGTAAGACCAGAGACTATAAAACTCTTAGAGGAAAACATAGAACACTCAATGACATAAATCTAAATAAGATCCTCTATGACCCACCTCCTAGAATAATGGAAAGAAAAGCAAACAAGTGAGACCTGTTTAAACTTAAAAGCTTTTGCTCAGCGAAGGAAACTATAAGCAAGATTAAAAGATAGCCCTCAGAGTGGGAGAAAATAATAGCAAATGAAATAGCTGACAAAGGATTAATTCATTAAATATCCAAGCAGCTCATACAACTCAATACCAGAAAAAAAAAAACAACCCAATCAAAAAGTATGAAAAAGACCTAAAAAGACATTTCTTCAAAGAGGACATACAGATGGCTAACAAACACATTAAAAGATGCTCAATATTACTCATTATTAGAGAAATGCAAATCAAAACTACAATGAGATATCACCTCACACCAGTCAGAATGGGAATCATCAAAAAGTCTAGAAACAATAAATGCTAGAGTGAGTGTGGAGAAAATGGAATGCTCTTGCACTGTTGGGAATATAAACTGATACAGCCACTATGGAAGATGATATGGAAACTCCTTTAAAAATTAGGAATAAAACCACCCTATGACCCAGCAATCCCACTCCTAGGCATATACCCTGAGGAGACCAAAATTGAAAAAGACACATGTATCCCATTATTCATTGCAGCACTACTTACAATAGCTAGAACATGGAAGCAGCCTAGATGCCCACTGACAGATGAATGGATAAAGAAATGTGGTACATATACAAAATGGAATATTACTCAGCCATAAAAAGGAACACAATTGAGTCAGTTCTAATGAAGTGGATGAACCTAGAACCTATTTTACAGAGTGAAGTAAGCCAGAAACAGAAAGATAAATATCCTATTATAACACACATATACGGAATCTAGAAAAACAGTACTTAAGAATTTATTTACAGAGCAGTAATGGAGAGACAGACTTAGAGAATAGACTTATGGTCATGGGGAGAGGCAGGGAGAGGGTGAGATGTATGGAAAGACTAACAGAGAAACTTAAATTACCATGTGTAAAATAGATAGCCAATGGGAATCTGCTGTATGGCTCAGGAAACCCAAACAGGGCTCTGTATCAACCTGAAGGGGTGGGATGGGGAGGGAGATGGGTGGGAGGTTCAAGAGGGAGGGGATATATGTATCCCTATGGCTGATTTATGTTGAGGTTTGCCAGAAAACAACAAAATTCTGTAAAGCAATTATCCTTTAATTAAAAAATAATTTACAAAAAGAATACCCTGGGAAAAGGGAATTCATAGGAAAATAAAAAGCTAAAGAGCTAAAAAATAAAAAAAGGAATACTAGAGTGGGTTGCCCTGCCCTTCTCCAATTAATTGAAATATTGCAATATGAAATCAAAAGTTTAAAGTTTGAAAAAAAGAAATTAAAGTGATAGTAAATTTTTTCATATATTAGTTGGCTTCTGATAAATTTCACAGTGCTACTTGGCCACATTTCAGCTGCCCTATAAGGAGAAAGACTGAGGTGTTGATGATTAATTATAGTCTTATCAAGAAAGATGCCCATCTTTAGGGCAAGATCAGATGTTTTTGAGTTTTTTTATATTATTATACTTATGGGAAACATAGGACTAACAATGAGATAGTCACACAGTCTCGAGTATGGAGACAAAGAGAGGCTGCCTACCTTACCCTCCACTTGAACACTTGCCTTTTTTCTTAGTGCTTGGAATTCCATCTGCTCAGATTATCAGTTTGACTTTGAAAGGCCCTTCATCTACCTAAGTTTAGCTGCTGGTTATATAGCAACTTCTGTTCAGTAACTTCCAACCACCTGGGGGTCCACTTTCAAGTGTAGCTGAAGGAAGAGGCTTTCTGCTGATAGAAGAAATTAGGGTATTTTGCTTTTGCATTGAAATCAATTTTTCTTTCAAGGGCTAGAGCAATTGTTATGCTTTCTTTTCTATCCAAAGGGTGTGGGCTGCAATAATCACTGGCATGGCAAGCTAAAACACATCTGTTTTTTGTAAAGAGGGGCTGGACTCTTCATAAGAAGCTTCCTGCTCAATGTCTTGGAGTGTTTTCCTTCAAGTGTAGAGGAGCCCAGATAAAACAAGCCTTCTGATTCTTGTCTATTTTTCAAATGCAGTTCTGTTTTACTTGAATGAGGATTCCAAGTGAATGTTAACTCTCTTTCCTTCTTTTTTTCTTTCTTTGTTTTCAGATACACAAGCTTAAAAATTACAAAAAGCTACTATGTTGAAAAGAAATTCAAATATTACAGAAGTAAGTTTCACCAGCCTGCCCCACTTTTTTCTTTTTATTGGTTTTGACATACAATGACATGAAATCGCCATGGGTTTACATATGCTCCCCCTCCAGAACCCCCCTCCCTCCTCCCTCCCGATTCCCTCCCCCTGGGACATCTCAGTGCACCAGCCCCAAGCATCAACCCTGGGCTGGCAATTGATTTCACATATGATAATTAACATGTTTCAATGCCATTCTCCAATATCATCCCACCCTTGCCCTCTTCCACAGAGTCCACGAGTCTGTTCTATACACCTGCGTTCCTTTTGCTGTCTCGCATGCAGGGTTCTTGCTGCCATCTTTCTAAATTCCATATATATGCGTTAGTATACTGTGTTTTTGTTTTTCCTTCTGGCTTACTTCCCTCTGGATAATAGGCTCCA
>ML661241.1:509421-547291 GCA_007570785.1 Antilocapra americana
ATTTTTTTTTAATGCTGAATAATATTCCATTGTGTATATGTACCACAGCTTTCTTATCCATTTGTCAGTTGATGGGCATCTAGGTTGCTTCCATGTCCTGGCTATTGTAAACAATGCGGCAATGAACATTGGGGTACATGTGTCTCTTTCCATTCTGGTTTCCTCAGTGTGTATGCCCAGCAGTGGGATTGCTGGGTCATATGGCAGGTCTATTTGCAGTTTTTTAAGGAACCTCCACACTGTTTTCCATAGTGGCTATACTAGTTTGCATTCCCACCAACAGTGTAAGAGGGTTCCCTTTTCTCCACATCCTCTCCAGCATTTATTGCTTGTAGATTTTTGGATGGCAGCCATTCTGACTGGTGTAAAGTGGTACCTCATTGTGGTTTTGCTTTGCATTTCTCTGATAATGGGTGATGTTGAGCATCTTTTCATGTGTTTGTTAGCCATTTTTATGTCTTCTTTGGAGAAATGTCTGTTAAGTTCTTTCTAACACCATACACAAAAATAAACTCAAAATGGATCAAAGATCTAAGCATAAGACCAGAAACTATAAAACTCCTAGAGGATAACATAGGCAAAACACTCTCCAACATAAACCAAAGCGGGATCCTCTATGACCCACCTCCCAGAATATTGGAAATAAAAGCACGGATAAACAAATGGGACCTAATTAAAATTAAAAGCTTCTGCACAACAAAGGAAACTATAAGCAAGGTGAAAAGACAGCCTTCCGAATGGGAGAAAATAATAGCCAATGAAGCAACAGACAAACAATTAATCTCAAAAATATACAAGCAACTCCTGCAGCTCCATTCTAGAAAAATAAATGACCTTTTTTTGAATTACCACAGTTAATTTAGTTAATATCCATTACTTCATAGTTACAATTTTTTCTTGTCCTGAGAACTTTTAAAATCTATTCTCTCAGCAACTTTCAAGTATAAAATCCTGTATTGTTAACTATAGTCACCAGCTATATATGACATCCCCACAACTTATAACTGAAAGTTTGAAACTTTTCACAGAATTCAACCAGTTCCCTCAGCCTCCTCACTTCCTACCTTTAGCAAACCATCAGTTTGTTCTCTGTTTAATCCCACTTGGCCAAAGTAACCATTATGAACAGATTGGTATAAATTCACTTTTAATGTTTGTATATATATGTATATATATTCAGGCTTCCCTGGTGGCTTGGACAGTAAAGAATCTGCCTGTTATGCCGGGGAAACCCAGGTTTGATCCCTGGATTGGGAAGATCCCCCAGAGGAGAAGGGGAAGGCTACCCACTCCAGTATTCTTGCCTGGGAAATCCCCTGGACAGAGGAGCCTGGTGGGCTACAGTCCATGGATTCACAAAAGAGCTGGACACGACTGAACAACTAACACTTTCACTTTTCTTTATATATATATATATTCAGATATTTAAATTATTTTGGCTTACAAAAATCAGATGATATTTTATATATTTTTGTGTTCTTCATTTAGCAATATATTTAGTGATGTATCAAGTTACTCCCCCATGTAAATATGAATAGATTTCCCTTACTATATTACTCCATAGTATTTCATTGTCATAATCTAATCATTCCCCCATTGACAAAAATATCATTCATTTTTTTTCTACATGAGTTATGCTACAGCAAATGTGCTTGCACAAGTCAAGCTTTTTTTTGTAGCATAAATTCCTAGAAATGGACACCTTAGATCAAAATACCTACATATTTAAATGTTGATAGATTTTTGTTAAATTTTCTTTCAAAAAGGGTGTATCAACTTATTCATTGGGAAGACTGATGCTGAAGCTGAGGCTCCAATACTTCAGCCACTTGATGCAAAGAGCTGACTCATTAGAAAAGACCCTGCTGCTGGGAAAGACTGAAGACAGGAGGAGAAGGGGATGACAGAGGGTGAAATGGTTGGATGGCATCACCAACTCAATGGATATGAGTTTGAGCAAGTTCCAGGAGATGGTTAAGAACAGGGAAGCCTGGCATGCTGCAGTCCATGGAGTTGGAAAGAGTTAGACACGTCTGAGCAACTGAACAACAATCAGTGTATAAGAGAACTTGTTTCCTAGAACCATTTCTAATACTGGCTGCTTCAATCCTTTAAATTTTGTAAGTTTGAGAAATGGGATTTTGGTGTTGTTTTTATATATATATTTCATTCATAGTTGGTGAGGCTGAGCATCTTTCCATGTTTGATAGCCATTTATGTTCTCTCTTTTGAAGGACCTACCTCTACCAGGAATTTGCAGAGGGCAAATAAGCGAGTTTTCCTGATAGAACTCTGTTAATGAGAAAGGTGTTTCACCTATGCTTACTCAGAAAAATCAAAAGACAATTGTTTCTTTTTATTAGAAGTACAAATATGCTTCTTTATATGGTAAAGGCTGAAAGGAAAGTAGAATGTGTCACTCTATAAAGGTTACATAGTCTTGCTTTATAGTATATTTGAGAGACTCTAAGGGGCTTCACTGGTACCTTAGACAGTAAAGAATCTGCCTGCAATGCAGGAGACCCGGGTTCAATCCCTGGGTCAGGAAGATCCTCTGGGGAAGGAAATGGCACCCCACTCTAGTATTCTTGCCTGGAGAATCCTATGGACAGAGGAGCCTGGCAGGCTACAGTCCATGGGGTCATAAAGAGTTGGACACAACTTAGTGGCTAAGCAGGAGCACAAGAAGGCAATCAAACAGAAAAAACATGGAAGATTAAGATTGTTGGGGAAGCTGGAGGTGTAATTCTACCCATCCATCCATTTGTTCATTATCTGACACATATTCAACAAATAAGTTTGAGCACCTACAATGTGCTAATCACTGAGTTTACGGTGGTGAACAAAGATCTTTGAAATAAAACCAGTTTGAATTTTGGCTCTATCGCATACAGCTGTGTGATCCTGTGCAAACTGCTTAATGTCTTTGTGCTACAGTTTCCTCCTCTGTATAATGGATATAATAATAGTATTTGCTGCACAGTAATGTTGAGAGGATTAAATGAGATAATTCAAGTTCTATGTACAGAGTAAACACCTAAAAAGAGCTATATTTGCAGTTCTTAACCAATGAGTTGGCGCTTCCTCCCCCAAATGAACTTTGGAGAAACTACAGAAGACACAGGGAAACAGATTCTATGAACCACAGCAGCAACTGCAACAATGGTAACACTGCGGGAAATGCCTGGGGATACTGAAAGCTGCCTTGAACTGGTTTGTGTAAAATTTGGACGGTTGTAGGGGATGGCCAGAGGCATCAGTGATAGGACAGGGCACAAGAAAACTTTTGAGCTCTACCGCTTCCTCTCCTTTGTGTACCTTTAGTATAATTTCTACTTGCCTTATTCATTGTGGAAATCAGCTGCAATGGCCCAAACTGCCTGTGCCAGCAGGCTCATCTATCCCCTATAATAGCATAGGGATACAGGAAACAGTTGCTTGTTGGCATTCATTGCTCGGTCTCTCTCCTTCCAAACTCTTAGATCTGATGGATTTCAACACAAGGTGACTGACCAGAGGAGTGGCCTCATGGGGTGTCAGGATAGAGGAATAACCATAGTTCTGTTGTGTTTGGGACTCTTCACTAGGACTAGACTAGACCTGGCTTTTGGCCCTTCCCTGATACACATTGATTAGATGCAGTAGCTGACAGCCCCAGGACACAGGGAATTGGCATACCTAAATTTGGGAAGAATTGGTGACTATCAAAGAAAAAGACAACAAATTGGACAACATATACCATCTGATGCAGAATTATTGGAATAGATGGACTGATAATTTAAAATATGCAAGGTAAATATATATAAACAGCTATGGTAATAAACTACTAATATAAAAAATTAAGGTAACTTTCAAAGGATCAGATGGAAAATATTAGGCATAAAATATATTTACCTATGTATTTGCCATTCCCTTTCTGAAAATGTTTGTGACATGTACACACTGCTATATTTATTTATCATTTTATTTATTTTTGACCACACTGAATCTTTCTCACTGCATAAAGCTTTTCTCTAGTTGCAGAGAATGGAGGCTACTCTCTAGCTGTGGTGTGCAGGCTTCTCATTGCAGTGGCTTCTTTCATGGAGCAAGGGCTCTAGGTGCATGGACATCAGTAGTTGTGGCACACAGGCTTAGTCGCTCTGAGATATGTGAAATCATCCTGGATTAGGGACCGAACTCATGTCCCCTGCATTGGCAGGCAAATTCTTACCCACTGTGCCACCAGGAAAGTCCTGTATTTGCCATTTCTGACACTATTCATTCCTTTGTGTAGATCTCAGTTTCCATCTCACATCATTTTTACTTCAGCCTGAAAAAAAATTCCACTATCATTTCCTCTTCCTTTAAAAAAAATTCTTTCATAGAAACTGTCCATCTTTTTTAAAATTTATTTTTTGATTGGAGGATGATTGCTTTTCAATGTTGTGTTGGTTTCTGCCATACATCAACATGAATCAGTCATAGGAGTACATATGTCCCCTCCCTCTTGAACCTCTCTCCCACCCCCCATCTCATCCCATGCTCTAGGTTGTCACAGAGCACCAGACTGAGGTTGAGCTTCCCATGATATACAGCAACTTCCTATTATCTATGTATCATACATATGGTAAGGAGATCCAACCAATCCATCCTAAAGGAAATCAGTCCTGAATATTCATTGGAAGCTGAAACTCCAATACTTTTGCCACCTGTTGCGAAGAGTTGACTCATTTGAAAAGACCATGATGCTGGGAAAGATTGAAGGTGGAAAGAGAAGGGGATGACAGAGGATGAGATGGTCCAGTGGCATTACCAACTCAATGGACATGAGTTTGAGTAAACTCTGGGAGTTGGTGATGGATAAGGAGGCCTGGCGTGCTGCAGTACATGAGGTCACAAGGAGTTGGACACGACTGAGTGACTGAACTGAATGTGTATGTTTCAATGCTACTCTCTCAACTAATCTCACCCTCTCCTCCTGCTGTGTCCACAAGTCTGTTCTTTATATGTGCACCTCTATTCCTGCCTTGCAAAGATTCATCAGTACCATTTTTTTCTAGATTCCATAGCATTAATATACAATATTTGTTTTCTCTTTCTGACTTACTTCACTCTGTATAAAAGGCTCTAGGTTCATTCACCTCACTACAACTGACTCAGATTAATTCCTTTCTATGTCTGAGTAATATTCCATTGTATATATGTATCACAAATTCTTTATCCATTCATCTGTCAATGGACATCTAGGTTGCTTCCATGTCCTGGCTATTGTAAACAGTGCTGCAATGAATACTGGGGTACATGTGTCTTTTTGAATTATGGTTTTCCTAAAGTATATATATCCAGGAGTGAGATTGCTGGGTCAGATGGTAGTTTTATTCCTAGTTTGTTAAGGAATCTCTATACTGTTCTCCATAGTGGTCATATCAATTTACATTCCCACCAACAGTACAAGAAGGCTCCCTTTCAATGATGGTCATTCTGACTGATATGAGGTGATGCTTCATTGTAGATTTGATTTACATTTCTCTAATAATGAGTGATGTTGACCCTTTAGTGGTTGTTTATTGGACTTCTGTTTGTCTTCTTTGGAGAAATATCTGTTTAGGCCTTCTGTCCATTTTTTATTGGGTTGTTTGTTTTTTGAATATTGAGCTGCTTGCATATTTTGGAGATTAATCTTTTGTCAGTTGCTTCATTTGCAATTATTTTCTCCCATTCTGAAGGTTGTCTTTTCATTTTGTTTGTAGTTTCCTTTTCTGTGCAAAAGCTCAAGTTTAATTAGGTCCCATTTGTTTATTTCTGTTTGTATTTCCATTACTCTAGGAGGTGGATCAAAGAGGATCTTGATGTGATGTATGTCAAAGAGTTTACTGCCTATGTTGCAGTATAAGACTTTTATAGTTTCTGGCCTTATATTTAGGTCTCTAATACAATTTGAGTTTAGTTTTGTTTATGGTGTTGGGAAGTGTTCTCTTTGCATTCTTTTATACATAGCTGCCCAGTTTCCCCAGCACCCACTTATCGAAGAAACTGTCTTTTCTCCATTGTATATTCTTGCCTCCACTGTCAAAGATAAGGTGCCAATAGGTGTGTGGTTTTATCCTTGAACTTTCTATCTTGATCAATTGATCTATATTTCTCTTTTTATGCCATTACCATACTGTCTTGATGACTGTAGCTTTGTAGTTGAGTCTCAAATAAGAAAGCTTGATTCCTCTAGCTCCGTTTTTCTTTCTCAAGATTGCTTTGACTATTCAGAGTCTTTTGTGTTTCCATATGAATTGTGAAATTTTTTGTTACATTTCTGTGAAAAACACCACTAGTAATTTGAAAGGCATTGCACTGAACCTGTAGATTGCTTTGGGTAGTATAGTCATTTTCACAATATCCATTCTTTCACTCCAGGAACATGATATATTTCTCCATTTGTGTCATCTTTCATTTATTTCTTTCACCAGTGTCATAGATTTCTGCATACAGGTCTTTTGTCTTTTTAGGTAGGTCTATTCCTAGATATTTTATTCTTTTTGTTGCCATGGTGAATGAGATTGTTTCCTTAATTCCTCTTTATAATATTTTTTCTGTTACTGTATAGGAATGCAAGGGATTTCTGTGTATTGACTTTTATATCCCATGACTTTACTAATTTATTGATTCATTGATTAGATCTAGTAATTTCTGATGGTATCTTTAGAGTTTTTTATGCATAGTATCAGGCTTCCTCAGGGGCTCAGTGGTAAAAGAATCCATCTACAATGCAGGAGATGTGGGTTCAATCCCTGGGTTGGTAAAATCCCCAGGAGGAGGGCATGCAACCCACTGCAGTATTCTTGCCTGGAGAATCCCATAGACAGAGGAGCCTGGCAGCAGGCTACAACCCATAGGGTCACAAAGAGTTGGACATGACTGAAGTGACTAAGCATGCATGCACAGTCATGTATAGTATCATGTTGTCTACAGTGAGAGTTTTACTTCTTCTTTTGCAATCTGGACTTCTTTTATTTCTTTTTCTTCTGATTGTCATGACTAAGATTTTCAAATCTTTGTTAAATAAGAGTGGTAAGAGTGGACCCCCCTGTCTTTTTCCTGACTTTAGAGTAACTGCTTTCAGTTTTACACCATTGAGGATGATGTTTGCTGTGGGTTTGTCCTATATGGCCTTTGTTGTGATGAAGTAAGTTCCTTATATGCCTATTTTCTGAAGAGTTTGTATCATAAATGGGTGTTGAATCTTGTTGAAAGCTTTTTCTTCATCTATTGAGATTATCATATATTTTTTAAACCTTTTAATTTGTTAATATGGTGCATCAAACTGATTTGTGCATAGCGAAGAATCCTTTCATTTATGGGATAAACCTCACTTAATCATCATGTAAAATCCTTTTAATATGCTGTTGGATTCTACTTGCCAGTATTTTTGAGGAGTTTTTTCATCTATGTTCATCAGTGATATTGGCCTGTAATTTTCTTCTGTGTGTGTATCTTTGTCTATGGTATCAGGGTGATGGTGGCCTTGTAAAATGAGTTTGTGAGTGTCCCTACCTCTGCAGCGTTTTTTTGAAGAGTTTGAAAAGGATGAGGGTTAGCTCTTCTCTAAACATTTGATAGAATTTACTTGTGAAGCCATCTGGCCTTGGGCTTTTGTGGTTTTATTTTTCCTTTTTTAGATTTCTGATCACAGTTTTTATTTCAGTGCTTGTGATTAGTCTGTTCATAATTTCTATTTCTTCCTGATTCAATCTTTAAAGGTTGTGCTTTTCTAAAATTTTTCTATTTCTTCCAGGTTGTCCATTTTATTGACATATAGTTACTGGTAGTAATCTTTTTTCCTTTGTATTTCTGTGTTGTCTGTTATAACCTCATCTTTTTCATTCCTGATTTTGCTGATTTGAGTCTTCTTCATTTTTTTCTTGATGAGTCTGGCTAATGGTTTGTCAATTTCATCTTCTCAAAGAACAAGCTTTCAGTTTTATTGATCTTTGCTGTTATTTCCTTCATTTATTTTTTATTTCTGCTATGATCTTTGTGATTCTTTCCTTATACTAACTTTGGGTTTTTTGTTCTTCTTTTTCTAGTCACTTTACATTTAAAGGTTAGAGAGTCCATTTGATATTTTTCTTGTTTCTTGAGTTCAAGTTATATTGCTATAAACTTCCCTCTTAAAACTGCTTTTGCAGCATCCCATAGGTTCTGGGTTGTTATATTTTTGTTGTCATTTACTTCTAGATACTTTATTTCCTCTTTGATTCCATCAGTAACCTGTTGCTTGTTTAGAAGTGTATTCTTTAAATTTCATGTAAATTTCATTTTTTTACAGTTTTCCCCCTATAATTGATATCTAATCTCATAGCCTTTGGTTAGAAAAGATGCTTGATATGATTCCACTTTGTTAAATTTGCTGAGGCTTTGTGACTCAAGATGTAATCTATCCTGGAGAATGTTCCATGTACCCTTGAGAAAAAAAGTGTATACTGCTGCTTTTTGATGGAATGTCCTTTTGATGTATCATTTAGGTCTATCTGATCTAATGTATCATTTAAGGCTTGTGTTTCCTTATTAATTTTCTGTCTGGATGACCTGTCCATTCATATAAGTGGGGTGTTAAAGCCCTCTGCTGTTCTTCTATTACTGTCGATTTCCCCTTTTATGTCTGTTGCTGTTTGCCTTATGTATTGAGGTGCTCCAATGTTGGTTACATAAGTATTTACAATTGTTATGTCTTCTTTGGTTGATTCCTTAATCATTGTGTAGTGTACTTGACTCTTGTTATATTCTTTATTTTAAGGTCTATTTTGTTTGATATGAGAAATGCTACTCTAGCTTTCCTTTGATTTCAATTTGCATGGAATATCTTTTCCTATCCCCTCACTTTCAGTCTGTATATGTTTCTAGGTCTAAAGTAAGTCTCTTGTAGACAGCATTTATGGGTCTTATTTTTGTATCCATTCATCCAGCCTGTGTCTTTTGGTTGGAGTGCTTAATCCATTTACAGACCTAGAGACACATACAGAGCAAGATGACAGAGTAGAAGGACATGCACTCATCTCCTATGAGAACACCAAAATTGCAACTAATTGCTAAGCAACCATCCATAGGAAGATGTGGGAACCCATCAAAACAAGATACTCTATGTCCAAGGACAAAGAAGAAGCCACAACAAGATGGTAGGAGGGGAGCAATCATGTTTAATATCAAACCTCATACCTGCCAGAGACTCAACAAAACAAAACCTTGTGTGCACCAGGTCACAGAGAAATGAGCAGTGACTCCCACAAGTGACTGAACCTGACCTACCTGTGAGTGATCAAAGGTCTCCTGTGGAATCATGGGCCAACAGTGGTCTGCCACAGGGACAGGGACACTGGTAGCAGTAGTTCTGGGAGGTGAGGTTTTTGGCATAAGTCCTCGTGGAGAAAGTCGTCATTAGCCCCACCATAGAGCTATGAGGTGGGAAATCCAAAAACTGGAGAACAATTATACCAAAGAAGTTCTCACACTGTTGTGAAAGTTCTGGGCCCTACAAGAGACTTCCCAGTTTGAGGATCTGGCAAAGGGACTGGAAATCCCCAGAGAATCTGATTTTGAAAGTCAGTGGGATTTGATTACAGAACTTCCATAGGACTGGGGAACAGAGACTCTTGGAGGGCACAAACAAAACCTTGTGCACAACAGGACCCAGGAGAAAGGAGCAGTGACCACACAAGAGACTGAAACAGATTTGCCTGTGAATACCCAGGAGCCTCTATCAGAGGTGTGGTGTGCCCTTGGCCTGCCTCGTGGTCAAGGGCACTTGCAGCAGCTGTCCTGGGAGGCACCGTATGCTGGCAAAGGTCCTTTCAGTAGATCACCATTACTCCTACCATGGAGCCTATGTTGTTGTTCAGTCATTCAGTCATATCTAACTGTGAAACACCAAGATTTCCAGTCCTTCACTATATCCCTGTGTTTACTCAGACTCATGTCCACTGAATCATGCCATACAACCATGTCCATGCCATACAACCATTGCATCCTCTGTTGTCCCCTTCCCCTCCTGTCTTTAATCTATCCCAGCACCAGGATCTTTGCCAATCAGTCAGCTTTTCACATCAGGTGGCCAAAGTATTGCATATTCAGCTTCAGCATCAGGCTTTCCAATGAATACTCAGGGTTGATTTCCTTTAGGATTGACTGGTTTGATCTCCTTGCTGTGCAAGGAACTTTCAAGTGTCTTCTCCAGAACCACAGTTCAAAGGCATCAATTCTTCATCACTCACCTGGATCTGGTCCAATCCCCAGTTGGATGTGGTCCAACTCTCACATCTGTACATGTCTACTGGAAAAACCATAGCTTTGATGATACAGACCTTTGTCAGCAAAGTAATGTCTCTGCTTTTTGAGATGCTGTCTAGGTTTTTCACAGCTTTTCTTCTAAGGAGCAAGTGTCATAATTTCATGGCTGCAGTCACCATCCACAGTGATTTTGGAGCCCAAGAAAATAAATTCTGTCACTGTTTCCATTTTCCCCTCATCTATTTGCCATAAAGTGATGGAACCAGATGCTATGATCTTAGTTTTTTGAATGTTGAGTCTTAAGCCAGCTTTTTCATTCTCCTTTTTTACCTTCATCAAAAGGCTTTTTAATTACTCTTCACTTTCTGCCATTTAGGTGGTGTCATCTGTGTATCTGAGGTTGTTGATGTTTCTGTGGAACTCTTATTTCAAGCTTGAGCTTCATCCAGCCTGGCATTTCACACAATGTACTCTGCATATAAGTTAAATAATCAGATTGACAATATACAGACTTGACATACTCCTTTCCCAATTTTGAACCAGTTCATTATTCTATGTCTGGTTCTAACTGTTGTTTCTTGACCTGCACACAGGTTTCTCAGGAGACAGGTAAGGTGGTCTGGTATCCCACCTCTTTAAGAATTTTCCACAGTTAGTTGTGATCCACACAGTCAAAGGGTTTAGCATAGTCAGTGAAGCAGAAGTAAATATTTTTATGGAATTCCCTTGCTTTTTCTATGATCCAACAGATGTTGGCAATTTGATCTCTGGTTCCTCTGCCTTTTCTTAATCCAACTTGTATATCTGGAAGTTCTTGGTTCACCATACTTGAAGCCTAGCTTAAAGGATTTTGAGCATTACCTTGCTAGCATGTGAAATGAGTGCAATTGTGTGCTAGTTTGAACATTCTTTGGCATTTTCCTTCTTTGGGATATAGCCTAACACAAATACTGAAAACTCTAGAACTGGGCAACTTCAGGCCAAACTACAGGGAGAGAGTGCAGCCTGACCATCAGCAGAAAATTGGATTATAGATTTACTGTGTGTGGCCCTGCTCAGGAGAGAAACACATTTTTCCCCACAGCAAGTTCCTCCCAGCAGGAAGCTTGCACAAGCTTCTTATCTTTATCCATCAGAGGGCAGACAGAATGAAAACCACAATCACAGAAAACTAACCAAAATGATCACATGGAATTACCACCTTGTGTAACTCAATGAAATGATGAGCCATGCTGTGTAGGGCCACCCTAGATGGACAGGTCATGGTGGAGAGTTCTGACAAAAGTGGTCTGCTAGAGAAGGGAATGGTAAACAATCCCTTTAACATTCTTGCCTGAGAACACTGTGAACAACGTATAAAAGGATGAAAAGATATGACAATGAAAGATGAAACTCCCGGGTTAGTAGCTGTCCAATATGCTACTGGAGAAGAGTGGAGAAATAGCTCCAGACGGAATGGAAAGGCTGAGCCAAAGCGGAAATGACCCCCAGCTGTGAATGTGTCTGGTGGTGAAAGTAAAGTCCAATGTTGTAAAGAATAATATTGCATAGGAACCTGAGATGTTAGGTCCATAAGTCAAGGTAAATTGAAAGTTGTCAACAGGAGATGACAAGAGTGAATATGGACATTTCAGGAATCAGTGAACTAAAATAGATGGGAATGGGAGAACTTAATTCAGATGACCAACATATCTACTACTGTGGGCAAGAATCCCTTAGAAGAAATGAAGAAGTCCTCATAGTCAGCAAGAGTCTGAAATGCAGTATTTGGGTGCAATCTCAAAAACGACAGGTTTCCTTGGTAGCTCAGCTGTAAAGAATCTGCCTGCAATGCAGGACCCCAGTTTGATTCCTGGGTCCAGAAGATCTGCTGGAGAAGGGATAGGCTACCCACTCCAGTATTATTGGGCTTCTCTGGTGGCTCAGCTGGTAAAGAATCCACCTGCAATACGGGAGACCTGGGTTTGATCCCTAGGTTGGGAAGATCCCCTGGAGAAAGGAAAGGCTATCCACTCCAGTATTCTGGCCTAGAGAATTCCATGGACTGTATAGTCCATGGGGTTGCAAAGAGTCAGACACGACTAAGTGACTTTCACTTTCAGAAATGACAGAATGATCTTGGTTCATTTCCAAGGCAAACTATTCAACATCACAGTAATCCAAGTCTGTGCCCCAACTACTAATGCAAAGGAGATGAAGTTGAATGGTTCTATGAAGACCTACAAGACCTTCTACAACTAACACCAAAAAATGATGTCCTTTTTATCATAGGAGACTGAAATGAAAAGTAGGAAGTCAAGACATACCTGGAGTATCAGGCAAGATTGGCCTTGGAGGATAAAATGAAGCAGGGCAAAGGATAACAGGACACACTCATCATAGAAAGCATTCTCTTTTAACAGCACAATAGACAATAGCACATGGACATCACCAGATGGACAATACCAAAATCAGACTGATTATATTCTTTGTAGCCAAAGATGGAAAAGCTCTATACAGTCAGTAGATACAAGACCTGGGGCTGACTGTGGCTCATCATGTGTTCCTTATTCCTAAATCCAGACTTAAATTGAAGATAGTATGAGAAACCACTAGGTCATTTAGGTATAACTGAGACAAAACCCCTTATGATTATGCAGTGATTCAAGGGATTAGATCTGGTAGAGATAGTGCCTGAAGAAATATGGATGGAGGTTTATAACATTGAACAGGAGGCAAGTATCAAGATGATCCCCAAGAAAAAGAAATGCAAACAGGCAAATGGTTGTTTGAGGAGGCCTTGCAAATAGCTGAGAAAAGAAGAGAAGTGAAAGGCAAAAGAGAAAAGGAAAAATATACCCATCTGAACGCATGCAGAGTTCGAAAGAATAGCAAGGAGAGATAAGAAAGTTTTCTTAAGTGTAAACAATGCAAAAAAACAAAGGGAAAACAATAGAATGAGAAAGACTAGAAATCTCTTCAAGAAAATTAGAGATACCAAGGGAAAATTTCTTACAAAGATGGGTACAATAAAAGACAGAAATGATATGGACCTAACAGAAGCTGAAGACATTAAGGAAAGGTGGCAAGAATAAAAAGAAAAACTGTACAAAAATGTACTAATGATCCAGATAACCAAGATGGTGTAGTCACTACCCTAGAGCCAGACCTTCTAGAGTGTGAAGTCAACTGGGCATTAGGAAGCATTACTACAACCAATGCTAGTGGAGGTGATGGAATTCCAGCTGAGTTATTTCATATCTTAAAAGATGATGCTATTAAAATGCTTCACTAAATATATCAGCAAATTTGGAAAACTCAGCTGTGGCCACAGGACTGGAAAAATGTTTTTATACCAATCCCAACCAAGGGCAATGCCAAAGAATGCTAAAACTACTGCACAATTGTGCTAATTTCACATGCTAGCAAGGTAATGCTCAAAATGTTAGGCTTAAAGAGTATGTGAACCAAGAGCTTCCAGATATACAAGCTGGATTTAGAAAAGGCAGAGGAATCAGAGATTAAATTGCCAGCATCTGTTGGATCATAGAAAAAGTAAAGGAATTCCAGAAAAATATTTACTTTTGCTTCATTGACTACACTAAAGCCTTTGACTGTGTGAGTCACAAACTGTGGAAAATTCTTAAAGAGATGGGAATAGCAGACCACCTTACTTGCCTCCAGTAGTCATGTACAGATGTGATAGTTGGACCATAAAGAAAACTGAGCACCAAAGAATTGATTCTTTCAGACTGTGGTACTGCAGAAGACTCGTGAGAATCCTTTGGAGAGCAAGATCAAATCATCAATCCTAAAGGAAAACAAGCCTAAATATTCATTGGAAGGACTAATAGTGAAGCTCTAATATTTTGGCCAGCTGATGTGAAGAGCCAGCTCATTGAAAAAGACCCTGATACTTGCCTTCTGAGAAACCTGTATGCAAGTCAAGAAGAAATAGTTATAACTGGACCTGGAACAACAGTTTTGACTGGAAAGGAGTACATCAAGTCTGTATATTGGCACTCTGCTTATTTAACGTATATGCAGAGGACATAATGCAAAATTTTGGGATGGATGAAGCTCAAGCTGGAATCAAGATTGCTGGAGAAGTATCAATAACCTCATGTATGCAGATGACACCACCCTTATGGCAGAAAGCGAAGGAATTAAGAAGTCTCTTGAAAGAGGAGAGTGAAAAAAGCTGACTTAAACTCAACATTCAAAAAAGTAAGATCATAGCATCTGGTCCCATCACTTCATTGAAAGTAGATAGGAAAAAATGGAAACAATGACAGACTTTATTTTCTTTGGCTCCAAAATTACTGTGGAGCATGACTATACAGTCCATGGAATTCTCCAGTCCAGAATACTGGAGTGGGTAGCCTTTCCTTTCTCCAGGGGATCTTCCCAACCTAGGGATCAAACCCAGGTCTCCCATATTGCAGGTAGATTTTTTACCAGCTGAGCCACCAGAGAAGCTCAAGAATACTGGAGTGGGTAGCCTATCCCTTCTCCAGCAGATCTTCTGGATCCAGTTTTCTCAGACTCGTGTCCATTGGGTCAGTGGTGCCATCCAATCATCACATCATCTGTCACCCCCTTCTCCTCCTGCCTTCAAGCTTTCCAAGCATCAGGGTCTTTTTCAATGAGTTGGCTCTTCTTTTTAAAATGCTGTCTAGGTTTGTCATCACTTTTCTGCAAAGAGGCATCACTTTGACAGCAAAGGTTGATATAGTCAAAGGTATTTGTAAAGCTGATATGGTGGTTCTGAAGTCTCTTAAGTTTTGCTTGTCTGTAAAGCTTTTGATTTCTCCATCAGTTTTAAATAAGGTTATTGCTAGGTAGATTAATCTCGATCACAGGCTTTTCACTTCCATTACTTTTAATACATCCTGCCTCTTCCTTCTGGCCTGCAGTTTCTGCTGAATTATCAGCTGTTAACCTTATGAGGGTTCCTTCATATGTTACTAGTTGCTCTTCCCTTGCTGGTTTTCGTATTTTTTGTGTGTGTGTTTAATTTCTGTTAGTTTGATTAATATGTGTCTCATCTTGTTTCACCTTGTGGATTATCCTGTATGGGACTCTGTATGCTTCTTGGGCTTGATTATTTCCTTTGTCATGTTTAGGAAGTTTTCAACTAAAATCTTCTCAAAAAATTTTCTCAGACTCTTTCTTTTTCTTTTTATCTTCTGGGACTCCTATAATTTGAGTGTTGGTATGTTAAATATTGGCCCAGAGGTCTCTGAGACTATCTTCAGTTCTTTTCTTTATTCTGCGCTTCAGCAGTTATTTCCACCATTCTATCTTCCAGCTCGCTTATCCATTCTTCTGCCTCAGTTATTCAGCTATTGGTTCCTTCTAGAGTATTTAATTTCAGTAATTGTATTGTTCATTACTGTTTGTTTATTCTTTATTCTAGGTCCTTGTTAAATGTTTTAAATGATTCTTGCACTTTCTCACTTATATTTTCAAGATTTTACATCATTTTTATTATCATTACTCTGAATTCTTTTTCAGATAGTTTTCTATTTCCTCTTATTTGGTCTTGTGGGGTTTTATCTTATTCCTTCATCTGTACAATATTTCTCTGTCTTTTCATTTTGTCTAACTTACTTTGAAAGAAAGCTGAGTGCCAAGAAATTGATGCTTTTGAACTGTGGTGTTGGAGAAGACTCTTGAGAGTCCCTTAGACAGCAAGGAGATCCAACCAGTCCCTTTTAAAGGAAACCAGTCCTGGATATTCATTGGAAGGACTGATGATGAAGCTGAAACTCTAATACTTTGGCCACCTGATGCAAAGAGCTGACTCTTTTGAAAATACCCTGATGCTGGGAAAGATTGAAGGCAGGAGAAGGGGACGACAGAGGATGGGACAGTTGAATGGCATCACTAACTCTATGGACATGAGTTTGAGTAAGTTCTGGAAGTTGGTGATGGACAGGGAAGGCTGGCATTCTCCAGTCCATGGGGTCACAAAGAGTCAGACATGACTGAGTGAACTGAGCTGAACTTACTGTGTTTGAGGTTTCCTTTCCTCAGGCTATAGGTTTATATTTCTTCTTGCTTTTGGTCTCTGTCCCCAGTGGGTGAGGTTGGCCTAGTGGCTTATGTAGGCTTCATGTTTGGAAGGAATTTTGTTTGTGTTCTGGTGGGAGGAGGTGAGGTTTTTTCCCTTTGATGGGCAGGGCCATGTGAGGTGGTATGTTTTGGGGTGCCTGTGGGCCTCTTTTCTGCTGGTGATTGGGTTTTGTTCCTGTCTTGCTTGTTGTTTGGGTGAGGTATCCAATGATAGGCGCTACAGGAAGCTGGGTGCTGCCAGGTCTTGGATTCAGGTGGAGGCTTTCGTGAGAGGTTTTGCTGATTTATACTCACTGGAGTCAGGAGTTCTCTGGTGTTCTAGTGTCCTGGACTCAGCAGTCCCATTCCCAGTTAGACCTGGGCCTGACTTCTGGTCAGGGAACTAAGACCTCACAAGCCATGTGTCATGGCAGTAAAGGGGATTAAACAAATAAACAAAAAAAAGAAACAGACAAATGCTAAAAGAAAAATCAGATAAGTAGAAACAAAAACAAACGAACATAGTCAAACACACATACAAAGGACTCAAAAACAGACCTAAGAAAACGAAATACAAGAGAGTGACCTGGTGAGCAAAGGAAACCAAAAATGATATCAATGAATTAAAAACAAATCTTACTAAAATACAAAGCAGAAAACAAGGCCAAATAAGAGTGCCAACTGAGGAATAAAGCAAACAAAACAAATAAACATGTCAGAAAAAAGAAAAAAATAGAAAAGCAAAGTTAAGTAGAAGTATATAAAAAGATCTATATATATTAAATAAAAGTACAAGAGTAGAACCAAAAGAAAAAAAACACAGCACTAAAGAAAGGCAAAGTAGAAGTAAAAGTATCTAAGAGAAATAAAAATTGTGATTAAAAAATATGTTCCTAAAAGCCCAAATGGAAATAGTAATAATAATAAGACAACAACCACAACAACAGAGGGAGAAAAGATAAATTGTTGTAGCCATGCGTTCTGGGAAACAAACTCACTCAGAAGGACAATGCAGATAATGGAGTGCAGTTTATTACACTGGAGGGCCCAAGGCAGAGTCTCCTCTTAGCCAAGGACCCCGACTAGTTTTTGTGAAAACCTTATATACACTAAGTGTACGTGCCCAAACCCACCTCCTCAAATTCCCTGAAACTACTCTCAACAACGGAAAAGAAAGATACAATCAAAGTTAACCCATGATTCATATGCTTTAAGCCTAGGTAGTTGACAATGGACAAGTACCAATAGGCCTGTGGTCATACCCCAGTAAGCATAATAAAATTTATGATTCTATTTGGTTACACAGATAATTAGGGCATTCTTTTAGGCGACGGAGAGTCTAGGTATGAGCCCTGGGGCTCTTCCATCCGGGGAGTCTGGTTTTCCAGTTGGTCTGTCATTTCCATAGATACTGTGCATATAGCTCAAAGTCCATAGTCCAGCCCAAGATGGAGTCTGGTTCCTCCTTCAAAATAGCCAATTACAGAATAAATCAAAACATAATGATAATAATAAATGTTTTTCTTAGGTCTCAAGTGTCTGGGTCCTTTTCCTTGCTGTGAGCTGCAGCCTACCTCCACCTCTCTAGGAGGCCCTCCAGTGCTGGGGAGGGCTGGTTTCTATGACCTGCTGTGCAGACAGCAGACTCTAATCTGGCCCTACTCCTACACACTTGCCTCCAATGTCCACAGCTGCCAGAGCTAGAGTGTTTTCTTTTGTGGGAGCACTCATTGTCCTTTTATATGTTCCATAGACATAGAGTCTACCTAGTTGATTGTGTGGATTTATTATGCAGGTTGTAAAGCTGGGGAAAGGTTTTTGACCCTCTTCCTTAATCGCCCTACCCCTAGAACTCAATTGTGGTTTTATCCTCACCTCTGCTTGTGGGTCATTCACTAGAGTTTGTTCACAAGACTGCCCTGGAGGACTTGGGTCTGCCCCAGTGATGACTGGGCATAGAGGTGGCATGGCTGCTTGGATTGTATGGACCTTGGAGGCATAGGTGTGCATGGAAATGGGGGGGCATGGGTGCAGGAGATATGGCTCTATTAGAATTCTTTTCTAGCCTCTGGCAGCTGGTGCTCAAAGGGCTTCCTTGGCTGGTCCTTCTCTATTGTTGGCCCAGCAGGTGCTCAAAGGGCAGGCCTAGCTGAGATCTTTCTCTATTGCTTGGTGCATCAGGTGTTAAAATGACCAGCTTCTCTGGGATTTCTCTATTGGTCAGTTACTGACACTGGTGTGTGGGGAGAGAGTGGCTATAGTGATGGCTCCACCCCCTGTGCGTGACTCACTAGTCGCACCCAGTCTCCATGGCCACCCTTCTTTCAAAGGCATTCCCCATCACGGATTTCCTCCCTGCAATCCCCTCAGCTGTCTCCCTGCAGTCTAACAGAAGTTCTCACCCTGGGATTGCTCTCCAGATCCCACCATCCAGCTTCCAGTGGCCATGCATTCTGGTGGACCTGTGTCCCTGTCCAGGGTATGTAAGACCATGGTACATATTGTCCATGGTTCTCACTCCATTCAGACAGTCACAGATCAGCTGCTCCATTCTCTGACTGCCTCATTTACTCCTCTTCTATCCCAATCAATTGTCCCAGATGTGAGGATCTCACCCCTGCTTCAGCTCTTCCATCCTCAGATACAGGTCTGATCCTCCTCCTTCTCCCTTTTTTCTTTGTCCTACCAGGTTGTGCGTGGATCTATATAGTCAGTTCCAGTGGTCAGGGACTCCTGCCAGTACTCAATGGTATTCTGTGAGAACTTCTGCATCTGAAGATGTATTTCTGATGCATGCATGAAGAGGGATATCCTCTATGTCCACCTATTCCTCCAACATCTTGTCCCCATCATTTCCTCTTAAATATATTTTTTATTTTAGAATAGATTTAGATTTACACATACTGCAAAGAAAGTACAGAGCGTTTCCATACACCCTGCCCTTTGTTTCCCCTACCATTAACATCTTGCATTGGTATGATTTGTCACAACTATTGGACCAATACATTATTAATAACTAAATTTCATTCTTTACTTCGATTTCCTTAGGTTTTACCCTAATGTCTTTTTGTCATTCCTAGAAATCTATCCAAGATACCACCTTACATTTAGTGGTCATGTCTCCTCAGTCTTTTCTTGATTGTGGTAGTTTCTTAGATTTTCTGTTTTTGATAACCTTGAGAGTTTTGAGGAGTACTGGTCAACTAGTTCGTAGATTGTCTCCCAGTTGGGTTTGTGTGATTTGTTTTCTTGTGATGATAGTGGTTTATGTGTTCTTGAGAGGACAACCACAGAGCTAAAGTGCCCTTCTCATCACATAATATCATGGGTACATGTTTATCATTGTTGTGTTAATCTTGATCATCTGGATGAGGTAGTGTTTGTCAGGTTTCTCCACTATAAAGCTAATCTTTCTCTCCATTTTTCACATTGTATTCTTTGAAAGTTATTATGTAAGTAGTGAGGAGTTTTGCTTCACCTGTTTGAGGGGAGACTATCTACATAAATTATTTGGAGTTATTTTGTATGGGAGATTTGTATATTATCCTCCTTTTACTTGTTATATCAACTGCCCAGATCTTGGTTTCTAATATAATTTTGCAATAAAGGAACCAGAATGGACTTATGAATACTTATTTTATACTTTGGATTATAATCCAACTTTGGCCATTGAGACCTTGTTGTGTCCCTTTGGAATGGCTCCATCTTTTTGTTCTCTAGTCCTTCCCAGCTCCAGTCCTAGAGAGCAAGTAATTTCTCCAAGAATCCTTGGTTCCTTTTTATTGCACAGTTATATTAGAGACCAAGATCTGGTCACTTGTTATAATATATCTTTTTATGTAAGTTTGTTGGTGACAAAATTTCTTAGCCTGACAAAGCATTTATTTAGTCTTTATTTTTGAAAAAAATTTCCCCCTCTTGGATATAGAATTCTTTTCCAGCTTATATTCTTTCTAATGAGAAGTCCATATTTATCCTTATCTTTATCTTTATTCCTTTTTCTTCCTTTGGTTGCATTGAAGATTTCCTTTTGTATCATTAGTTTTCAGCATTTTGATTATGACGTGCCTATTGTGGTTTTCTTTGTGTTTATACTGCTTGAGATTTGTGGATATTTAGAATCTGTGAATTCATAGTTATCAAATTGAAAATCCTTCAGCCTTTATTTCTTCAAATACTTTCTCTGAACCTCCATCTTAGGACTCCAGTTACATATAGGTGAAGTCACTTCTATTAATCCACACGTCACTAGGGCTCTGCTCATATATTTTGTTTTTGATTTGGATAGCTTCCAATGCTATGTCTTCAAATTTACTCATTTTCTGCACTATTTAATTTGCTGTCAATACCACCCAGTGTAATTTCCATTTGAAATATTTTATTTTTCAGCTCTAGCACTTTCATTTGGTTCTTTCTTATAGCTTCTATTCCTTTCCTTATTATGTCAATGTTTTCACTTAAATCAATGAACATATTTTAATAACTATTCTAAAGTTTTTAATCTGATAATTTTTATTCTCTCTGTCATTTCTGTGTTTTTTTTCTGCTGTTTGATGTTTATTTTGCTTATGAATCTTATTTTTCTTCTTATTCAATTTTCTTGTAGCTTTTTGAAAGGATGCTGGATATTGTGAATGTTTTGCTGAATTTGAATGAGTGCTTGAATTTTACTCTGTTACTTTAAAGAATGTTGAATTTTGCTTTGGCAGCAGTTAATTCACTTGAAGATTAGCTCGGAAGTTTCAAATTTTGTTTATAAGCTTTGTTATGGTAAATGTAAGATTGCCTTTTCTGTAGGGCTAGGTTTGTGGTTATTGTTTAGTCACTCAGTCAAGACTGACTGTTTTGTGATCCCATGGACTTTAGCCTGCTAGCCTCCTCTATCCATGGGGTTTCCTGTGCAAGAATACTTGAGTGGGTTGCCATTTCCTTCTCGAGGGGATCTCCTTGACACAGGGACTGAACCCACATCTCCTGCATTGCAGGCAGATTCTTTACTGCCTAGCCTCCAGGGAAGCCCAAGGCTAGGTCATCTCTACAATTAAGGTGTGATCATTCTGAGATCTCTACTTAAACTCCTGGGTACTCAGTAACATTTCTCCACTCCAGATGGTTGGAACTCAAACATTTCCTAGCTTTGGATAAGTTCTGGGTATTGTTCACCTTACACCTCCCCAGTGGTTCTGTGCTTATCCCTAGAGTCTCACTCTGTTCATGCACAGTTCAATATGTTTCAAAGACTCAAGAGAATTTCTGTGCCAATTTCTGGAGGTTTTTTTTTTTTTTTTACATAGCTCCCTTCTCTTTGGTACTCTGCTCCACTAATTACAGCTGCTTCAGTCTCCTCAAATCAACAAGAATACCATATTCTGCTTGGGCTTTTCATTGCTATACTGTGGTCCAGAAAATGCCTCCGCCAGCAAACTGGGACAGTCACAGAGATGGTTTCATTTATTTCCATTCCTTTAAAGATCATAGTCCTATACTGCCTGTTTTCTACTGTCTGGAAGCAATTGTTTCCTATATTTTGTGCAGCTTTTTCTAGTTGTTTAAGGTAGGAGGGCAAGTTTAGTGGAACTTACTCTGTCATGGATGGAAGTGGAAATTCTATTCATAAAAATGTAATAGTTGAAATTTAAA
Source organism: Antilocapra americana (assembly GCA_007570785.1). Taxonomy (NCBI): domain Eukaryota; kingdom Metazoa; phylum Chordata; class Mammalia; order Artiodactyla; family Antilocapridae; genus Antilocapra; species Antilocapra americana. The sequence continues at coordinate 531,355 of ML661241.1, forward strand.
ATATGATTGATGGTATCAATAGCAGGAGAAATGGAGCTAAAGAACAAGTTAATGAGGTAAAAATAAAATTGCTGAAGTTTCCTAGAAGGCAACAGGGAAGGATTAGGAGATAGAAAATAGAAACACTAAGGAATATGGAAAACAGAAGTAAAAGTTCTAATATCAAATAAAAGGAACTCAAGAAATAGAGAAAATAAAAAATGGAGAGAAGCAACTGCTTTGAGAGATAGTGGAAATAAATTTTCTAGAATTGAAAAACGATAAAAGACTTCACGTTAAGAAGTCATAGAATACCAAACAGGAGAGAGAAGGAAAACCCATACTAGACACACTATAGTGAACTTTAAGAGCATCAAAAACAAAATTCTAAAAGCATCCTTAAAAAACAAACAGTATACCTACAAAGGAACAAAGACGAGTTTCATCTCAGACTTCTCAATAGCAACGTTAGATGCAAGAAGAAATATACAGTATCCTTGAGGAGATGAATAGGAGAGTTTTAGAGGGAAAAAGTCTGGGAGAGAGGGGAAACCAGTAAAAGGACCAAATTTGTAGAACTCAAAAGCCTCTACAGCGATAGTTTAACAGTACGAAAGGCCATGTGCATATCTTCCAGGACAGGATATTAGGCATGATTTACCCACAGTGGATCACCTTTCTCCTCTGGAATTAGAAAGAATAATTCCATCTTGCATTTGTATTACATTTTATACATTTCAAATTGCTTTAGCATGCATTACCACATTTGAACTTTTGTGTTGTTGTGTTATAGTGGTGCTGTGTGCCCCAATGTATAGATGAGAAAGTTGAGACTGATTAAAGTCATGTCACTGATCACTGACAGAGTAAAATCTAGATCTCTAAATGTCTAGCACCCTTATTTCTCATTTTTTCAAAATAGTGAAGAAGCATGAAAGCACAGGTGAGCTGAGAGGATTGTGTACTGATTTGTCAAAAAGACCTTTGTTGCAAGGATTTTTTTGCCTGAGGGTGGGCATTCTCAAGTGAAAAGTTAATCCATAAGAAGCTTGTGTTCTGCGTATTTGGCTTTTGTACTGTGATTGTCCTCAGTTCTGAAATATGATCCAATAATGAAAAAAAAAAACTTTTCCCCATTGGAATTCTTGTTAGTCATTTATGTGAATAAAGTTTTATTGGGATAATTATTGTAAATGTGGCACAAATGAATAGTGGCTCCAATTGCATTTTTAGAGAATAAATGTATGATAGTGAATTTCATGACAACTCACACAAATTATTTTGTTCTGAAAGCTACCAGCAGGAGAGACATTACTGTCTTGTCAGAGAAATGACAGAAAGGAAGAAAACCCTTCTTCAATTTTTTCTTCTCTAAATATGAAGTGTCCAGTTTCGTCCACCTCAACAGAACTGATTCAAATGTATTCTTTTTAATGGCTGAGTAATATTCCATTGTGTATATGTACCACAGATATGGGAGTATGGCATTGAAACATGTAGCTTATCATACGTGAAATGAATTGCCAGCCCAGGTTTGATGCATGATACAGGGTGCTCAGGGCTGGTGCACTTGTATGACCCAGAGAGATGGAATTGGGAGGGAAGTGGGTGGGGGGTTCTGGATCGGGAACACATGTATATCCTTGGCAAATTCACGTCAATGTATGGCAAAACCAGCACAATAATGTAAAGAAAAAATAATAAATAAATATATATTAAAAAATAAAATAATATGAAGTGTCTCTTTCCCTTGGAGCTCATAAAGGCCCTTCATGTTGTCAGCTGTACATGAGCATTCTTTTTACCTGCTACCTTGAGGTTCTTAAAGTCCCAGTGAAGGGAAAAAGAGAGCATAATTCTAAGAAACTGGCTGAATGCTAAAGGGCCAACATCTTTCTGATTGGAGGGGAATAGAACCATGAATGCAGCAATGTGTTAGCCCCATGACTAGTCTCCTCTTTGGTGGAGTGTTGAGCTTCAGAGAACCTCCTTTACATGTGGGAATATGGTCTCCTGCTTTGTGACTATACTTTCATTTTTGTCCCCATCTTAAAGAGTTGGGAATACTAGACCACCTGACCTGCCTCCTGAGAAATCTGCATGCAGGTCAAGAAGCAACAGTTAGAACTGAACATGGAACAACAGACTGGTTCCAAATCGGGAAAGGGGTATGTCAAGGATGTATATTGTCACCCTGCTTATTTAACTTAGAAGAGTACATCATGTGAAATTCTGTGCTGGATGAAGCACAAGCTGGAGTCAAGATTGCCAGGAGAAATATCAATAACCTCAGATGTGCAGATGACACCACCCTTATGGCAGAAAGTGAAGAAAAACTAAAGAGCCTCGATAAAAGTGAAAGAGGAGAGTGAAAAAGTTGGCTTAAAGCTCAACATTCAAAAAACTAAGATCATGGCATCTGGTCCCATCATTTCATGTCAAATAGATGGGGAAACAGTGGAAACAGTTAGAGACTTTATTTTGGGGGGCTCCAAAATCACTGCAGATGGTGACTGCAGCCATAAAATTAAAAGACGCTTACTCCTTGGAAGAAAAGCTATGACCAACCTAGACAGCATATTAAAAAGCAGAGATATTACTTTACCAACAAAGGTCCGTCTAGTCAAAGTGATGGTTTTTCCAGTAGTCATGTATGGATGTGAGAGCTGGACTATAAAGAAAGCTGAGTGCTGAAGAATTGATGCTTTTGAACTGTAGTGTTGGCAAAGACTCTTGAGAGTCCCTTAGACAGCATAGAGATCCAACCAGTCCATCCTAAAGGAAATCAGTCCTAAATATTCACTGGTAGGACTGATGCTGAAGCTGAAACTCCAATACTTTGGCCACCTGATGTGAAGAACCGACTCATTGGAGAAGACCTTGATGCTGGGGAAGATTGAAGGTGGGAGGAGAAGGGGACGGCAGAGGATAAGATGATTGGATGGCACTGCTGATGCAATGGACATGTGTTTGAGTAGGCTCTGGAAGTTGTTGATGGACAGGGAAGCCTGACTCTTCGCAAAGAGTTGGACACAACTGAGCAACTGAACTGAACTGAAAGATGTACTCTGAGAATCTGGAAAACCTTGTTTCCAACACATACACACACACACACACTCTATTCTAACAGAACCTTCATGCTATGAGATCACAGCCCTTGCACAGCCCATTGAAAATTAAAAGAAATGAGGATGGATGAGGTTTGCACTCTATGTTAGAAAATTTCATGCCACCCTACATCAAAATTGTATACAAATCAAATACAAAACCTTATCCGATAGTAAAATCTAAACTGGAGCTCCAAATGTAAAAGATGATTGAAGAGAGAATGAACCATATGTGGAGGTAAGCCTGAAAATCTTTTGGAATAGCTAATTTACATGTTAATTCCCTCTGCAATTTTAAGATTTGAATGTAATTTTAAGATTCTGCCTTACATTTGAAGTAGGATCCTTTGGGCATATAATTTATTACTGGAACCAAAACAGAAAAATATAAAACTTTTGCAGAGTCTGACTGGCACCAGCTGCATTTGGCATCATGCTTTTTAAACCCCATGGTTACTTACTTGAGTTACAGTCTGGATTTTTTTTTTTGGTAAGCTGGTATAGCTGGCAAAGTTGGTTTCTGGAGTCCCCAGTTTCTGAAGTCTGCTCCCTTTTCTCTGTGTTGTCTGCCATACCCCCAGTATTTCCCCGCCCGGCTCCTGGCCCTTCCCTTCAGACTTTCAGTACTGCCAATTCTCTTTTTTCCCTTTTATTAAAATCTACTCTGAGAAGTTGCTCTAATATCAATCATTTATGACTCAGTATGGATTTAAATCAGCTTCCTTCCCTCTCACAGGCAGCCTCCTTCTAAGCTTTATCTCCAATTATGGAATTAAAGACTTTGTCCCTTATTAAAGGGATTTCACTTATTAAAGGCATCACTGAACTTGTGGGGAATGTAGATTTTTGGCCAAGCTGATCATAGTCATCTTAGAAATTGACAGAATGATTGTATCACCCACAATACTTAACACAGTGGCTGGCACATCTAGTAGCAGTTCAGTGAGAATTTGCTAATTGGATTAAGTAGTTATTTATTCCTCCTACCAATAAGGCTTTGGCTGTTAGGTTTTTTCTTGGGCTTTCAATATTTCCCAGATGGATACTATGGGGGCTGGGCACATTGCGGATCCTGATATTACACTAAAGTTTGATAATGAGAAAAGTTGCAATGTTTGAGAAGATTGAATCTTGAAGGATAATTCAATGAGCAGTCACAGGATAGAATCAGAAAGCTAAACAGACATATATGAATCTTCCAGAATTGAAAATTGTTGAAATCACTGGAAGATTAGATCATATTAGTCATTTGCTATAAATCTGCTCTGCTGTACCTTCAAAGAAGAGTTTATTTCCTGACTGTCAGTCAACTGTGGCCTGATTAGAGGGAGCAGGAACTAAGGAGGTCAGAGTCTGGGCTTTGGAGTCATTTCTGATGAGTTTTTCTTTTGCCTAAAACACAGCAGGAAAAGTGAGTGCAAGGTGGAGAAGAGATTTACATTTTTTCCTCTTATTGCTCACATGAAGCTTAAATTTCCATTTAAAATCTTTTCACGGAAAGCCCTTGGAAAAATTGACCCCTGAAGCAAGCATTATTTGGAGAGTCTGGGATGTGGCTTTCTGGCAAGGTGTAGGTTTGAATGTGATTAGCAGACAAGTGCTATGCTGGGCCTCTTGGCTTCTACTGACTGGCATTCATCCGTACACCACTTAGTACTCTTTGCTTCTGCTACTACTGCTAGAAAAGTCCTTGCTACTGTTCTGACATTCTCCAGTACATTCTCGAACTTTCCTTCATTGTCATCTGGGAGTGGCTTGCACTTTATGCACATAAATCAATTTTCATTTTCACCAAGAAATCCTAGGACCAAGGAGTAGTGGTTGAGCTCAGATGAGAAAACTTCTTTAATTTCCATGCCTATTTGTTTGATATAAGGACAATGTCCACCGGCTTTGAAGAAGGAAACAGGTAGAAAACAGGGGTACTTTGCTCTACTCTTCACCAAGGTAATTGCCTTCACCATTAGGCAACATTTTATCCCCCATCTTTCCTACTCTCATTCCTAAGAAACCCCAGTTATTCTCTTTTTTGGCCTCATATTGTTTTTCAATATGATAGGGCTAAAACTGTTAATAAACAAGGGCTTTTGCTCCAGGGCTATAAAACCAGCCTTTTTCAAGTCTGCAAAATTTGTTTAGCAATTAAAGTAAAAGTGATATGAAATCTCACATATTCATGTAAGTGGCTCTTCCTTTCATGTTTTTGCCTGGCTATAACTTGGGATGCTTTCTAACCACAAGCTTTCTATTAAGTATAAAATGCAATTATTCTCTTAGAGAGGAAAGGCAAAATACTCCCAATGAACTGTGTAAAGAAGAATCCCTTTAACTGATGATAGCTTCTCTCAAATTAGAGCAAGAATTGTACTCTTTTGAACAATATGGGGCCAGGACAATAAAATCAGGAAAAATTTAAGAATAATGTCACTGCCCTAATAAGTAGTTTTCTACTGTGAAAAGCTTGTAAGCATTCTATTAAAGGCATATTTGGAAATTTAAAATTCATTACATTATAGGCTCAGTAAAGCAAAATGATAATGGTGAACAATCTTGAAGATCTTTCAATAAGAAGAAGACTTACTGGAATGTCTAACAAGTTTGCAGCAATAATTGAAATAAAATGTTATTTAATGTAGCTCAAAATCTGATTTCAGTTTCAAACAAGTAATACAATTTTCTTTAATCAAGACTCTTAATTAACCAAACCCTTTCCTGAGTTGTATTTTTGCAGAAAGAAGTGTGTCAAAAGATAACCATGTTCCAATTTAAAAAACAAAAACGGCATTTCCAATGTACTGTGGGTTAACTATGGGTTAAACACAATCTCTTAAGCCTTTTACAACTACATCACTAGTCTGAGCTGATGCCATCTATGGTTGGAAAGATGACTCCAAGACCCAGCAATATCTTCAATCTTCAAATATTAAATTTTGTTCACTAATGTAACTTACTCTACTGTACTCACTAAGGCAGGAAATTAGACTTATAGGATTTCCAGCCATAAATTTTAAAAGATAATAGTGTTTCAAGTTAACCCCCGGTTACCCAGACAAAAAACAATTAACCACAATATTTTATTCTCAGAACCAATGAAGAAAGGATTGGCCATGCCAGTGTGTCATTGTATTGGAAGTAGACCAAGATGATTGCCCATAGTTTGGAAACAATTTTTGTTTTAGAGTAAATTTGTGGTATTAGAAATTGATCTGGGGTGCTTGCTGTTATTCACTATATATAGTCATCCAGAACTGTGGGTGGCTTTAACATGGCAAGTGCTTTAAAATATTTTTTATCTAAATAGAAGAATGAATGTGTGCCCTGCACATTTTTAAAAAATATTAAACTAATTTTGTTGACAATTGCTCTTGATAATCTGTTTCCTTGTTATCTTGTACTCTTCCTACTCACTGAATCACTCGGTTTATTGTTTCAGGGGAAGACAAATATGATCTAGAACATATGTATCATTGTTCAGCTCAGAGTTTCAAACTGTAATTTTTTTGAATGCATTGTGAAATAATAGTTTAAAAAACCAGGCTTTAATTAAGGTAGTTTCCCTTTACATACCAAGAGAAAAAATAGTGCTTCACCGTCAGCCATTGTGTAGAGAGGATGAATGATACCAACATAAGGAAAGTTTCTGCCACTCAGGAAACCAAAAGCTGTTTTGGTGCTCAGAGGAGCTTAGAGATATTTAGGAAAGAATGTGCTTGGGTTTAGGATGTTGAACTCAAAGTTTGGGACACAAAAAGAGCTTGTATTGCCCTTCTTGTTTATAACTCTTGGAGGGGATCACATGGTACCTCATATCATCACAAAATAGCCACAGTTGAGTAGAAATGACACTATGGCATAATAAAGATAGTATTGGGGGCATACTAGTACTGGAGGGCTGTAAAGTGACCTTAAATTCTCATGTGACCTGATGAGAGATGCAAGAGTGAAGAAAGGATGGGTGGATTAGAAGAGGCCTGGTGTCAGGAAGAGGAGGGAGCTGAGTGAAGGAGTCTTACCATCAGAGTAATGGCAAGGTTCATGGTCCTTAGCAGGGAGTCAAAGCAGGATTCTCCAAAGGACAGGTGGTCCTGAGACACTGGGTAGTAGATACCTACACAAGACTTGAGGATCAAACTTCTCAACAGGGACCAGAAAGAAGCCAGACACCAACATGAAGCATAGAAGACCCTTCTCAAGTGCGTACTAAGTCACTGCAGTCATGTCTGACTCTTTGTGACCCTATGGACTGTAGTCTGCCAGGCTCCTCTGTTCATGGGATTCTCCAAGCAAGAATACTTAGTAGATTGCTGTGCCTTCCTCCATCCTGACCCAGGAATCGAACATGTATCTCCTGCATTGCAGGCAGATTCTTTACCCTTGAGCTGACCAGAAAGCCCTCTTCTCAAATGAAATGAAGCTGTATAAGCTCCCTCTGCACTTTGATATCATCTTGAGAAAGGAGAAGAGAAAAAATTTTGAGAAGATAGAGGGAGCCCTAATAGGAAGTTTGAACTTTGAATTGACTGAATATTACAAGAAGGATACTTGGGGGAATTGAGGCTCTAGAGCAAGATGAGATCAGATATAGAAAATGAAGTTGTTTTTTGTAACTGGATCAGAGTATGTAAATCTGTGCTTCCTCTAACAAATGTATCCTTCAATACTTTACAGACCAAGGCAAGTCTTATCTGCCTTTCTTTTTTTTTAAATAAAATTTTCAGCTTTATTAAAGTAGCATCAAGTTACATTTTTTTAATTTATTTATTCTAATTGGAGGCTAATTACTTTACAAATTGTAGTGGTTTTGTCATACATTGACATGAATCAGCCATGGGTGTACATCTGTTCCCCATCCAGAATCCCCATCCCACCTCCCTCCCAATCCCATCCCTCAGGTTAATCCCAGTGCACCAGCCCTGAGCACCCTGTCTCATGCACTGAACCTGGACTGGAGATTTGTTTCACATATGATAATATACATGTTTCAATGCTATTCTCTCAAATCATCCCACCCTCACCTTTTCCCACAGAGTCCAAAAGATTGTTCTATACATCTGTGTCTCTTTTGCTGTCTTTCATATGGGGTCATCGTTAAGATCTTTCTAAATTCAATATATATGCGTTAGTATATTGTATTGGTGTTTTTCTTTCTGACGTACGTCACTCTGTATAATAGGCTGCAGTTTCATCCACCTCATTGGAACTTATTCAAATGTATTCTTTTTAATAGCTGAGTAATATTCCATTGTGTATATGTACCACAGGTTTTTTATCCATTTGTCTGTTGATGGATATCTAGGTTGCTTCCATGCCCTGGATATTGTAAACATTGCAGTGATGAACATTGGGGTACACGTGTCTCTTTCAATTCTGGCTTCCTCGGTGTGTATGCCCAGCAGTGGGATTGCTGGGTCATATGGCAGTTCTATTTCCAGTGTTTTAAGGAATCTCCACACTGTTGTCCATAGCAGCTGTACTAGTTTGCATTCCCACCAACAGTGTTAGAGGGTTCCCTTTTCTCCACACCCTCTCCATCATTTATTGTTTGTATTGTTTGTAGAATTTTGGATGGCAGCCATTATGACTGGCATGAGATGGTACCTTGTTGTGGTTTTGATTTCCATTTATCTGATAATGAGTGATGTTGAGCATCTTTTCATGTGTTTGTTAGCCATCTGTATGTCTTCTTTGGAGAAATGTCTGGTTAGTTCTTTGGACCATTTTTTCATTGGGTTGTTTATTTTTCTGGAATTGAGCTGCAGGAGCTGCATGTATATTTTTGAGATTAATTCTTTATCAGTTGCCTCGTTTGCTATTATTCTCTCCCATTCTGAAGACTGTCTTTTCACCTTGCTTATAGTTTCCCTCATTGTGCAAAAGCTTGTAATTCTAGTTATGTCCCATTTGTTTATTTTTCCTTTTATTTCCATTACTCTGGGAGGTGGGTCACAAAAGATCCTGCTGTGATTTATGTCAGAGAGTGTTTTGCCTATGTTATCCTCTAGGAGTTTTATAGTTTCTGGTTTTATGTTTAGATCTTTAATCCATTTTGAGTTTATTTTTGTGTATGGTGTTAGAAAGTATTCTAGTTTCATTCTTTTACAAGTGGCTGTCCAGTTTTCCCAGCACCACTTGTTAAAGAGATTGTCTTTCTCCATTGTATATTCTTGCCTCCTTTGTCAAATAGAAGGTGTCCATAGGTGCATGGATTTATCTCTGGGCTTTCTATTTTGTCTCATTGATCTATATTTCTGTCTTTGCGCCAGTATTATACTGTCTTGAAGACTATTGCTTTGTAGTATAGCCTGAAGTCAGGCAGGTTGATTCCTCCAGTTGCATTCCTCTTTTCCAAGATTGCTTTGGCTATTCAAGGTTTTTTGTATTTCCATACAAATTGTGAAATTATTTGTTCTAGTTCTGTGAAAAATACCATTGGTAGTTTAATAGGGATTGCATTGAATATATCGATTGCTTTGGGTAGTATACTCATTTTCACTATTATTGATTCTTCTGATCCATGAACGTGGTATGTTTCTCCATCTATTTGTGTCCTCTTTGATTTCTTTAATGAGTGTTTTATAGTTTTCTATATATATGTCTTTTGTTTCTTTAGGTAGATTTATTCCTAAGTATTTTATTTTTTCATTGCAATGGTGAATGGAATTGTTTCCTTAATTTCTCTTTCTGTTTTCTCAGTGTTAGTATATAAGAATGCAAGGGATTTCTGTGTGTTGATTTTATATCCTGCAACTTTACTATATTCATTGATTAGCTCTAGTAATTTTCTGGTGGAGTCTTTAGGGTTTTCTATGTAGAGGATCATGTCATCTGCAGACAGTGAGAGTTTTACTTCTTTTCCAATCTGGATTCCTTTTATTTCTTTTTCTACTCTGATTGCTGTGGCCAAGACTTCCAAAACTATGTTGAATAGTAGTGGTGAGAGTGGGCACCCTTGTCTTGTTCCTGACTTTTGGGAAAATGCTTTCAATTTTTCACCATTGAGGATAATGTTTGCTGTGGGTTTGTCATATATAGCTTTTATTATGTTGAGGTATGTTCTGTCTGTTCCTGCTTTCTGGAGGATTTTTATCATAAATGGATGTTGAATTTTGTCAAAGGCTTCCTCTGCATCTATTGAGATAATCATATGGTTTTCATTTTTCAATTTGTTAATGTGGTATATTATATTGATTGATTTGTGGATATTGAAAGATCCTTGCATCACTGAGATAAAGCCTCCTTGGTCATGATGTATCATTTTTTAATATGTTGTTGGATTCTGTTTGCTAGGATTTTGTTAAGGATTTTTGCATCTATGTTCATCAGTGATATTGGCCTGTAGTTTTCTTTTTTGTGGCATCTTTGTCTTGTTTTGGTATTAACATGATGGTGGCCTCATAAAATCAGTTTGGAAGTTTACCTCCCCTGCAATTTTCTGAAAGAGTTTGATTAGGATAGGTGTTAGCTCTTCTCTAAATTTTTGGTAGAATTCAGCTGTGAAGCCGTCTGGTCCTTGGCTTTTGTTTGCTCGAAGATTTCTGATTACAGTTTCGATTTCTGTGCTTGTGATGGTTCTGTCAAAATTTTCTATTTCTCCCTGGTTCAGTTTTGGAAAGTTATACTTTTCTAAGAATTTGTCCATTTCTTCCAAGTTGTCCATTTTATTGACATACAGTTGCTGATAGTAGTCTCTTATGATCCTTTGTATTTCTGTGTTGTCTGTTGTGATTTCTTCATTTTCATTTCTAATTTCGTTGATTAGGTTTTTCTTCCTTTGTTTCTTGATGAGTCTGGCTAATGGTTTGTCTATTTTATTTATCTTCTCAAAGAACCAGCTTTTAGCTTTGTTGATTTTGCTATGGTCTCTTTTGTTTCTTTTGCATTGATTTCTACCCTAATTTTTATGATTTCTTTCCTTCTACTAACCCTGAGTTTAGTTTTTCATTTCTTCCTTTTCTAGTTGCTTTAGGTGTAGAGTTAGGTTATTTATTTGACTTTTTTCTTGTTTCTTGAGGTAAGCTTGGATTACTATGAACCTGCCCCTAAGCACTGCTTTAACTGAGTCCCATAGTTTTGGAGTTGTTGTGTTTTCATTTTCATTCATTTCTATGCATATTTTAATTTCTTTTTTGATTTGTTCTATGATTTTTTGGTTATTCAGAAGCATTTTCTTTAGCCTCCATATGTTGGAATTTTTAACAGTTTTTTTCCTGTAGTGGACATCTAATCTTACCACATTGTGATCATAAAAGATTTCAGGTTTTTTTTAATTTAACCAAGGCTAGATTTATGGCCCAGGATGTGATCTATCCTGGAGAAGGTTCCGTGTGTGCTTGAGAAAAAGGTGAAATTCCTTGTTTTGGGATGAAATGTCCTATAGATATCAATTAGGTGTAACTGGCCCATTGTATCATGTAAAGTATGTGCTTCCTTGCTAATTTTCTGTTTAGTTGATCTATCTATAGGTGTTAGTGGGGTTTTAAAGTCTCCCACAATTATTGTTTTACTGTTAATTTCCCCTTTCATACTTGTTAGCATTTGCCTTACATATTGTGGTGCTCCTATCTTGGGTGCATATATAATTGTTATATCTTCTTCTTGGATTCATCCTTTGATGATTATGTAGTGTCCTTCTTGTCTCTTTTTGCAGCGTTTATTTCAAAGTTTATTTTATCTGATATGAGTATTGCTACTCCTGCTTTCTTTTGGTCTCCAATTGCATGAAATAACTTTTTCCAGCCCTTCACTTCCAGCCTGTATGTGTCCCTAAATTTGAGGTCAGTCTTGCAGACAGCATATATAGGGGTGTTGTTTTTATATCAATTCAGCCAGTCTTTGTCTTTATATTGGGGCATTCAACCCATTTACATTTAAGGTTATTATTGATAAGTATGATCCTGTTGCCATTTACTTTGTAGTTTTGGGTTTGAGTTTATACACCTGTTTTGTGTTTCCTGTCTAGAGAAGATCCTTTAGCGTTTGCTGAAGAGCTGGATTGGTGGTACTGAATTCTCTCAGCTTTTGCTTGTCTGTAAAGCTTTTGATTTCTCCTTCATATTTGAATGAGATCCTTTCTGAGTACAGTAACCTGGGTTGTAGGTTCTTCTCTTTCATCACTTTAAGAATGTCCTGCCATTCCCTTCTGGCCTGAAGAGTTTCTATTGAAAGATCAGCTGTTATCCTTATGGGAATCTCCTTGTGTGTTACTTGTTGTTTTTCTCTTGCTTTTTAATATTTGTTCTTTGTGTTTAATCTTTGTTAATTTGATTAATATGTGTCTTGCAATGTTTTGCTTTGGGTTTATCCTGTTTGGGACTCTCTGGGGTTCTTGGACTTGGGTGGATATTTCCATCCCCATTTGAGGAAAATTTTCAACTATTGTCTCCTCAAGTATTTTCTCATAGCCTTTCTTTCTGTCTTCTTCTTTTGGGACTCCTATGATTTGAATGTTGGGGCATTTAACATTGTCCAGGAGGTCTCTGAGGTTGTCCTTGTTTCTTTTTTTTCCTCTCTGCTTAATTTATTTCCACTTTTCTGTCTTCCACCTTTATCCTATCTTCTGCTTCAGTTATTCTACTGTTGGTTCCCTCCAGAGTGTTTTTGATCTCATTTATTGCATTATTCATTTTTGATTGACTCTTTTTTATTTCTTCTGTGTCCTTGTTAAACATTTGTTGCATCTTCTCAATCCTTAACCCCAGGCTGTCCATTTTGTTTTCAAGATTTGGGATCATTTTTACTATCATTATTCTGAATTCTTTTTCAGATAGACTCCCTATCTTCTCCTCTTTTGTTTGATTTGTTGGGCATCTATCATGTTCCTTACCTGCTGAGTATTTCTCTGCCTTTTCATCTTGTTTAGATTGCTGTGTTTGGGGTGGCCTTTCTGGATTCTGTTAGTTTGTGGTTCCTCTTTATTGCGGAGGTTCCTCCCTGTGGGTGGACTTGGACGAGTGGCTTGTCAAGGTTTCCTGGTTAGGGAAGCTTGCATCTGTGTTTTGGTGGGTGTAGCTGGGTTTCTTCTCTCTGGAGTGCAATGAAATGTTCAGTAGTGAGTTTTGAGATATCTATGGGTTTGGTGTGACTTTGGGCAGACTTTATATTAAAGCTCAGGTCTATGTTCCTGTGTTGCTGGAGAATTTGTGTGGTATGTCTTGCTCTGAAACTTATTGGCTCTTGGGTGAAGCTTGGTTTCAGTGTAGGTATGGAGGCTTTTGGGTGAGCTCTTATCAGTTAATGTTCCCTGGAGTCAGGAGTTCTCTGGTGTTCTCAGGTTTTGGATTTAAGCCTACTACCTCTGATTTCCAGTCTTATTCTTACGGTAGCCTCAAGATGTCTCCTTCCATACAGCACCAATGATAAAACATCTAGGATAATGGGAAAAGATTCTCCACAGTTAGAGACACCCAGAAAAGTTCGCTGAGTTACATGGAGAAGAGAATAGAGAGGAGGGAGATAGAGATGACCAGGAGAAGAGAGGGAATCAAAAGGGGAGAGAGCAATCTAGCCAGTATTAAATCCCTGTGTGCTCTCCACAGCCTGGAACACCCATAGAGGTTAACAGAGTTACATAGAGAAGAGAAGAAGGAGGAAGGAGATAGAGGTGACCAGGAGGAGACGAGGGGGTTCAAAAGGAGAGAGACAGATCTAGCCAGTAATCAGTTCCTTATGTGTTCTCCACAGCCCAAAATACCCAAAAGATTCACAGAGTTGGGTGGAGAGAAGGGGGAGGGAGGAGATTAAGGTCACCTAGAGGAGAAAAAGGAGAGTCAAAAGGGAGAGGGGGCAATCAAGCCAGTAATCACTCTCCTAAGTAAAAATGGATACTGATGGTTGGATTCTCAAAGGTACAACATTGATAACAAATACCAAAAAGCAAAGATTAAAAATCTAAAGTAGAGGTTAGACTCTCAAAACTACAATATAAAAAAAAATCACAAAAATTTAAAAAAAATATATATGAAATTTGCTTTAAAATAGGGTTTATTTTTTGCAAGGTAATGATAGGTTATAAAAATGAAAAAATTAAAGGAGTAATAAAGGACTGAAAATTTTTAAATTAAAAAAATGATAATAGTAAAAATATATCTAGGAATTTCTCTGGAGCTGTTGCAGGCAGTGTGGGATCATTTTGGTTTCAGATAGTTCCTTGTTCCAGCTTATACTTCTCAAGGTCTATAGGCCCTTCCAAAGTAGTCAGTGCTAACTACAGGGTTTTAATCTGTTGCACCTGTCACTTCCAAAGTGGTTCCCTCTGTTTATTTTGTCTTCTTCTGTTTACAAGTCTCTTTGGTGTCTAATTTTCACCCTGACACAAGAGGGAGAAGGTGGTCACTTATGTAGGCTTGCTTGTTCAGTTGTGCTGTGGGGAGGGAGGAACACTACAAACAAATATCCCTGGCGTGTGTGTGGAGTGCTGGCAGTGTCTCAGCCACACTGGGTTTGCCCCTGCTCATGAAGTGTGTGCTTTCCCAGTCTACACTGCTCAGGTTCCAGGTTGCTCTTCAGGGGAACTATCTAAAGCAGGCCTTGGGTTGCGTGCACTTCCCAGGTCTCTGCTGCTCAGGTTCAGGTTCTCAGGTACTCCACAAAGGCACAGATTCAGTTGGGTCTACTTTTTGCGCCCTTCCCAGGTCTGAGCAGCTCCGGTGACCAGGTGCTTGGTGAGCACACTCTCCTCAGGTAGGGCGGTGTGTCTTATCACCTCCCCTGTCCCAGCTGCTCAATTTCCTGGGTGTGCAGCAGGAGCGCTGTCTCAGACGTGATGAGTGTCTCCTCTGGGGAGCTGATCTCTGGCTATGACCCTCCCAGCAGATGTTAACCATCCAGGATCCCAGGAAGACTTGGTTAGCAACTGGGAACCTGCTTGCAGTTTGGTAGAGAATGCCATCTCTGGGGCCGAGATTGCCCTTTTCTGGCTCTGGCTGTCCCCCACCTGCCTCTCTGCCTCCAGTGGGGGATGGGCTGCTCTGCAGCTGGCTAGCTCTCCTCTGGTATTTGCTCAGTCCTTTGTTCTCTGAGCGGGCCTAGCAGTGCCTTAGGCTAGAGCTTTGATTGGGAAAGTTCTCTCTCTCTTTTCTCTTTTTTTTTCACTCTCTCTGGGTATCCCACAGTTTGGGTTGCTATATCACATGAGTCCTCAGGGCATTCAGGCCCTGTCCTTACCCTAAGCAATGCAGCCGGCGCCTCCCTGTTCAGCCCCTGTTTCCTGGTGGTGGATGCCAGCGTCTGGGCTACTTCTCTGATGGGAGTTGCCCTTAGGCACATAATCTGTGGGTTTTATTTATTTAGTGATTAATTTTTCCTCCTGGTTATGTTGCCCTCTGAGATTCCAAAACTCTCCACAGACCCGCCGGTGAGAGGGTTTCCTGGTGTTTGGAAACTTCTCTTTTACGACTCCCTCCTCAGGATGGTTCTCCCTCCTTAACTCTTTTGTGTCTCGTTTTATCTTTTATATTTTGTCCAACCTCCTTTCAAAGACAATGGGCTGCCTTTCTGGGTGCCTGGTGTCCTCTGCCAGAGTTGAGAAGTTGTTTTGTGGAATTTGCTCAGCATTCAAATGATCTTTCAATGAATTTGTCGGGGAGAAAATGGTCTCCCTGTCCTATTCTTCCACCATCTTAGGACCGCCCCCCTTATCTACCTTTCTAACTCAGCAATGTCTCCCTTTTTATTAATTTTTCCAAGTCTTCTTTTTAATTTATTTTTTCCAGCTTTATTGAGGTATAGTTAGCTAATAAAATTGCTATATTTAAGGTATACTATGTGATTTGATATCTATATGCATTGTAAAATGATTAACACAAGCAAGCTAATGAATACATTCATCATGTCACATAGTTATCTTTTTTATT
>ML661241.1:547691-633325 GCA_007570785.1 Antilocapra americana
ATATATATATATATATACACATATACATATATATATAGTCACTATGTTATCCATTAGATCCCTAGAACTTACTCATCTTATACCTGAAATTTTGTACCCTTGATAAATATCTCATTGTTTCCCACACCCCCCAGCCCTTGTAAATGAAAATCTAAAGTCTGTTTCTGTCAATTCATCTTTCTTTTATATATTTACTAGGAGAAAGGTATGAAAGGAAGTGAGATGAGAAGAGAGGAATTCTCTATTAAAAGGCAGCTTTCTCTGGAAGTAGATATGCTTTATAATTGTATTAGCTAATACTAAATTATTAGCTAACAAAATAGTTTCCAATAATAGCATCTCAACATTCACTTTTGTCATCTCCTGTTTGACCACTTCCAATTTGCCTTGATTCATGGACCTAACACTCCAGGTTTCTATGCAATATTGCTCTCTACAGCATCATATTTTGCTTCTATTGTCAGTCACATCCACAACTGGGTATTGTTTTTGTTTTGGCTCTATTCTTTCACTCTTTCTGAAGTTATTTTGTCACTGATCTCATGTATCATATTGGACACCTACTGACCTAGGGTGCCCAGGATCTTTCAGTGTCCTATCTTTTTGCCCTTTTATACTGTTCATGAGGTTCTCAAGGCAAGAATACTGAAGTGGTTTGCCATTCCCTTCTCCAGTGGCACAATCTGTCAGCCTTCTCCACTATGATCCTACAGCCTTGGGTGGCCCCATATGGCATAGCTTAGTTTCATTGAGTTAGACAAGGCTGTGGTCCATGTGATCAGATTGGCTAGCTTTCTGTATTTATGGTTTCAGTGTGTCTGCCCTTTGATGCCCTCTTGCAACACCTACCGTCTTACTTGGTTTTCTCTTACCTTGGATTTGGGGTATATCTTCACAGCTGCTCCAGCAAAGCACAGCCGCTACTCCCTACCTTGAATGAGGGGTCTCTCCTCGCGGCTCCCCCTCCTGACCTTGAATGTGGAGTAGCTCCTCTCGGCCCTCCTGTGCCCATGTAGCTGCAGCTAAATGGAGGCTTGAACCTTTTAGAACTAACACCCAAAAAAGATATCCTTTTCATTATAGGGGACTGGAATGCAAAAGTAGGAAGTCAGGGAACACCTGGAGTAACAGGCAAATTTGGCCTTGGAGTCAGAATGAAGCAGAGCAAAGACTAATAGAGTTTTGCCAAGAGAACCCACTGGTCACACCAAACACCCTCTTTCAACAACACAAGAGAAGACTCTGCACATGGACATCACCAGATGGTCATCACCGAAATCAGACTGATTATATTCTTTGCAGCCAAAGATGGAGAAGCTCTATACAGTCAGCAAAAACAAGACCGGGAGCTGACTGTGGCTCAGATCATGAAATGCTTATTGCCAAATTCAGACTTAAATTGAAGAAAGTGGGGGAAACAACTAGACCATTCAGGTATAACCTAAATCAAATCCCTTATGATTGTACATTGGAAGTGAGAAATAGATTCAAGGGACTAGATCTGATAGACAGAATGACTGATGAACTATGGATGGAGGTTTGCGACATTGTAAAGGAGACAGGGATTAAGACCATCCCCATGGAAAAGAAATGCAAAAAAGCAAAATGGCTGTGTGAAAAGGCCTTAAAAATAGCTGTGACAAAAAGAGAAGTTAAAAGCAAAGGAGAAAAGGAAAGATATTCCTATCTGAATGCAGAGTTTCAAAGAATAGCAAGGAGAGATAAGAAAGCCTTCCTCGGAGACCAACGCAAAGAAATAGAGGAAAACAACAGAATGGGAAAGACTAGAGATCTCCTCAAGAAAATAAGAGATACCAAGGGAACATTTCATGCAAAGATGGGCTCGATAAAGGACAGAAATGGGATAGACCTAACAGAAACAGAAGATATTAAGAAGAGATGGCAAGAATACACAGAAGAACTGTACAAAACAGATCTTCATGACCCAGATAATTGCAATGGTGTAATCACTCACCTACAGCCAGACATCTTGGAATGTGAAGTTAAATTGGCTTGAGAAAGCTTCACTACGAACAAAGCTAGTGGAGGTGATGGAATTCCAGTTGAACTATTTCAAATCCTGAAAGATGATACTGTGAAAGTACTGCACTCAATATGACAGCAAATTTGGAAAACTCAGCAGTGGCCACAGGACTGGAAAAGTTCAGTTTTCATTCCAATCCCAAAGAAAGGCAATGCCAAGGAATGCTCGAACTACTGCACAATTGCAATCATCTCATACGCTAGTAAAGTGATGCTCAAAATTCTCCAAACCAGGCTTCAGCAATACGTGAACTGTGAACTTCCAGATGTTCAAGCTGGTTTTAGAAAAGGCAGAGGAACAAGAGATCAAATTGTGAACATCTGTTGGATCATCAAAAAAGCAAGAGAGTTCCATAATAACATCTATTTCTGCTTTATTGATGATGCCAAAGCCTTTGACTGTGTGGATCACAAGAAACTGTGGAAAATTCTGAAAGAGATAGGAATACCAGACCATCTGACCTGTCTCTTGAGAAACCCATATGCAGGTTAGGGAGGAACAGTTAGAACTGGACATGGAACAACAGACTGGTTCCAAAGAGGAAAAGGAGTATGTCAAGGCTGTATATTGTCACCCTGCTTATTTAACTTATTTGCAGAGTACATTATGAGAAACGCTGGGCTGGAGGAAGCACAAGCTGGAATCAAGATTGCTGGGAGAAATATCAATAACCTCAGATATGCATATGACACCACCCTTATGGCAGAAAGTGAAGAGGACTTAAAATGTCTCTTGATAAAAGTGAAAGTGGAGAGTGAAAAAGTTGGCTTCAAGCTCAACATTCAGAAAACTAAGCTCATGGCATCTGGTCCCATCACTTCATGGCAAATAAATGGGGAAACAATGGAAAAAGTGTCAAACTTTATTTTGGGGGGCTCCAAAATCACTCCAGATGGTGATTGCAGCCATGAAATTAAAAGACACTTACTTCTTGGAAGGAAGGTTATGGCCAACCTAGATAGCATATTGAAAAGCAGAGACATTACAATGCCAACAAAGGTCCATCTTGTCAAGGTTATGGTTTTTCCAGTAGTCATGTACAGAGGTGAGAGTTGGATGGTGAAGAAAGCTGAGTGCTGAAGAATTGATGCTTTTGAACTGTGGTGTTGGAGAAGACTCTTGAGGGTCCCTTGGTCTGCAAGGAGATCCAACCAGTACATCCTAAAGGAGATCAGTCCTGGGTGTTCATTTGAAGGACTGATGGTGAAACTGAAATTCCAACACTTTGGCCACCCCATGCGAAGAGTTGAACCATTGGAAAATACCCTGATGCTGGGAAGGATTGGGGGCAGGAGAAGGGGACGACAGAGGATGAAATGGCTGGATGTTATCACCGATTTGATGGACATGGGTTTGGGTAGACTCCAGGAATTAGTGATGGATAGGGAGGCCTGGTGTGCTGAAATTTATGGAGTCACAAAGAGTCAGCCACGACTGAGTGGCTTAAATGAACTAATAGCATCTCAGTGGGAGTTTATAAAATGGGGGGGTGATTAAGACTAGGCACTTTTGAAAAAAATAGTTAAGGAAGAATTATGTAGTAAGTGTAGTTTTCTTAACATACTTGAGGCTGCTTGGATAGTAATTATACCATGGTTCTTTCCCCTTTTTCTTAACCTGCTGGGACACAGGAGAGGTCTGCTCTGTATTTCAGATTATTCTCAAGGTAATACTGTGATGTATTAACATCACAGATTTTGGAGTTCCAATACTAGCTGTGTTCAGATACCTGGATTCAAATGCTAGCTGTGTGACTTTGAACAAGTGACCTCCCCATTTTAGCTTCAGTTTTCTAATCTGTAAAATGAGGAAGATCCTATATATGGCAAAGATTTGTTGTGATGGATAAATACAACATGAAAACATGTGAGATGTGATAGGTGCTCCATAAAAGCTTGCTTCTTTTCCCATGTCAACTGTGCTTGAGATCTTCCTGTTGCCTCTCCAGATCCATTCATCACCTTATTTTTTTCCCTTGTGTGTCCAAAGACTCACTTGCCTTGGACTTCTTCACTGGGCTTCCTTTTCCTCTGGTTCCTGTGTGGATTAGACCAATGGAGGAGAACCAGAGGGGCAAAAGTGAAGTTGGAATATTTCCTGGGATATGTATTCCCGCAGTCTCTTCACTGCAGGATGCTGTGAGCTAATTAGGTCCATCAAGGAAAGGTCATAGGAAGCCCTCTCCATGGAACACTCTCTCTCCCCTTCTGGGAGCAGCTTTATCCTGTTTCTGTTTCAAGGCTGAGGTGATAACTGCCCCCCTTTCTCCATTCCTCCCAGTACTTTATAATCTCTTCTTATGGTTTACCTCACCTCTGCAATTAATCCCTTTATTAAACTCTCCTCAAATGACTCAGTTTGAGTGTGTTTGCTTTTTTCTTGCCAGGACCTGGATTGGTACATTTTGTTACCATTTCTAGGTATCTGTGACAAATATAAGGAAGACACATGCATTCAGTCTCTCTGTCGAGGCTTGAGTCAGCTGCCCTGATCCTTTCTTTGAGATGCTGAGTGAAAAGAACACCAAACTAAGGATCAAAAGACTTGGGATTTTATTTTGCTTCTGTCATTAACTCCCTGTGAGCTGGAGCAAGTGACAGGGCTCATCTGTGGGTCTTGATTCTTCTGTAAAATGAAGGGATTGAATTAGATGACTTCCACAGTAACTTCTAGTGGTTACTCCACAGTGACTAAAAATTTCCCTAGTACAGTTGTAGCTGGCATTCCTTTAATGTTAACTTGCTAAGCTTTCCATACAGGAAAGGAGAATGATACATTTTCTGATCTTTCTTAAGAAAGAAAGAAAAAAAAAGAACAAACTCTTAAAAATGATAAATGAAGCCTTTAAACCTTCTAATCAGCTACTCTGCCCTCAGATTGGCAGATCAGGATCCTTGACATCTGAATTATTATTATTTAGAGACCATACTTAGAGCACTTCAGCTCGACTTCTTCACAACAGCAAGAGGCAGTAGAAGGAGACAGATGATAGGCAGAAGTGACAAACCAGGACCTTAGATGGTGATTCTTCCATGTGACTTTAGGAGGCATTAAAAGTTTTGGCTGTTGCTATAGCTGTTTGGATTGGACAATTTGTGAGCAAAGGAAAAGTAGAGAAAGAGGGGAATATTTACACACACTTGGATGAAGAACAATCGATGCATATGGAAAGGAATATAATAGCAAAGGGATGGTTTGGAAGGAAGAAAAAGACTGTGTATTGAGGTCTGTGTTCTAGCCCACTGTGTTGTGAGCTTTAATTATGTTGTGGGATTTAATCATCACAACAACTATGTGAGACAAATATGATAATTTTAGAGCAGAGGGAACACGCTCAGAGAGGCTGAGAAACTTGCCCAAGTTCACCCAACTTTATTCGTAATGGGAAAATTCAGCATTTGTACCTAGATTATAGATTTCAAAGTCTACACTTTCCAGAGCTTGTTAAGGGGTAATGCTGTGAATTACATCTTTTGATTTCAGGACATGCAGAAAGTTTTGAATAATTCATTCATGCACTCATTCAAGAAATATGTATTGTGTATCTAACATGTGCCAAGTGATGTTCTACATACTAAGATAAAGTGACTTGTGAACCAATCAGATGAAATCCCTGCTAATATCTCCTAGGAGCTTATCTCCTAATGAAGAAGAAAATAAAGGTACACAAGAAGAAAATAAAATAGGGAGGAATTGATTGGGAAGTGGTCACAAGTGATTTCTCTGAGAAATTGACTTTGAACTTGAGTCTAGAATGACTTAGGAGTTGGCCTGCAAAGATCAGGAATAAAGGGCATTTCAGACAGAGGTACAGCAGGGAAAAGGAGGGAGGTCAGAATAACTGGGGATGGAGTGAGAGAGTGAGAGGGTGAACAGATCATGTAGATCCCTGTAGGTTACAATGAAAGGTCTGACTTTTTAAAATATTTTAATGTATTTTTAAATTTATTTTTTGGCCACACAACATGTGGGATGTTATCTCCCTAACCAGGGATCTAATCCTTTTCCCCTATGTTGTAAGCATGGAGTCTTAACCACTGGACCACCAGGGAAGTCCCAAGGGTCTGACCTTTATTCTAAGTATGATGGCAAGCCACCAGTGCCCTCAATTACTTTCCCCACCCAGATCTTAATGGAAGGGTTTTCTGAGAATAAACTTGATAATTTAGGATCCCAAATGTGAATCTTATCTATCTCTGAGATGGGCAGAGTTTGAATATTCAATATCTTTCTTGACAAAAGCACTTATTAAATGCCAATTTGTACATGGCAGAAGGTTCTAGATCAGCAGCTGCTACCCCATCTGTGTGTGTGTGGATGTGACTGTGCAGGGATGTAGGGATAATATGAATGACTACAAGATCTGAAAGGTCAAGGAGCTGGGTGACAGTCCTCAGACTATCTCCTGTCCAAGTTCAGGAACATTATTCTCTTTTCCTTGGTGCTTGAGGCTATTTCCTGGTCCAACTGCTGGAGTCACTCTTGAATGAACTGCAGCTTTCAATGAAAATGAAGGAAAGATGTTTGCAGGACTTTGAATCTTACATTGGCAATTCCAATGAATGCCCAGGATGTATCTACATGATGCTGGAAACATTTATATGATGTTCGAATTACATAGCCATGGAGAGGAAATTGTTTATTCAAATGAACACTGAGAGGGCTGATTAGATTTCCTAATTCAACCCAAGACTATGTGATGGTAGGGATGTAAATAATTTGCTCACTGATGGAAGATTTCATCTTTCTATTAAAAAAAGATGGAAATAAGAGGGGGTAGTGCCTGGAGGAAGGCATGAGAGGGCTTCTGATATGCTGGTTATTGATCTGGGTGCTGGTTACATGGATGTGTTCAGTTTGTTAAAATTCAGTAAGATGTACAATTATGATTTGTTTACACTTATGTATATGTTATACTTCAATTAAGTGCTACAAAATATGAAGAAAATGAATGCAGCCCTGAAGGCATTTTCAATATAATAAAGCCAGGATAGTTAATAAGCCCTGGAGAAAGAGTTTGCAGACGTAGCTTTCAGTTAAATGTATTTCACTAACTCACATGAATAAAGAATCAGAATGTGGAGGTTTGAAGTGACAAAATAAATAACATCCTTTCTCTTCATCATCTTGTTGTGAACTGATTGAGAGAGACAAAGAAGTAAAGCAGTAAAGAAGATCAATAGAACTTTATTTCTAATGGAAGTGCTAGAGAAGGTGGCTTAGATGTGTTTGCCAAGTCGATTTCTTAATTCCAACCTTCAGAATTAGGCAGAGATACCCATCGAGACCCAAGAAATGCAAGAAAACTCTAGGTCTTGCTCACAAGAGGGAATTTATGACAATGAATAGAATAGAACTCCTTCCCTTAAAAGTTGGATAGCATCGCTGCATTGTTTACAATAACCAGGACATGGAAGCAACCTAGATGCCCATCAACTGTCGAATGGATAAGAAAGCTGTGGTACGTATACACAATGGAATATTACTCAGCATTAAAAAAAAATTCATTTGAAGCAATTCTACTCAGATGGATGAAACTGGAGCCCATTATCCAGAGTGAAGTAAGCCAGAAGCAAAAACAACAATACAGTATATTAACACATATATATGGAATTTAGAAAGACGGTAATGAGAACCCAACATACGAGACAGCAAAAGGAACACAGATGTATAGAATAGACTAGTGGACTTTGTGGATGAGGGTAAGGGTGGGATGATATGGGAGAAGGGCATTGAAGCATGTTAATTTTCATATGTCTAATCAATCGCCAGCCCAGGATTGATGCTAGGGGCTGGTGCAGGGAGATTTCCCGGGGGGGGGGGGGGGGAGGGGGGGGGGGGGTTCCGGAGGGGAAGCATATGTAAACCCATGGTGATATCATGACAATGTATGGCAAAAACAATTAAAAAAATAATAAAAAAAAGTTGGATAGGCCATACATGGTCTGGTCTGTCTCCCAAATCTACCAAGAGGAATTCCTTCTCTTGAGGAGGAGGAAATGTGAAGCTGAAGAAAAGTCAAGAGTCTTATGCTAATGGATGTTTCTCCACTTGGGAACAGAAAGCCAAGAGAAGGGGTATCCTCAGGCTTCCTCAACTAAAGACAGGAACAACCTCATTCATGACGATGATAGTAACTGCCATTTACCAAACACTTAATGATGGTGAGATACAGGGCTAACGGTTAACCCATACGTGTTTTTAAATATATTTTCTGTGTTCTCACAATAACCCCAGGAAATAAGTATCATTGTTACCTCCGTTTTGTAGATGGAGTAACCTACTCAAGATCACACAGCTGGGAAATGGCAGACCCAGGACTCCAAAAGCCATATCCTTAGAAAGAGAAGTAGCAAAGTGAAGAGTAGAGATTCTAGTACTGGGCTCCATGATTTATTTAAAAATCAATACCACTTACTAAGGGCTCCCCAGGTGACTCAGTGCGTAAAGAATCTGCTTGCAATGCAAGAGACGCAGGTAGACACAAGTTCAATCCCTGGGTCAGGAAGATCCCCTGGAGGAGGGCATGGTAACACACTCCAGTATTCTTGCCTGGAGAATCTCATGGACACGGTAGCCTGGTGGGCTAGAGTCTGTAGGGTTGCAAAGAGTTGGACACTACTGAAGTGACTTAACATGCATGTACCACTTACTAATTGTGTGGTCTTGGACAATTTACTAAACCACTGGTTAGTTTCCACATCAGTAAAATGGAGATATTATTTTCCTTCTCTGGGGCTCCTTTTCTTTTTCTGTGGAATGTATAGAGTAGATTAGCACAGTGGTTCTTAAAGTGTGATCCCTGCACCAGAAGCTTCAGCATCATCAGGGAGCTGGTTAAAAGTGATCATTGTACTGAATTAGAAACGAGAGAGTGGGGCCCAGAAACTTGTATTTTAATGAGTTCTCTGGATAATCCTGTTTTTCTAAAGTTTAAGACTCACTAATCTATAATAGCGAAGGCAATGGCAACCTACTCCAGGACTCTTGCCTAGAAAATCCCATGGACAGAGGAGCCTGGTAGGCTGCAATCCATGGGGTCATGAAGAGTCGGAAACAACTTCACTTTCACTTTCCCTTTTCACTTTCACGCATTGGAGAAGGAAATGGCAACTCACTCCAGTGTTCCTGCCTGGAGAATCCCAGGGATGGGGGAGCCTGGTGGGCTGCCGTCTATGGGGTTACACAGAGTTGGACATGACTGACGTGACTTAGCAGCAGCAGAGACAGCAATCTATAATAAATAGATGGCTTCAAGATTTTCTTCTAGTTCTACCAGTCTGACCTCTAACCTCAATGTTTGCTGTTACCCTTTCTTCTTTATCAGATGTCCACTCACTAGAGGAGACACTTCTTCACCTTCAAGAAGCTCTCACTGTCAGGCCAGTGGTGATGGGGAGTAGGTTGCATAAAGCTTCCTTGAGGTATGCCCTTTCTGATGGGGCAACAACAGTATTTTAGTCAGATCTGCCTCCCTAACCCAGATTGTGCTGGTGATAAATGAGAGGATAGAGATGTAAGCTGAACCCATTAGCCTGAAGTGGTAGTTTGTGTGAGCTGCCACAGTTGCCAGGAATGGCTGGGCTAGAAATGTGGCCTGAGACTCAGACCCCTACAGAATTAGACTGTGGGACACAGGAGATTGTGTTGTCAGCAATTCTGACTTTCGTAGACTTTTTCTTACTGCCCCTTCTCCTCCCCACAACCCCTAGATGGACCTGGCATTCTGACCTCCTATGTCCATGAGACAGGATTTGTCAGAGCAAGGCCAAGACCTGGGAAGAAACAGCAGGTTAGGACTGCAATTAGGAGCAGTTAAGGAACACCTTAAACATGCCTTTGTAATATAAGGCAGTGAATAACTTCCTCATTAACACCTCAACACAGCTGAAGGATAATATTCAGCAATTATGTGAAAGGGCTTTTTACAAGCTGTAGCAATGGAGTACTATTATTGTAAAGAGTATTGAATTAGACCCTTGGGCAAACCATAGGCTTCCAATAAGGCCAATACAGGGGTTTACATTTGTCTACATAGTTTGCTTTGAAGAGTGTCATTTAACATCTTAATTTGAGCAGTTCTCAAACATTAACATCTTACAGATTAATTTGTCAGATAACTAGCTATTACCTTGGCAATTCAATCAAGGCCTTGACAGCATGGGACATGGGGTAGGAAAATTTTGTCTGGATGCTGAAAATAAAGGCAGGAAGGCTAGAGGGAAGTTTAGGGATTAAGTGTTATAGCATGTGCAAATTACGTAGCACAGTGCCTGGCATGCAGAAAGTACTTAATAAAAACTGGGGGCATGGGGTACTGGTTAGGGAGAGCACTTTGGAGGAAGGCAGGGGCAATAAGCCAGTGGTTGTCTTGGGAAATGTTGGAAAGAAAGGGGGAAAAGAACTAGGTACAAAGAGGGTAGAGGAAGCAAGTCAGTTTGGCTGACTTGTTGAGGAGTGTGAGAACTGTTCAAAGGCCTTTGGTGTTCTCCTACTGAAAGACTTATGAAGGCAATGACAAAAAGGACTGGTTTGTTTTGCAATTAGGGAGGTTACTTTAAATCTTTTGAATTTTACTCTCAGCAGCCTTCAAAATGTCTGTGTCACACAGAAATCATACAGGTCAGTAACCTGTTGGCATAGAAATTAGTCTTTTCTCCAGACCCTCCTGACAGAATAATAACATGCTGCAGCAAAATCAAAAGAATTAACATGAATCACATAGCTTCTATTTTTAAAACTGTGCTCAACTGTATTAAAGAAACTACATTCGGGCCAATGCTTCCCTGTTGAAACTGGATCAGGGCTTTGTCACTCTGTCTAATTTGGGGAACTCACATGCCCAATCTGGGTATAACTTTCTTCCCTAGAGAAGAGATGTCTTCTAAGATCCTGTTCTGAATTTCCAAGCCTGTAATACTTGGTAAGCTTGTGTACTTACCTCCTCTCTCCCCACTATGTCCTTAATTCCTCTGGCTGCTGTCAGAAAGCAAGGGAATACTATCACGTTTGCATACAGACTGTACTCATGAATGCATAAAAAGCAAGGCAGGCTCCAAATACCACTGATCATCATCATCAAACCCTGCTACATCCCAGGGAAATAGAACAAGGACTCCAGCAAGGAATTATGTCCTGATTCTAGATACCAGAATGTCACATTGCATTGACCAATTCTTGCAGATGTTGTCAAGCAATAGGCATCAGGAGACATTAAAAATTCTCTTTATGAGCTTAGAATGACAAACATCAGGCATGCCTTTCCTCGGAGTTACAAACTGGGCTGCAGGCTGGTCGCCTCTTTTTCCCCTTCAGATCTCTGATGTGAGCTGAAGCCAAGGGCAAGGATCCTTGGCCCACCAGCTGTCTTGCATCTGGTCTATCCACGGGGCTCTTCCAGAAACGTCTCTACAAAAGTTCTCACCACAGCACAGCAGCAGCAGCTTGCTTGCCTCAGCAGGTTGCCTGTATGGCAAATGTGATTGAGAGGAACTCTTTCAATAATTGCTAGGACTTTGCTTGGGAAACTGGTTTCATTGGGAGTGCGTCCTTTGTAGAGTTTTAAATTTTCTTTATGTTTATTCTGCTTCCACCTCTCTTTGCTTCACCAACCCCAATGGTTTTAATTGAGTAGCAGTCCCCTTCCTTGAGACCCTAGTTTTCTCTCTGGCTGTCTCCCTGTCCTCCTTGCCATCTTTCCAGCTGCCAGGCACCTGGACAGAGACCAATGTGCAGACAGGATACTTCTTCATGTCCTGTTTATCCATGCGTGCCTGGCTTATCCAGAGTTCCTGCTGCTTCTGCCACTCTCTTCAGTCTCATTTCATACATCTTTGGGATCCTGGGAGCATCACTAAAGTCACATGATATATGTGAAAGCCACTTTAGCTTAAAGAAAGAACAGGGTTCACAGTGTCAGGTTTCTGAAAAAATTGGACTGATGAACCTGAAATAGGCTGGCAGGAAAATGGCCTTGGAATGTTTTCCTCTACTTGGAATGTCATTCCTCTACCAGAATGTCAACTTTATAAACCTAACTGACCACTGTTTCTGCTATTCCTGCAAAGCTCAGCTCAGACATCTTTACTTCTTTTGGAAAGCTATCAATGGACTCTTCTCTACTGGTCTTGTCTACTCTTAAGCAGCTCTAACATCAGCTAACATTTTATTGCATACTTCTTATGTTCCAGGCATTTTACGTGTATTAACTCATTGTATCCTCAAACTCATTTTGTAATACTGACACTCTATCCATTATAATTCCCATTTTACAGATAAAGAAACTGAAGCATTGGTTAAGGCATAGGTTAAGCAACTTGCCAAAAATTGCAAAGTTAGGAAGTGCAAAATCTGGAATTCAAAACCTAGGAACTCAGACACTCTACTGTCTCCCCTAGAATAGCTAATGTAGTATTTATTGCCACTAGTGTAATTATCCAGTTGCTTATCTGTATCCACAACTAGATTGAAAACTTTGTGCAGAGCAGAGGTTGTGTTTCATTCATTTCTCTATCCCCAGGGCCTGGAACAGAGATGCAAAATAGATGTTCAGTAACTGTTGTATGAATGAATGAATTTTGCTGAAGAAGAAAGTATAAGACTTTTAGAATCAGAAGACTTGGAGTTGTAGGCTGACTCTGCCTAGCTGTGTGATCCTGATAAAGTATACAGTTTTTTGAACTGGTTTTTTCTTTTGTGCAGTGAAAAATATTTTTCAAAGTCTTATTCTGAGAACTACATAAGTTGTTGTTTATGAAGCACCTAGAACAGCAAAGGTACTCAGTACATATTTCATTCATTCATCAGTCTATCCACTCACTCATTCAGAAAATAATTACTGAGCATCTGATTGTGAGAGGCGCTACAATATTTGTGGGGTAATCACCATGGACAAACAAAGTTCCCATCTTGTGGAGTTACATTCTGGTAAAGGAGGGGAACGAAACAAATGAGTAAGCAAATTAAAAATAAATATAAAACATTTATAAAGTAAATAAATAGAGAATAACTAGAGAGCTACTTAGTGACAACCCACTCCAGTATTCTTGCCTGGAGAATCCTGTGGACAGAGGAGCCTGGTGCGCTGCTGTCCATGGGGTTGCACAGAGTTGAACACGACTGAAGTGACTTAGCACACATGCATGCATTGGAGAAGGAAACGGCAATGCAGTCCAGTATTCTTGCTTGGAGAATCCCAGGGACAGAGGAGCCTGGTGGGCTGCCATCTATCCGCACAGAGTCGGACACAACTGTGCAGCAGCAGTAGTAGAGGGTTATTTTATTTAGAAAAGATGGTAAGGAAAAGTCCCTTAGGAGCTGTTGGTGTGATGTGTGGATTTTAAGGGGTGGGGGCAAGAAGAATGGAAACCCACTAACAGCCTATTGAAATAGTTATATTCAATAACTATATTCAATTGACAACTGTGTAGGTGAGAAGTTCCAACAGCTGGAACTAGAGTGGAAACAATGAAAATGGAGATAAATGGTCACATTTGAAATATCTTTTATAGCAGGACAATTATAACTGAAGAATGGATTAGATATTGGGGATGACAAGAATGGAGGAATTAAGGAGAATTCCTACCTTTGGGTTTGAACAACTAAGTGGATAGTGGTAGGTTTACTGAAATAAACACATCCCCAGGGATGTCTGGGGAAGGAGCAGGCTTGGGAGGAAAAACAAAAGTTACATTTGAGACATGTTACTATGGACTGAATGTTTGTATCTACCCCCCCCCCCCCCGTATTTGTATCTTAATACCCTAACACCCAGTGCAATAAGTCTTTGAAGGTGGGGCCTTTGGGATGTGGTTAATTTAGCTGAGGTCCTGGGAATTGGGGCCTAAGAGAAAGAGAGAACAGAGCTCTCCTTCTCCCCCACCTTCTCTCCTTCTCTCTCTCCCTCTCTGTCATGCGAGAACACAGTGAAAAGGCAGGCATCTACAGGAAACGGTGCTTATCAACAGCTGAATCTGGTGGCACCTGGATGTTGGATTTCCCAGACTGTGGATTTCTTTGGAACTGTGAAAAATAAATGTCTGCTATTTAAGACATCCAGTCTACAGTATTTTGCTATAGCAGCCTGAGCTGAATAAAATATTAAATTTGAAATGCCAATTAGATGTCAGAGAATATGTCAAACAAACAATTAGGTTTATGATTTTGTATGTCATGGGAGAGGTCAAAATTGGGTGATATAAATTAATGAGTCATTTGACTATGGATGGTATTTGATTTTATGAAAGTGGATAAGACTACTGAAGAAGTATATAGCTAGAAAAGGAAATAATAATGATAACAGTAATGGCAATAATAATAGTAATGATGATGACAGGAAATGTGTATGTAGTATTTATTATATGCTGGGTACTCTTCAAAGTGCTTTATATATATATTAAATCATTTAATCTCTACAACAAAACTATATGGTAACTGCTATCATTATCCCTATTTTACAGATGAAGAATCTGAGGCACTTATAGACTAAGCAAATTGCCCAATTTCACACTGAGTTAGTTACTAGCAGATAATATTCAGAACTGGAAATTTTGGCTTCTGAGTCCATTCTCTTACCTGCTATGTTCTTATTTCTTCTTAAGAGAACAGAGTTAGAGTTCAGCCCTTACGGCTCTTTCACATTTAGCTGGTAGGAAGAGGAAGATCCAGAAAAGGAGACTGATGAGGAGTAAGTACAAGAGAGAGTGCGGTGTCATGGAAGCAAAGGGAGTAAGGATCATCAATAAGAAGAAAACATTTAGCCATATTGAATATTTTTGAGCAGTTAAGAAGAGGATAGAGATATTTCCATTGGATTCATCAATATGGAGGTCAGTGGCAAAAACAGTTCCTTCCTTAATAGTATTTATATTTACCATTTCCAGAAAGAGTCCACTTCTCACTCACTACCTTCTTTTCTCAACCTTGATGATACCCTTTCAGTTCACTTCAGCCACTCACTCGTGTCCAACTCTTTGACCTCTTTGACTGCAACACTGCAGGCCTCCCTGTCCATCACCAACTCCTGGAGCTGACTCAGACTCATGTCCATTGAGTCAGTGATGCCATCCAACCATCTCATCCTCTGTCGTCCCCTTCTCCTCCTGCCTTCAATCTTTCCCAGCATCAGGGTCTTTTCAAGTGAGTCAGTTCTTCACATTGTGTGGCCAAAGTACTGGAGTTTCAGCTTCAGCATCAGTCCTTCTAGTGAATATTCAGAATTGATTTCCTTTAGGATTGACTGGTTTGATCTCCTTGCAGTCCAAGGGACTCTTAAGAGTCTTTTCCAACACCACAGTTCAAAAACACCAGTTCTTTGTGCTCAGCTCTTTATGGTCCAGCTCTCACATCCATACATGACTACTGGAATAACCATAGCTTTGACAACACGGACCTTCGCAGGCACAGTAATGTCTCTGCTTTTTAGTATGCTGTCTCGGTTGGTTATAGCTTTCCTTTCAAGGAGCAAGTGTCTTTTAATTTCATGGCTGCAGTCACCATCTGCAGTGATTTTGGAGCCCAAGAAAATAAAGTCTGTCACTGTTTCCATTGTTTCCACAACTATTTGCCATGAAGTGATAGGACTGGATCCCATGATCCAAACTACTTCAGTATTCTTGCCTTGAGAACCCCTTTAATAGTATGAAAAGGCAAAAAGATGGTACACTTTAGTACTGTCAGTTGCTGCTTTGGCCAGGAATTTCATCTGCCAGTAGGTATGTGCAGTTGGATCACTTTATTTCCTGTGGGATGTATCCTGAGTAGCACTTTATATTTGGACTTTTATCCTGCTGTCTTATTTTTGGGTGCCACAGTCTAGTTTCCTTGATTTTTTGAGGGGAAGGGGTTATTTCTTCTGGAGATATTTACCTATGTCATCAAAGAAGTATATAATATGCTCTTTCTTTAGTCCTACTGTTCCCACTTGCTCAGCTCGTTGGCTCAGAGTGGAAAGGGGACAAGATTACTGGCTGTTTTAAATGCAAACTCAAGGGCTACATCAGGAGGCAATTCTAATGTACAGAACTCCCTTCCTGCACTTGAGTAATCCAGGGACAGTATCTGAAGGCTGAATCTCCCTCCAGCAAGGATAATGATTCCTACTAGATGCTTTAGAGTAAGAACAGGTCACATGACTAGTGCCTCTAATTAGCCTCTCGGCAAGCTTCAGTTTAGATTCCTTATTTAGGGCACAGCAGTCCTTAGATAGGCTGTGATTCATTTCTACCAGTGTGCGAACACATTTAAGTACATCAAAAGGAAACTGAGTTCCAGATGGAGTCTTCTTGAACAGTGCTGCCTGGGGTGGGTGAGCAAGGCTACACCTCAGCCTCCATAGGACTAGACATGTAGAGAGGGAGCTTCCCATTGCTCTCTAATGAGGAAAAGCAATGCCCTGGATAAGATGTCATAAGCCTGTGATTTTTCCCTTAAGCTCAGGAGAGCAGATGGCAGGAGCACAGCAGGGGATTGACAAATGCTTATCATTACTTCATATTAACTTTCGCAAAACACGTCAATATTGGCCTTCCCTGGAGATTTCAATTAAGGCATTGCTTTAAAGGAGAGCATACACGGAGCTGAGTCCTTGGCTTCTATCTGCCATTCCACATGAATTTGGAGCTCTTAGGGGTCAAGAAATCAAGGCCCTTGACTTCTCCTCCAAAAGTGTCTTCTTCCAATAGAATTGGTTCAGGCTAAATAGCTACCCCAACACCTTGGGGTATTTCATTTGCTTTGCATTTTGACTATTTGAATTTCCTTGTAATTCGTTAATCCTTCAGGATTGTGGGAGCCACAGAGCATAGATAGAGGAAGGGTAAACACTGGTGTTAAAGAAACTCGAGAAAAAGAATGAGTTATAAGAGAGAATGTGATCTTGAATAGTATAATTGATCCACAGACTGGTGGGAGGCTAAAGAAACTGAGGAGGGAGAGATCCCAAAGGCAATTAGAGAAAGGGAAGTTAAAATGGTAAGAAAAGATGTGGGGCACAATACTCACTAAGAACAGACTTGAGGCGAGATATAGCCTCTGAGATGATGAAGCGTTATATGAGTAAGAACATAAGAACAAGTAAGATAACCACCCTCCACTCCTATCCTTCCTATGGATCTACTTTTATTCCACCCCAAGGTTAAAGCAAAGGAGTGCATTAAGGGAACAGAAAGTAAGGCAGAGGGGCCTTGCCATTAGATCAGAAACAGAAACATCTGAAACTTTCCACTTGAAAAACTTGGCAAGATCAGACCCTCATGAGACCTTAGAGGAATCTCAATTTAACTCTTATTGGCCTGCATAGTGCAAGGGTGTGGTGTGCTTGGAAGACTTGCAGTCCCGGGAGAGAAACGTGACCATGAAAAGTTTCTTTAATATGTGGATGGAATAATCGTTTTTTTGTTGTAAACTACTTAAGACTTGCTGGAAATTTGTGATCACAGTGCAACCTGTCTCCAGGTCTGCTCTTCACCTCTACCAAGTCCCACCCTTTCAATGATGACTTTACCTTCTTTTGAGTTTCCAGGGAGAGTATATTTTTAATGCCAAGCAATCAATTTATATGGGTCTCTGCCTGTAATTTAAGTTTAGAGTTAGATTCTTTACAATAAGAACAGTTTATTGGCCAAAGTTAGACCCAACTCATAACCAACAGATTAGCCAATGTAACAGTTTCAGACTGATGAACACAAGGGGTAATCAACCACAGTTTTCCAGAACTTCATCAGTGAGTTGAGCCTCACCCAAAAGGAAGTAGAAGATGAAATACTGCTGGAACAATTTATCTGGGCCCCAGGGGTTTTGTGCCTGAAGAATTAGCTTGAACCTCAAAATTAGCTGTAGACAGAAGAGTAGAAGCCCAAGGGGTAGGATTTCAGGGGTCGTATTCTTAAAAATATATCACTTCTCCCACCTACTGGCAGATGGCTTAAATTATTTTAAAAGGTGACAGAGCCTTGCATTTCATAATCCTTCTTTGACTCTTTCAATCTTCCTAACAGGGGCCTTGGCCACAGTTACAAAGAGGTGTTAGATCCTTTTTTGAGAGTGGAATTTCTTAGCGGAAATGAAGGATAGAGCACAAGAGTATTGCCTGCTTGAAAGTAGGAGTGGTGGGCCCTGGGAAAGTAAGAAAGGAAAGACTGGAAATGTGAAAGCCAAATTACTGCTTTACAGTTTTGAGAAGGATGACTAGCCTTTTTCAAAGCAGGAACTTAAGGAAAATTCACCCCAAGGATATGATAAGATTCTTCTTCAATCAGTGAATGGTTTCAGTTATTTGCCATGTCAACACTGTGCCTTTGGAAAGGACTAGAAGTGCTGCAGATATTTTGCCTGCAAGTTAGAGTGTTTCTGACTTAGCAGTTCTTTTGACCTTCCCTGCAAGCTTGATGAACCTTAGAATATTTTTCTTCTTTTTTGAAAATGTCAATTTTTCATCAGTCTGCTTTGATCAGATATTCCTTTTGTCCCCAGTTATTGGGTCACTTCAAATAATCCTTAGATTATTCTAAGAAAACAATCTTGGGTGGGGGGGTAAATTCTCCTGTGCAGAGTGGAGACATTCCTAGGGATGTACACACAATAACAGTTTCCAATTAAGCAGACACTTTTGCTTTTTCTTTGAGGGGGAAAGGATTGAAACAAAGGACAAGTGATCTCAAGTTCCAGGCTGGAACTCTTTGGGTCTCATTCATCTGAGCTCTTCTGCCTCAGTAGAGAAGATTTATTGCGACAGCTGGGTAGTGCCCTTGCTCTGCAGCAGAACAGAAGT
Source organism: Antilocapra americana (assembly GCA_007570785.1). Classification (NCBI taxonomy): domain Eukaryota; kingdom Metazoa; phylum Chordata; class Mammalia; order Artiodactyla; family Antilocapridae; genus Antilocapra; species Antilocapra americana. Next base: position 566,504 of record ML661241.1, read on the forward strand.
CACACAATGAAGATGCAAGAAAGAAAGATGTCTGAAGTTTCTCCTTGTTCTAGTAGACACCACAGACACCTTCATTATTATCTTTCCAGCTTGTTTCACATAAAAAGGTTTTGTCGATTTTCATTTCAGCTGAGCTGGGATGGACCAGAAACCAGAGGCAAAGGAGCAGCAGATGGCTGGTCAGAGTTCAAATGGGTGGAGGGAAAATCAGTATGTGTTTGCAGCATTTTTATACTATATAGAGTGCTTGTGTGGAAGAGCAAGAAAAGATAGAGTAAGACTCCTTTCCAAGTAAAACAGTCTCAGTCTATGGGGCATCCCACTAATAGGCTTTAAGCCACCAGGATTGCAGGGAAGTATGGCAAAGCCAAAAGCCCATCACTAGTTCCCAGAGGACATCTAACAATCCAGTGTCATTTCTTTTATTAACTTGTAAACAGCCCTGGAATGTTAGCTATACTCTAGTAGAAATGAGAAAAAGACATGAGGCAAATAGCCAGGAGAATATTAGGTTCAATACACACACATCACCAGCAATGCCTCTTCCTGTCCTTTGAGTAACTCTTCCTTTAATCTGGTGGAATGATTGGTTCAAGGATAAATTGAGTTGAGGAATGAACTTTAAAAATTCTAGGTTGAAGCCCATGAGTTAGCTGATCCAGAAAATCCTCATACACAGCTGAGGCTCAAATCACAGCGATTAGTTTAATACACACTAGGGAGTATAAATATTTGGGGCTGAGGAAGTAGGTTTAAAATTATGTCATGTTTTTATCGGAATGAAATGATATTATGATTACACTGAAGGAAAAGTTTTAAGGAAATCATCCACAATCCCTCTAACACAGCAGCTAGTTTCACTTTTGCATTTTCCTTTCTAGTCTGTGTCCAAATGCATGGGCATCTTAACTTTGTTTTTTAATTTTATTTTTAAGAAAAATTATATATAGTGAAAGCACATAACATGATGATTTACTATACATGTACATGGTGAAATGATTACTATAGTCAAACTTCATATATCATCTCCTCACATAGTTACCACATTTTTTGTGATGAGAACAACTGAACTGTACTCTTTCAGCAAATTTCCAATATTCAATACAGTATTATTAACCATAGTCATCATGTTGCACTTTATATCTCAATAAACTTATTCATCCTCTGTAACTGCAACTTGCAAACACATTTTTTAACATGGCTGCAAATGAAATGAACATAGATTCTCTGTTCTGCTCTTTTCTCATAGCATCATGTCTTAAACATTTTCAATGTTCTCCACCTGATCTTTACAGTCTTTATCAAATTTTCACTTTAATTTTTGTGATTATAAGAATGATGCATGATGACTGCAGAAAATTTGGAGAGTACAACAAAGAATGAATTAGGAAAAGAGCACCCACAATTTCACTATCAATAGGCAACTGGTAAAAATATACTAGCCTATCTCCTTCTAGTTTTTTTTACAATCAGTGTATTTTGCATAATTTGAATTATATTGTGTATGCATATGTATCCTGCTTTGATTTATTAACATTATGTAATAAGCTTTTCCCTAGGTCCTATGAGTTATTATAAACATACTTTGTGAGGACTGTATCATTGTCCATTGTTTGGAAGTTTCCTTCCAAAATAATATTACATTATTTTGATAGTCTTAAATATCAGTGTTGCTAGAATGAGCATTGTATTAATTAGGATAATGCCAACTGCTGTAATGAATAGACTGCCTAACATGAAATGTCTCAAATCAGAGAAGTTCGTTTCAAGTAATGGAATGAATTCTGAGTCAGGTCACGGTTCTACTTAATGCTATCATTCAGAAATGCAGATTTCCTCACTGTTTTTCATTAACTGTCACTTGAACATCATCCTCAGAGTCACAGGAAGAGAAAATAGAGCAGAGAGGAGGTACGCCTACTTCTTAAGAATGTTGACACACACATTTGCTTGTGTTTGTTGGTTGTACAACCACACACAATCAAGTGAAGCTTGAAAATGAAGCATAGCTGGGCAGTCATATGCCTGGGACATCTATTACCGTGGAATAAAAAGAAAGATTTAGAGATTCAGAGAGACAGCAGTCTGCCACAAACATATTTGTGTAGAGATATTTATTTGCATTTCAGAATTTTTTCATTAAGATACATTCTTAGAAAGAGAGACTAAATACTACTGCTTTTAAACCCTACTTCACTCTTGCTCTCTTATTTTAATGCATCTCCTGGACAACCTGAATGTCCTAGTTTCTTTCAAGAAGGATCCATGAATGATGTATTTCCTGAGCCCCTGCATATCTGAGAATTTTTTATGCTTTTACATATGAGAAGTAATTTCTCTAAATATAGAATCCTTGGGTTATAAAAAATTTCCCTTAATACTTCATAGCTATATTTCCATTATTTTCAGTATTCATTCATTCAAAATATTTTAAAATTTTTTCCAGTTTTATTGATATATAATTGACATGCAACATTGTATACGTTTAGAATGTACAATATAATGATTTGATATATGTATATACTGTGAAATGATCAGCACAAGTTTAATACCTAGAACGTTATATAGCTACAAAGTCCCCCCACTCCACACTGTGGTGAGAACTTTTTAGATCTACTCTCAGCAACTTTCAAATACATGATCCAGTATTGTTAAATATAGCTACCATGCTAAATTGCATATAAGAACTTATTTATCTTATAGCTGGAAGGTTGTATCTTTTGATCACTTTCACCTATTCCCAACCCCCACCCCTTACCTCTGGCAACCACAAATCTGATCCCTGTTTCTAGGAATGTTTTTTTTTAAATCCTATATGTAAATGAAATTGTACAGTATTTGTCTTTCTCTACCTGACTTATTTCACTTAGCATATTGCCCTCAAGATCCATCCACATTGTCCCAAATGGCAGAATTTCCTTCTTTTTTTTGGCTGAATAGCATTCCACTGTATAATTCAAAACTCTTCTTTGAGCATCTGCATATGCCAAATATTGCTACAGATATCGAGAATATAGCTGTGGACAAAACAGACTAATTCCTTGCTCTTATAGAGGGACAAGTGAGTTGTACTAGGTTTTACCTATTTGCTGCCAACCCTGAGCCATTATCATCTTGCTCTGGGCCTTGAAGGACTGACCCCCTTGTGGACTGCTTTCCCCAGGCTCCTTTATTGGCTAGTTTCCTTTTTTTTTCTTTGATGGTAGGCACTGGGAGGGGAATAGAGGGCAGGAAGATAGAGGAGATGGGGCATTTCTTATTTGTTCTCTTTCTGTTTCTGTATTTCATCTCTGACAATAGCTGCATCCTTTTAGAAATACAGCTCCTTCCAAGATGCCTGCCTTCCACAGTTCCGCTTTTCTCATTAAAATAATCTGAAGCCATTTCTGTTCTTTTCCCTGATCCTTCCATGAGTGTAATGATCAGGGGGAACAGCAGGAAAGAGATGGAATACTCAGGAGGTTTAACTAAGGATAGTTTAATGATGAGACTATTTACAGAATGATGGACAGGGTTAAGGAACTCACAAAGGATAGTGAGACGACCAAGTGTAGCAACAGCAGGAAGCTGTTACTAATGGTAGGCCTGAATGCATGAGAGTTACTAGGAGCAGGTAAGGCATAAAACTGAAAGAGGGGCTGCCAAATAGGCGCTGTCATCATAGGTAGAAAAGCACAAATATTTCCAAAGTGATAGACTGGCTGGGGAGAGGAAAGACTTGTGGGGAGTAAGTGCCCTGATTTCACTCTTCTGCTACTTTTAGATGTCCTGCCATTTCTTCCCATTTTCCAAACTCAACTGGAAACTAGAAACCATGGAAGCTCCAGTAATGCAGTCTGTATAGGTCATCTTTCCAGGGCACTGAAGGAAAGGCAGGAGATGGATCTGGAGACTTACAAGCAAAATGGGTTTACACTGCTGCTTAGTTGCTTCAGTCATGTCTGACTCTGTTCGACTCTGTGGACTGTAGTCCACCAGGATCCTCTTTCCATGAGATTCTCTAGGTAAGAATACTGAAGTGAGTTGCCATGCCCTCCTCTGGGGGATCTTCTCAACCCAGGAATCCAACTTTTGTCTCCTATGTCTCCTACATTGGCAGGCAGGTTCTCTACAGCTGAGCCACCAGGGAAGCCAAAAATGGGTTTATGCTAGCACTTAATTTTTTTTCCTGCTTTGATACTTATGCGATTTCATTTTTCTTGAAATTTAAAAAAAAAAAAACTTTGCCAAGGCTTTGCTAAAATTTGAAGTGAGTATCCTTCAAATGCAGCAAACATTTTTAGAGCTGATATTTCCATTTTTTGTTTTTAGTTTAGCCTGTTGGGCAGTTAGATAGGTGTATTCAGATGTGGAGAGTTTTAAGGAGTACTTTTTAGAATTAAAGCATGAACTGGAGGCACTGGCCAGAGATCAGGAAGCTAGATAGTCTGTGGTAGTAGAATGGCCCTTTGATGTCTGGTATGAGGATATTATTGTGAACATTTTTAAACACTTAAGAGCCAAGGATTTTGATAACTTCCTTATATGTATTGGCTTATGCAATGATCACAAACTCTTAATAAACTAGGCACTATTACTTTTTTAAATTATTTCTTGTTGAGAAATTGGTTTTCCAGGGAATTTAAGTAATTCACTCAAGGTCCCACAGCTGGAAAGTGATCACTGAGTTGCTGATCTCAATGTAGTACTTCTTCCACTGAAAGCTGGGTTCAATCTATAGCAGTTCCCATTCCCTGGCAAAATAGTTGAATTTGGCTGGATCCAGCTTTGAGAAGAAGCTGCACAAATGGACGTAAACTCTGTTGTGAATCTTTCTAGGTCAGGATGGCTCTAGTGCTGTTGGAAGGTAGTATACTGGTTAATAGCAGAAGCTTTTTAATCATACTGATAGGAATTAAAAATCTGACTTTGCTACCTATTAGCTCTATAATCATTTTTTAACTTTCTATTTTGTATTAGATTATAGCTGATTAACAATGTTGTGATAGTTTCAAGTGGACAACAAAGGGACTCAGTCATACATATACATGTATCCATTCTCCCCCAAACTCCCCTCTCATCCTGGCTGCCATGAAACATTGAGGAGAGTTCCCTATGCTACACAGGAGGTCCTTGTTGGTTAACCATTTTAAATATAGCAGTGTGTATATGTTGATCCGAAACTTTGTAACTATCCCTTCCTCTGATCTTTCTGCCCTGGCAACCATAAGTTCATTCCCTAAGTCTGTAAGCCTGTTTCTGTTTTATAAATGATGTTCGCTCATACCATTTCTTTATAAATTCCCCATATAAGGGATGCCATGTGATGTTTCTTCTTCTTGGTCTGACTTACTTCACTCAATATGACAATCTCTAAGTCCATCCACATTGTTGCAAATGGCACTTTTCATTCTTTTTAATGGCTGAGTAATGTTGCATTGTATATACATATATATATATGTTGAGGTCCTTTAATGGACCAGAACCTAGTGGTCCGGAGTTGACAATAAGAAAGTAAAAGAGAGAAAGCGGCTGATATTCCCTGGTTTACACAGAGAACCAATAAAGCCTTTGATACAAGGTTTGCACAGCTTCATATAGGTACAGGCGCCCTCTTGAGGAGGTCTTGAAAGCCTGGACAAGAAAGAGCTCAGCGTGTTTCCACACTCCAGAGACTTAGCCTGAAGGAGAGAGAGAGCGAGAGACACCGGAACCCAAGCTCTGACGGAACACGGGTGTTATATTCAACATATGTGGTTATATATGTGTCTTACAAGATAGCTTTTTCAGCAAAGATAAAGATCAAAAGTCCAGACTTACAAATTGTCAAGGAAACGTAAGGCTAGAAGACAATCCATATCAAAGAGAGAGGGTTATAAATAATCACTTTTAACATATGGTCCATATAAAAAAGGAAGAGGGTCGTAAATAGTTACTTTTCACTGTATGGAAAAGCTAACAAAGGAAATGCATGCATTCCTCAGTCCGGGAAATGGCTTGCTACTCCTCTTAATTCTTGAATATTCAGGAATTAATAAGGAACAGAGGATTAATGACAGATCAAAAGCAGCACACAGGAAGCCTCCTGTTAAACACTCCCTGACATATACACCACAACTTCTTCATCCATTCCTCTGTCTATGGACATTTAGGCTGCTTCTATGACTTAGCTTTGTTCTATAATCTTGGGAAAGTTATTCAATCTCTTTTCTTCTAAATTTTCTTATCTGTAAATTGGCGTTTGCTTTAAGGATTAAAGGAGTACCTGCCATGTATTAGGCATTCAAAATTGCTGCTATTAATGCTGAATGACTATATGGGTCAGGATAAGCTGTGTGGGAGTGGAATTGAAGTCTTTAACATTTGGAATGTTGCTGCACCAGTAGGTAACCAGATACATCTTTTTCTCCCCTAAGGATATTGAATACTGTAGTAGCCTGGAAGGAAAAACTGGGCATAATTTACCAAGATCCTTCTGTGGTGGTGGTTTAGTTGCTAAGTCATGTCTGGCTCTTGCAACTCCATGGACTGTAGCCTGCCAGGCTCCTCTGTTCATGGGATTCTCCAGACAAGAATATTGGAGTGGGTTGCCATTTCCTTCTCCAGGGAATCTTCCCAACCCAAGAATCAAACCCAGGTCTCCTGCATTGCAGACAGATTCTTTACTGACTGAACTATGAGGGAAGCCCAAGATCCTTTTAGTTCAGAACAGCTGTTCCCTTCTCTAATGTCACAGGGATCACTTGGATGGACAAAATATAACTTGGGTATTTCACCTCTGGGCTCAGAAAACACAATGCTCAAGGCTGGTCCAAAGAATTACTTGGACCAGGGACTTATTCAGAGAAAGAATTTGATATGAAGAAGTTATTCATGTAAAGAGTGATATCATAGGTTCATTTTACCATACATGCAAATATACTTTTTCTTGCATGGAGCTTTAAGTATTTGGGGGAAATGTTAATGGCCTTAGTTGGACAATATTGCCTTGTTCCTTAGTGTCTTACACCTGGTGACCATTACACAATCACATTACCTTCCTAGACCTTGTTACTGTTTGAGTTTGAGACTGGAAAAAATATTTACAACATATATAAATACAAATTAGCAACATCCATAACATACCAACTGCTCTACAAATCATTAAGAAAGTGACAAACAACCCATTATCAATATGAGCAAAGCATGAGGCAGCCTGGTTGGGAGGGGAGTTTGGGGGAGAATGGATACATATACGTGTATGGCTGAATCCCTTTGCTGTCTGCCTGAAACTATTACAACATTGTTAATTGGCTATACTCCAATATAAATAAAATAATTTTTTTAAAAAAAGAAATATGAGCAAAGGTATGAATAGGCAATTCATTGAGGAAATACTAATGGTCAATAAGCATATGAAAAGATGCTCTTTCTCACTACTACTCAGGAGAATTAAAAAATGAAACAATAGATGTTTTTGCCCATTTTGTTGGCAAAAAATTATAAATGATTGATTATATGTTATGTTATGTTGATTAGGATGAGGGAAACATATTCTCACACACTACTGGTGGGAATGTAAATCGATATGGCTATTCTGTTGGGTAATTTGGCACTATTATACTAAATTTAAAATGCAAATATACTTTGATGCAGCATATTCACTTATAAAAATGTTTGCACATCTGCACAAGGAGACTTATACAAGGATGTTTATAGTTCTAAAAGATTGTAAACAACCTAATGGTCCATCTGTATTGGAAAGACTAAATAAAATATTGTACCTCCTTGCTATGAAATACTACTCTGCAACTGTAAACAAAATGATATAGAATTATCTGTATTGACATAGAGAGAGCTCCAAGACAAAGTTTTAGATGAAAATTTTAGGTAGCATAAAATTATATGAAGTATGATCCAATTTTGTGGGGAAAAAAACAAATTCTGTGATTATGTTTGTACATGCATAGGAAAAATCTGTACACAAAATTGTTAGCATTGAGGTTATCTCTGGAGTGTGGTATAGTATGGAGAATGATGAAGAGAAGCTTTCATATTTACTTTATATATTATGCATCTGTATGGTTGACATTCTGAATTTTTTATTTTTTTAATTTTTTTTTCATAGAAACTCCCTTTATTAAATGTCTGGTGGTTTGTACCATCCAGAAAATACAATCTTAACAATTCTCTGAAAAATTCACCTGTTTAATTTTAAATTTTTTAATTTTTAATTGCAGTAGATTTACAATATTATATGTTTCAGGTGCACAGCAGTGATTCAGTATTTTACAGAATATATCCATCAAATGTTATTTATATATAATAATGGCCATAAGTCTTTATCTGATACAATAAAACTTGTTGCTATTTTATAAATAGGAGTTTTTAATCTCTTAATCCCATACACATAATTTGTCCTATCACACTTCTGTCTCTCCTTTGATAACCTAACCATTAGTTTGTTTTGTATATCTGTGTAGTTGCTAAGTCATGTCCAACTCTTTTGAGACCCCATGGACTGTAGCCTGCCAGGCTCCCCTGTCCATGGGATTCTCCAGGCAAGAATACTGGAGTGGGTTGCCATTTCCTTCTCCTGAATTTTTTTAACTACAGTATACTCTCATACTTCCTGATGAGAATGTGTTTGTGTATTATTTGAGTAATTTTTTTAAATAAAAAGAGTAAAGGTAAGAATGGATTTGAAAGCTTTTCCTTTTCCTTCCCATTGGAAGATGAGAAAGTGTGGATGGAAGAGACAGGAAACAGAGGAAGTGAGAGTAAGGCAAAGTGAGATATTTCTAAGTACTCTGGCACCATATATATTTTTCAAAGTCAATGCTACCTCAAGTCAGAAGATTATTTAAGATCCTGTACCAGTCTATGTTAAGAATTAGACTTCGTACAACTGTAAGAGAAACATATTGGAGGAAGGAAATTAACGTCTGAAAAGGAGAATTCAAAAATCACCAGAAAGGTCACTAATAGCTCTGGAGCAGGTGCAAGTGTTGAAAGTTATGGGGAAATCTGAAAGGTAGGCATGTCAGGCTTCCAGAGCTGGGCTGTGAAGGGGAATGATGTAGATGACTGTAGAGACTGCTGGCTTTGTGTGGTTACAATACTGCCTCTGTGAGGTTGCAGTGGTGATCCTGGTGTAGGAAAGACTAGCTGGAGATGGAGCAGAAAAATGTGAGGACAAACTGGAGCCTATCAGTACCTATGTCCCTTACTCGCCAACTGAAAAAAGAATGCACCACATGAGAGCTATGAGTTTTAGGTTTATTTGGGGACTTACTGAGGACTATACCTAGGAAATGGCCTATCAGAGAGCTCTGGGTAACTGTTTCAAAGAGGTAAGGGGGAAGATCAGTATATAAGTGGTTTTGGAGAAGGAGTACATACAACCAAACCCACATCTTGGTAGAAGGTTACTGTTAATCACAAGGAATAGGTATCTTAGCTAATGATTCTGGTGCTTTTCTAATTATGGGAAGATACAAGAATCTGGATTCATAAAATTTTCTCCTGAAAGTATATATCTGAGGGCCATTTCTGCCAGTTTTCCCAGAGCACAGGGTGCCTCAATCTTGGTCTCCACCCTGAATTCATTTTAGGTCAGGGACTGCAGTGGCTGATGACTCAATTCTTGTAGATGTAGGTGGCACGTGACATTCCTTTGTTGCATGTTGCTTCTAACCAAATTTGACATTTTTGGTGTAATGGCTACTGGTTTAGACTTTTGCCATTGAAATCTCATACAGACTCACTTTTGGCCAACTCTAAGCAAACATCATTCAGAGAAGAGGATTTGGGGAAATGTAGTTCACAGTGTACCCAAGTCCACACGAGAACAAACTAGCACAGATCCTATACAATAATGACCAAAAACATAATAGGGGCATTTTATAAACTAACAGATATGATTGCGTATTCACACTGAGGTTGGATTGGAAAGAATTCTATCTTCATTTTGTAGCCCTTTTTGAACTGAATGCGGTTGTAAGCCCTTTTGGTTTTACTTTGTGACTAAATAGTCACAATAGGACTGCAGAGTTGTTTTCAGAGCTCAGGGATTAGCAGGAAGTGATCTGTGCTGGCAGTTCATTCATGTCATTCACTCAGTGAATATTTATCAGAGTCCCTACTTTGTGATGATTGCTGTGCTGATGATGTGGATATAGAGTGAGGAAAACTAGACATGGTCTCTGCCCTTGTATAGTTTCCATTCATGTGGTTGAATCACAAATATGTGGATAGTCAATTACAAGCAGATATAAAAATTATGAATTTGGTAAATACTATGAGTGAATACATTCTGATAGGTTAGGGGGGAGATTTGAGAGGCCACAGAAGATTTTAGCTATGATTGAAAGACAAGTGTTTAACTAGGTGATAGACAATCCTGATGATCACAGTGGGAAATAAAGTACAGAGTGTATATAATTTTTCATACAAGAGTGAAGGCATGAATCTTCACTGAACAGAGGCTGAGAATGAGAAGAAACTGGGAATCTGTGATGGCTCTTAACTGCAGCCCAGTGGGAGTTTATATTCAGTCAGTCTCTAGGCTGCCCCTTACCTTGGAAACTAGCTTTGGTTGGGTTGGTGATTAGACTTGTTGGTCTAGGTACTAGCTGAAAGTGAGAGCCTCTTACCTACAGTTCCATGAAAATTCAGAATATCTTTTTCTCCTATGATTGGGAATTGAGATGTAGGTCAAAGTCCAACCAATTCTACCATTTAAAGGAGACCAAGTATTTACTGGGGATATGGCTTGTAGCTGTTTCCCAGGTGGAGCAGATCCCCAGCTGTATATTTAACTTCACACACAAATCTGTGAGTTCTTGACTCTGGGTGGTTGACTGAGGGTCATAGAAAATATGGGCTCTAAGTAAGATGCTCTTGTCTCTGATGGAGTGTCTGATGAAGTATAGATTGGAATCCATGGATCCAGGGCAAGAGTGGAGTTACCAAAGCAAAAATGAGAGCAGAGCTAACAATTGTACAGGAAAGCCAAGTTTCCAAAGTTAGGAGGAGAGTAATCTGGAGGGTCACACAGTGCTGGGAGTCAGATATGGAGATCTGTGTACAGATACAGGAACTTGGGACCCGTGTGATGATAATACATATCAGAAAAAGTGGTTAAGTATATAATAGCAGTGGTGATGGTGACCATGTCTGTCATACTTGTCTAGAAAGAGGCTGTCTGCTAGCTGATTTTTCTTCATTGGTGGGCAGGTCAAACATTTATGGAAAACATTCAGCTAGAAATGTCTTTACTACTCCATGTATGTTTGCAAACTCTTAGTTGCTGGTATGTGACAAGTTAAAGAACTTGAAAGAAAGAAAGAAAGATAGTGATAAGTCATGTCTGACTCTTGCGATCCCATGAACTCTAGCCTGCCAGGCTCCTCTGTCCATGGCATGCTCCAGGCAAGAACACTGGAGTGGGTTGCCATTTCCTTCTCCAGGGGATCTTCCCGACCCTAGAATTGAACCCAGGTCTCCCACATTGCAGGCAGATGCTTTACTGACTGAGCTACTAGACTGTAAATTGATTATTTCACTGTGCCTACTGTTTAGTTCAGCTGATTTTTTGATAAAAAGACCTTCTCAGGGAAGAAAGTGATATGTTGATATGCATCATTCTGGCCAAACTCTTTATCTCATAGCTGATCAACAGTTTGAATAGCTCTAGACCTAGCTCAGGGCTAGAGTGAAATTTGTTGGTGCTATTTGTTGTTTAGTAGCTAAGTCTTGTCCAACTCTTTTTGACCGCATGGACCGTAGCCCTCCAGGCTCCTCTGTTCATGAGATTGTCCAGGCAAGAATACAAGTGGGTTGCCATTTCCTTCTCCAGGGGATCTTTCCAACCCAGGGATCAACCTGTGCCTCCTGTATTGGCAGGCATATTTTTTTTTTACCACCGAGCCACAAGGGAAGCCCAGAGTGAAATTTAGGAGTTGTCAATATATTTGCAGTATTTGAAACTATGCAGCAGATAAAAATTTCTCAGGGAGCATTTAAAGAATGAGAGAAGAAGAATAAGAAGGATATCAACCTTTATTTGGTAGTTCATTAACTGAGCATTTACTGTCCTAAGCACTTTACATGCATTATCTCATTCAGTCTTCACAATAACCTCAGGAGGTAGTAAGTATAATTATTCCTATTTTACACTAGAGCAAACCAAGTTTTATGGTTACTGATATTCTGAACCCAATTTAATGTGTGTGGGTTTTTCCACACCACTAATCAATTACACCACTAATCAATTCTGCAACACAAGCTGTGTGTCCTACAATTCAACTAAATTCTGACATCTACCTGGAGAGAAAGTTAGATCCCACAGGATGAGGACTCAGTCCCACAGTATTGTCCTCCTCTCATTCAGACTCCAGTCATAAGTGAGTTTTTCACCTGTGCTTCTGACTTACCAGCTGTAGATTGGAGGTTCCAATGGCCCCTTCTTCAGATTCAATTAATTTGCTAGAGCAGATCACAGAACTCAAAGAAACATTTTCCATACTATATTATTACTAGTTTATCATAAAAGGATATAACTCAGGAGCAGCTATATGGAAGATGGATGCATAGGGCAAGGTATGAATGTTGCAGGAAAGAAAGTGGAGCATGAGAGGATGGTCACATCCCAGGTCTCAGACAAGTCCCTGGGAGGACTGCCAAATGTGGGTTCTTGGCCTCACACAGAAAAGAACTCAAGAGTCAGCCATAGTAAGGTAAAAGAAGGTTTATTCTGGGAGATACATACACCATAGAGTCTGGGTCATCTCAGAAGGTGAGAAGTGCCAGGGTACGGAGTTGTCAGTTTTTATAAGAATGGGTAATTTCATAGGCTAATAAGTGGGAGAATTATTCCAACTATTTGGGGGAAGGGACAGGGACTTCCAGGACGTGAGTCACTGCCCACCTTTTGGCCTTTTATGGTCAGCCTCAGAACTGTCTTGGCACCTGTGGAAGTGTCATTTAGCTTGCTGGTGTATTACAGCAAGTTTATACTGAGAATCAAGGTCTAGTGGAAGTCAACTCGTATGCCATGTAGGACCTAGTTAGTTTTAACCAGTTTATATTGTATCCTCAACAGCTATGTCATTCTTTTGAAGGCTGTGTCTTGCCTGTCTCATGAGGAAAGGGCACATAGCTTCCATGACCTCTCCAAACATATCACTGTCCCTTAATTACCACATATTCAACAACCCAGAGGCACTTTCAATCTTGTTCTTTTTTTTCTTGAAGCCTTCATTACAGAGGCAGGATTGATTAAGTCATCAGCCACTGGTGACTGATTTCAATTTCCAGGCCATCCCCTCCACAGAGATCAGGTGACTGGAACTGAAAGTTCCAACTCTTTAATTAGTTGGTTGGTTCTCCTGGCAAAGAGCCCCCATCCTTAGGTGTGGTCCAAAAGTCACCTTATTAACATATCAAAAGACACATTTATCATACTTATCACTTAGGAAATTCCAAGGGTTTTAGGAGCTCTGTGCCAGAAACAGGATGAACACCAAATTTATACTTTTTATTACAAATCATAATATCACAATTACAAAGCCAGTAAGTGGCAGAGCTGGGAATCTAACCCAAGTTCTCTGACTCCAGAACTTACACTCTTAATTGCTAAGACCTACCCGGTTGCTGGCTAGAAGGGGGAACCCCAGGGCCTCTTGCCAGCAGCTCCTTCTGAGAAAGAAGTTCCTTAGGGGCAGAATCAGATACAGGTTGAAAATGGCCCCCTGAATCAAGGAGTTTTGACAACAACAACTAAAAAGGGATTTGGAATAGGCTTACGGGAGGCAGCGTCTGTTCACACACCAGAGATAGTTGCTATTACCCAATGTGTGCTTTTTGGTTTGTTTGATAGAGTGGGTTTGTTGCATGAATTATCTTGACTTGCTTTTATGGGTATGGGCCTTTTTTAATGGCAGAGTGATCTTTAAAGGTACAGAGTGGGCTTCCAGTGTGGTGCTTGTGGTAAAGAACCTGCCTGTCAATGCAGGAAACAGGGATTCAGTCCTTGAGTTGAGAAGATCTCCTGGAGGAGGGCATGGCAATCCAATCTGGTATCCTTGCCTGGAGAATCCCATGGACAGAGGAGACTGGCAGGCTACAGTCCTCCATAGGGTCGCAAAGAGTCAGATATGACTGGAGCAACTTAGTGCTCACCCACACCTTCTCCTACAATGTTGGATGTAGAATGGATGGTTCCTGGATGTTGGAACTATTTTGATCATGTCAAACTGGCTTGGTTGCAACATTGTGGGATCATCAGGACCCAGAAGAGAGCTTCTTGGGATGTGGGAAGAGCTGAGAATTTGAGCTGGGAGAGATTTGAGCATTCTCAGCCTCAGGAAATATTATAATCTTTGCTCTGCAAATACACAGAAAGATTTGGCTCCTATGAAACAGGAACAATGTGGGTAGGCCCCTTGGGCCTTGGGCTTCTGAAAGAGAACACACTGCAGCTTTCTGCTATTTCAGCAAGCAAGAAGGCATGAGATGAGAAAGAAACTGACATAGAAGCCACACACCTTCCCATGAGCTCAGAACAACTAGCAGCAAACCTGACCTTCTCCAAGAGGAGAAATTATCTTAATTAGCAGCTAGTTCATAGAGATGAACTATGTTCAGACAAACTGAATAAGACTCATCTTTATGTTATTTTCTTCAAATACATACAACTACATGCTTTAGCTTCATTTGTTGTCTCTTACCACTCCTTACCTCCTGTATCCTACTAGACACTTGATGGTGGCAGGGACTTGATCCTATTCATTGCTATAGGACTGTGCCTAGAACAGTGCCTGGAACACTGTAGGTCTTCAATAAGTATTTGTTGAATGATTAAAGAAAAAGAGAAATGGGTCTTGGAGGAGGAAGGACAGGAGCCTGTAACCATAGAGACACTTGCAATAAAAGAATAGTTGTTAAGAACACAGACTCTGGCATTAGACTGTCTGGCTTCAAAACCTGTCTCTGCCACTTACTAACTAGGCGGTTAATGACTTTGGGCAAATTGTTTAACTTGTGCATCAACTTCCTCATCTGGAAATGGGAACAATAGTATCTGTTTTATAGGGTTGTTTACAAGGTTGAAGGATCCAATAGTTGTAAAACACTTAGAATAGCACCAAGCATATAGTAAAAGCAATAGAAGTGTTTACTAAAATAGATTTACTAAAATATTATTTTGGCAAGTTTAGTGCAGGAAAGCACAAAGTATGTGGAAGGAGATAGGTTATCACTCTCTGAGCAGTTGCTATCTTCTAGGTGCTCTGCTCCGTGGGTTACTTGCATTACTTCATTGAATCTTCATGACAACTTTGTGAATTAGGTGACATTATTATCTAATGGTACAGATGAGGACACTGCATCCAAGCCATGCAGAGCTGAAACTGAAACCCAGTACTTCATCTGAGCAGTACTGACTTTAACCTGTAGATCATAAGGAAGGGCTGTCTGTTTTTTAATTGATATTTATGTTGACTTAAAGTGCTGAGTAATGCGGGAGACCTGAGTTCGATCCCTGGATTGGGAAGATCCCCCAGAGAAGGGAATGGCTACTCACTTCAGTATTCTGGCCTGGAGAATTCCATGAACTGTATAGTTCATAGAGTCACAAAGAGTCAGACACGACTGAGTGAGTGACTTTCACACAATATATCGACTTAAAGGGCTTTCTAGGTGGAGCTAGTGATAAAGAACCTGTCTGCCAATGAAGGAGACAAAAGAGATGTGGGTTCAATCCATGGGTCAGGAAGATTCCCTGGAGGAGGGTATGGCAAGCCACTCCAGTATTCTTGCCTGGAGAATATCATGGACAGAGGAGCCTGGTGGGTTACGGTCCATGGGGTCGCAAAGAGTTGAACATGACTGAAGTGACATAGCACGGATGCATGTTGACTTAAACACACATACACACACAGCCTGAGAGCTGTGAGTTTCAGTTTTATTTCGTGACTCACTGAGGACTATAGCCCAGGAAAAAGCCTCTCAGATGGCCCTGAGGAACTACTCCCAAGTGGTAAGAGGGGAGATCAGTATGTATGTGATTTTGGCAAAGGGGGTACCGTGCAACCAAGCACACATCTTGACAGAAGGTTGCTAGCAACTAGTCACAAGGAATAGCATCTTAGCTAATGGTTTTAATACTTTTCGAAGTATAAGAAGATGCAAGAATGCACATTTACCAAAAATTTTTCCTTAGAATATCTCACTATATTAAAGCCCTGTTTGCCAGTTTCTCCAGTTGACAGAGTCTCTTATTTCTAATCTTTGCCCTGAATTCCTTTCAGGGTGTATTGTAGGTAGAACTGACAGATGGGGCAACATTTTTTGTTTTACACTTAAAATTTTATTTTCAGTCCTTAGCAGAGAGTGGGCACTCAAAAAGATCTGATGAATTTGAATGAATGATGAATAAATAAATGCTTTTAAGAGGTGCAGAAAGAGAAATTCCAACCAAAGATTAGGGAAGAATCTAAGAAGACTGTGGAGGCAGCCAATCTGAAGTAGGACTGGAGTGAGCAATCTGAGCCTGCTCTGACTGCAGTGAGGATGGCCCTGGGTTGTTCTAGTACCCATTGGAAGCCACTTGGAGGTCCTAGTATGTGGCTGGAGGTTACAATTATATTTTCTAATTAAAAGGAAAAACATGAGTATATGGGATATATTTTCATTTTAAAAATGCATACAACAAAGACAAAGCAAAAATTCTCTTTGACTTACCTTGACCATTAGTTTGATGTGCATCCTTAGAAATTTTTCTATGAATTAGACTATATATGTACAAATAGAAATATATTATTTGGTTTTGTGTTTTTTTTCACATGAATATATTGCTATATGCATTGTTCTATGGCTTGCTTTTTTGCATTCAATAACAAGTGTTTCAACTCTGTTTCTGTGTTAGTATAGACAGATCTATTTCCTTTTAAATGGTTGCCCAGTGAGGCATATGATACTGACTGTATAAACTATAGCTAATGTAAATACTCTCTTTATCTTTATTTCCTCATTCTATATGCATGTATCTCTGTCTTTCTCCCTCTCCTCTCTCTCTCCTTTTCTCCTCTCCTTCCTCCCTTTCTCTCCCCTCCTTTTTTCTTTCTTCATTTCAAACAGTACTGAGCATCCTTGCAAATGCCTGTTTCTGCTCATCTACAACAATTTCTCTGGATAGAGAATTGGAGGTGGAATTGTTTGGCTGGAGAATAATCTCACTTAAAATGTAGTGGATAACTGCCAAGGGATGTAATTAGAATTTATAAAAGGAGAGACAATAAATTAGTTATCTCTGAACTCCTTGGTCTCTCTGGTCCTGAACTGTTTCTTTTCCTATTTCTACATGGTTTTTCTTTAGCTTCTCTGTGAGGCCACTCTTCAAAAATTTTACTCTGTCTCAACATAGCTAAGCAATAACAATTTTCTGATTATACTCATCTCTAGGAAATTGTGTGGGAGGGAAGGGGTGGGGGGAGGGGTGGGGGAGGGGCAGAGAGGGCCCTAGTGGCCACATGGCAGCAATGCAGTCCTGACAGCTTGGGCTCAGCTGGGGAAAGGGATCCAGAGACCTAAGAATGGAATTGGTTGCGGAGAGAGTCAGGACAGCTGCAGTGTTTGTCTTTTATAGCTTAGAATGTATCTTCATATACTTTTCTTTCTTGTGGGGTCTTGGAGAGCCCTTCACTCTGGATAATCCTTTATCCTTCCTCTGACCCCAAATCAAGAACAAAGGAAGCCATACATTTTACTGAGAATGAGACATTTAGAAGAACTAGTGCCGTCTACAGTCCTGAAACTTGCCCACATGTTTTCTTTGGAATTTCCCCACAGATCTCTATTTATTCCTTTTGCTTCAAATTATGCCTGTGTTTGCTAAAACTTTGGCAGTCAAAATAATAGTAATAATAAATGAGTAATCGATGATTTATAATTCAGTGATAGTGTTTTCTGTTAGAGTTTTTAAACCAGTTCTGCAGTGATTTTGATTTTTAGTAATTGTCTTTGCATGTTTGACTACATTATCGTACCCACCAGATATATAGTGTTTACTCCCTTAGTGTTTGCAAGCACTCTGAAGCTCAACATTTCATTTACCAGTTGTAGCAACCACTGCTGTCCTTGATTTTATAGAAAACAACACTCAAGAAAGGTAAGTTACTTGCCTAAGGTCACACAGCCTATGACAGAGTCATGTTTAAATACAGATATGCTAGTATTTATTTTCCTTGGACATTCTGTTACAATCTATGGTCTTTTGGCTTTATGATTAAATTTTATTTTTTTCAGCCTGAAAATATAAACATGATTTTGGTTATCTCCTTTTGATCCACTGAAGATGAGGAAACTAAGATTTGCATTTTGAGTTTCCCAAGCTTGATAAACAAACAGACTCGCGGACTCTGTGGAGGAGGGCAAGGGTGGGGTGCTATGGGAGAATGGCATTGAAACATGTTAATTATCATATGTGAAATCAATCGCCAGCCCAGGGTTGATGCTCGGGGCTGGTGCACCGAGATGTCCCAGGGGGAGGGAATTGGGAGGGAGGAGGGAGGGGGGTTCTGGAGGGGGAGCATATGTAAACCCATGGTGGGTTCATGTCATTGTATGGCAAAACCAACACAATAAAATAAAGAAAAACAAAAACATCTGGTGAATAAGATAAACAAACTGGAGGTGAAGACTGTATGATAGTTTTGAACCTGGATGTTGAAGGGAAGACTACTCAGGGGTGACTGAGAAGACTGAATTACTGAACAAGAGAAAGTTTTGTCTGGAAAGGTGATGCCCTTGCTGGAGCTAGTGCCTGTGTATTTTTCTTGCCCTTCATATTTATTTTAACCTGAGGGTAAACTCTAGAGTGTCCCTAAAGTCTTCTTCTCTAGCTTTATAAATGTATAAGCTAAATTCATCGAGCACTTGCTAGGTTCTAGGTACTACTGTAAGCTTTTTTACAAATATTAACTTATGCGATCTTCACAACAACCTTAGAAAGACGAGATTATGATTATCAAATCAGTTACTGATGAAGAAATTGACACTCAGCAACACATTGGGAAGATCCTCTGGAGAAGGAAATAGCAACCCACCACAGTACTCTTGCCTAGAAAATTCCATGGATGGAGGAGCCTGGTGGGCTACAGTCCATGGGGTCGCAAAGAGTCGGACACGACTGAGTGACTTCACTTTGACTTTTCACTTTGAATGTTAACTAATACTGAAATTCACCATGCTAGGGTGTGGCAGAATTTAGACATTATTCTAAGTCTGTCTGATTTTAAAGCCTGTGCTCCCACTCATTATAAACTTCTCAAAAAGTTCCCCCCACTTAAATAACTCCTAAAAGAACACCCAAAATATAATGTGAAAGCTTAAATGGAATAGTGACAATACTTTTTGCCATGAATACTATCTTTTTGTCAATGGACAAATTGCTTCCAAACATGGATTGAAATATAAATTTTAGTGTCTCCAAAGTTTGCATCAAATCTCAGTTTTGTCTCTTCTTTATCAGTTTCCTTATCTGTCAAATGAAGATAATAATAGCAGTGACCTTGATAATGTGGTTCTGAAATATAAATGAGATAATACATATAAAGCATTTTGAACTGTCCCTAGTCTATAGATAGCATTATGTGACAAAGCTCTGTTATGAAGATATAAAATAAATCTAGAAACTTTGGGATATGACCAAAAAAGAAAATTACAGGCCAATATTTTTGATGATTATAGATGCAAAAATCCTCAATAAAGTATTAGCAAATCCAGCAACACTTAAAAAGGCCCACACACTACAATCAGGTTGGATTCATCTCAGGGTCACAGGATGGTTCAACATACTCAAATGAATCAATGTGATACACCACAGGAAGGAAAGACAAAAGCCACATGATCACTCATAGATGTAGATACTTTATTGTTTCCTTAGGTGAAAACGAGTCTTATCTAGATCAAAGGAAGCACTAGAAATGGCAAAACCCTTGTGTACTAGAAAAGAACTGTTATTCACTTGCACCCATTGGAGCAATGGTATTTGCAGCTGTCCTTTGTCAATTAGGGCTTCCCTTGTGGCTCAGCTGGTAAAGAATCTGTCTGCAATGCAGGAGACGTGGGTTCGATCCCTGGGTTGGGAAGATCCCCTGGAGAAGGAAAAGGCTACCCACTCCAGTATTCTGGCCTGGAGAATTCCATGGACTGTATAGTCCATGGGGTCACAAAGAGCTGGACACGATTCAGTGACTTTTACTATCACTATCACTATTTGTCAGTTATGGCCTTGTGCAGATTCATGGATGGCTCTTGTTTGCCTCCTTAGGCACTCTGCACATCATACTATCTTCCTCCCCATAATGCCTCATTCATACTTGTGCCTTGTTGTTGTTCAATCACTAAGTCATGTCTGACTTTTTGTGACCCCATGGACTGCAGCACTCCAGGCTTCTCTGACCTTCACTGTCTCCTGGATTTTGCTCAAACTCATGTCCATTGACTTGGTGATGCCATCCAACCATCTCATCTTCTGTCACTCCTTTCTCTCTTGCCTTCAATCTTTCCCAGCATCAGGGTCTTTTTCAATGAGTTGGCTCTTCCTATCAGGTGGCCAAAGTATTGGAGCTTCAGCTTCATTATCAGTCCTTCCAATGAATATTCAGGACAGATTTCCTTTAGGATTGACTGGTTTGATCTCCTTGCTGTACAAGTGACCCTCAAGGGTCTTCTCCAGCACCAATTTGAAAGCATAGGTTCTTTGGTCGTCAGCCTTCTTTAATTGAGCCTTGGAGGGAGCCAGATAGCTCTCTTTCACTGAGGTGTCTCTGCCTACTAAAACTCTTGAAGTCAGCACTGGATGTTTAGTCTAAACTCATGGTGGTATTTCAGACATTAATTTGTGGGCACAAAATAATTATTTGAACCTCAGGACCTTCAAATTATCAGAAAGTCAAGTCCTTTCCTACCCTAGCCTGTATATGATTCAGACAGAGTGTATACTATGAGGCTCCCAAGGGCCCTTTTTTCTTGGATAGTAAGAAGGAAAGATTTTCCCTCTTGCTCATAGATGTGGTTCAGGAATCAGGTTTTGGAAATACAGCCTAATGCACATTATCAGCCTGTCAAGAGAATGGGATCCCAATTGGCTTAGTAATTGTTTTCTTTTATTAATTTTTCAGTGAAAATTTTCCCTTCTTTGTAACTAGATCTAGTGATTAGAATCTCTAGACTTTGCTCTTTAAGTACTAGCAAATGTTACAATGCATGGGACTGTGAGGAAAACTGCAGTTTGAGTTGCTGATGGAAAGAGAAGGTTGGGCAGGCCCTCAGTCTCTAGGGATGTTGATTTAGAACAGGCATTAGGTGCCCAGAGAGACTTGGGAGAAAGGGTGTTTATAGGGGCCATTAATGAATCTGTAAGGGAGCCTTATTTATTTCTCTAATGACATGGTCCATTTATGTTTAAGATCATTTGCGAGTTTCTTATATCTTCTAGCTTGTGGGGGAAAGAAAGGAATAGAGATATTTTTCTCCTTTTTCATCTTTGGATATTGGAAAACTGCCCTGATGAAGATATAAAGACTCTAAAGAATTAAAATAGTACTGTAGGCATGGAAATGCCCTTTAATGGGTAAGTGTATATGATAGACAAATACTTGATGTTATTAAGATAAAAGGCACTCTTATAGGTTAATAGAAAAATGCAAACATCACAATAGACAAAAAGACAAATGAGATGAATAGACCATTTGCACTCCCATGCATACACACAAAAATAGAAAAGAAATAAAATTGGGCAATAGGCATTATATAAAGGACAATGAACTCACATGCTCTATTAATACCTAACACATTGATAACAATCAAAAAGTTAAAATGAATTGTCTCAGCCAGTGTTAGACAGCTTAAGGGAGAAACAGTGCTAGTGGAGGTATAAACTGGTCTGACTTT
This sequence comes from Antilocapra americana, assembly GCA_007570785.1. NCBI lineage: Eukaryota > Metazoa > Chordata > Mammalia > Artiodactyla > Antilocapridae > Antilocapra > Antilocapra americana. Next base: position 588,422 of record ML661241.1, read on the forward strand.
TTTGAAGGGCAGTTTGAGAATACATGCCCAAAACCTTAATATGTGCATATATTTTGACGTAGCATTTTCACTGCTAGATATTTATCATAAAGAAATAGTTGAAAATGTTAAAATAAAAAAAAGTTTAGTTACAAAAACTGTAGCAGCAAAAATCAGAAGCAATGAAATATTAAAAAATTGGAAACTAGTTTAAAAGATTATGGTATAGGCATAGAATAGAAAGTTATTCAGCCATTAAAAATGATGATTTTGAAATGATAAATGCTCATGATATCATAATATTAAAATAAGAAAATTAGATATGAAGTTGTGTATGCAGAGTGTGATGCCAATTTCATAAGCTAAAGTATATTAAAAGATTAGAAGAAAATACACTTAAATGCTAACAATAATTATCTCTGGGTGTTGGGATGACAGATGCGCTTTACTTTCTTCTTTTCAGGCTTTTTTATGACTTTTCCAAATTTCATACAGTGAATATGTGCTACTTTTATAATTAGAAAAAGACAACAGCACAGAAATAGTATTTAAAAAGACATTTAAACTGGTCTCTGAAAGCTAATCTTTGATTTAATTTTTTCTCTTGTAATTTAAACACAGTCGTTTCCTTTGGGAAATGAGAAACATTAAAATGTCTGGTGGGAAAAATAGTTGAAAATTTAAAAAAATATAGATTATGGTATAGGCATAGAATAGAAAGTTATACAGCCATTAAAAATCATGATTTTGAAATGAGAAAATGCTCATGATATTAAATGAGCATTTGAGATAATGAGCATATGAGAAAATGCTCATAATATTAAAATAAGAAAATTAGATATGAAGCTATTAGATATTAAACTGTTTGGTGAGATAAAATATATAAAGGTAGTTTTTTTCTGGGGTATATAGGAAATATCTCAAGATAAAAGTATTTCATTGGAGTATATATATTCCAGACTGACTTTCTTTGAAAGGCTTTATGTTACTTTTAAAACTGCCTTATCAAGATATAATTCAACTATTTAAAGTGTACAACTTGATGTTTTTTAGTATATTGACAAGATTGTGTAGCCATCACCATTTAACTCCAAAACATTTTTATCACTCTAAAAAGAAAATTCATATTTCAGCAGTCACTCCCCATCCTTCCCTCTCCCCATCATCTGGTAACCAGTAATTTACTTTCTATCTATATGGATTTGCCTATTGTGGAAATTTTGTAAAAGTGAAATCACACAAGATATGAGCATTTTTGAGCTCTCACTTAGTATTGTATTAATATTTCTAAGGTTCAGCTAGGTTTTAGCATGAATCAGTACTTTATTCTTGTTATGACTGAATAGCATAATTGTATGGGTATACTACATTTTGTTAATCCAGTCATCAGTTGACAGACATTTGAGTTTTTTCCAGTTTTTTGCTATTATCAATAATGCTACTGTGAACACTTGGGTACAAAGTTTTGCATAAAAAATATGTTTCCATTTTTCCTCAGTATGTAACTGGGAGTAGAATTGCTAAGTCTTATGGTAACACTGTGATTAACATTTTGAGGAATGACCAAACTATTTTCCAAAGAAATTTCACCATTTTATATTCCCATATGTTACCTCTCATCCAACAATTCTTACATGTGTCCTAAGAAATACAAAGATGATCATCAGTTCAGTTCAGTTGCTAAGTTGTGTCCAACTCTTTGCGATCCCATGGACTGCAGCATGCCGGGCTTCCCTATCCATCATCAACTCGCAGAGCCTACTCAAGCTCATGTCCATCGTGTCGGTGATGGCATCCAACCATCTCCTTCCCTGTCATCCCCTTCTCCTCCCACCTTCAATCTTTCCCAGTACCAGGGTCTTTTCAAATGAGTCAGTTCTTCGCATCAGGTGGACCATATGAGTTTCAGCTTCAGCATCAGTTCTGCCAATGAATACTCAGGACTGATTTCCTTTAGGATGGGCTGGTTGGATCTCCTTGCAGTCCAAGGGACTCTCAAGAGTCTTCTCCAACACCACAGTTCAAAGCATCAGTTCTTTGGCTCTCAGCTTTCTTTATAGTCTAACTCTCACATCCATACATGACTACTAGAAAAACCATAGCTTTGACTAGATGGACATTTGTTGATAAAGTAATGTCTCTGTTTTTTAATAAGCTGTCTAGGTTGGTCACAGCTTTTCTTCCAAAGGAGCAAGTGTCTTTTAATTTCATGGCTGTAGTTACCATCAGGTGGTCTGGTAGTCTCATCTCTTTAAAAATTTTCCACAGTTTGTTGTGATCCACACAGTCAAAGGCTTTGGTGTAGTCAATAAAGCAAAAGTAGATGTTTTTTTTTTGAAATCTCTTGCTTTTTCAATGATCCAGCAAATGTTGGCAATTTGATCTCTGGTTCTTCTGCTTTTTATAAATCCAGCTTGAGCATCTGGAAATTCTTGGTTCATGTCCTGTTGAAGCCTGACTTGGAGAATTTTGAGCATTACTTTACTTGCATGTGAGATGAGTGCGACTGTGCAGTAGTTTGAGCCTACTTTGGCATTGTCTTCCTTTGGGATTTGAATGGGCACTGACCTTTTCCAGTCCTGTGGCACTGCTGAGCTTTCCAGATTTGCTGGCATATTAAGTGCAGCACTTTCACAGCATCATCCTTTAGGATCTGAAATAGCTCAACTGGAATTCCATCACCTCCACTAGCTTTGTTCGTAGTGATGCTTCCTAAGGCCCACTTGACTTCACAATCCAGGATGTCTGGCTCTAGGTGAGTGATCACACAATCATGGTTATCTGGGTCATGAAGATCTTCTTTGTATAGTTCTTCTGTGTATTCTTGCCACTTCTTCTTAATATCTTCTGCTTCTGTTAGGTCCATACCATTTCTGTCCTTTATCAAGCTCATCTTTGCATGAAATTTCCCCCTGGTATCTCTAATTTTCTTGAAGAGATCTCTAGTCTTTCCCATTCTATTGTTTTCCTCTATTTCTTTGCATTAATCACTGAGGAAGGCTTTCTTATAGCTTCTTGCTATTCTTCGGAGCTCTGCATTCAAATGAGTAGTAGTAAATGGGTAATAGTAAAACCTAGAAACAACTAGATATCTATAAAATTACCAGATACCCATAAATATGGTATATTTTAATTATGAAATATTATGCTGCTGCTAAAGTAGATGTGATAATTTATCTGTTCTTGCTGGGAGGGATACCCAAGATATATGAAGTTTAAAAGCAAGTTCTAAGTCAATGTGTATGGTATTATTTGCATAAAAATCAATTATTACACATATGCTTGTATATGCATACAAAATTTCTGGAAGAATGCCTGGGAAATTGTTATTCATGGTTAACACTGTTAAACATGTTAATAGTAATCTGAAATGTTGCTGAGGGAGGGAACTGACTTTTTAATTTAAATCCTAGTGTACATTAAATTTTTAAGTAATGTACATTATTTTGCAATAATAAAACCTTTAAGGTAGCCCACATTAGTAAAGCTTAGCTTTTTCATTGGTTTAGACAGCTTGATTTTCATTATTCCTGCAAGTTTGGTGGAAATGAAGTGCATTTTTGGTGGTCTTAATAGTACCTGGTTTTACAGAGACCCTCCTCTACATTAGAATTCTTTACTCTCATAGGGTTCTGAGGCACCTTTTAGGAACTAACTCCTTTTGTTTCTTTTTTCCCTATTGCATCCAGATGGACAAATTTATGTTATTGTGAAACATGTTTCAAAGTAAAATTTATGGCCTATAAACATTTCAGTAAAAGCAGAATCTTTAGGATTTAAGTAAGAAAAGATTAGAGGGACAACACTGTTGGTATTTGTTGGTAACCAATTTATGATAAATTGCATTTTCTTAAAAAAGAGTTTGGCAGAACAGTTTGTTGTATGACAGAAATTTCTAAAGCAATTTCTGGGTTAGAAAAATTTTCTTGAACAGTACTAGACCATGTGACTACACACAGAATTTGATCATTTAAAATGAGTCAAATGTTGAAGGAAAACAGATTTCTGCTTTCTAAAAAATATTGTATTAAGACCCCTTTGATATATGTATACCTATGGATGATTCATGTTGATGTATGGCAAAAACCAACACAATAATATCTATAAAGCAAAAGGAATCCAGATTGGAAAAGAAGACGTAAAACTCTCTCTGTTTGCAGATGACATGATCCTCTACATAAAAAATCCTAAAGACTCCACCAGAAAATTACTAGAACTAATCAACAAATATAGTAGAGTTGCAGGATATAAAATCAACACACGGAAATCCCTTGCATTCCTATACACTAACAATGAGAAATCAGAAAGAGAAATTAAGGAAACAATTCCATTCACCATCGAAACCAAAATAATAAAATACTTTGGAATATATCCACCTAAAGAAACAAAAGACCTATATATAGAAAACTGTAAAACACAGATGAAAGAAATCAAAGAGGACACAAATAGATGGAGAAATATACTGTGTTCATGGATTGGAAGAATCAAAATAGTGAAAATGAGTATTCTACCCAGAACAATCTATAGATTCAGTGCAATTCCTATCAAGCTACCAGCTGTCCTTTTCAGAGAACTAGAACAAATATTTTCACAATTTGTATGGAAATACAAAAAAAACCTCAGATAGCCAAAGCAATCTTGAGAAAGAAAAATGGAACTGGAGGAATGAACCTACCTGACTTTAGGCTATACTACAAAGCCACAGTCATCAAGACAGTATGGTACTGGCACAAAGACAGAAATATAGATCCATGGAACAAAATAGAAAGCCCAGAGATAAATCCACGCACCTATGAACACCTTATCTTTGACAAAGGAGGAAAGAATATACAATGGAGAAAGACAATCTCTTTAACAAGTGGTCCTGGGAAAGCTGGTCAACCACTTGTAAAAGAATGCAACTAGAACACTTTCTAACACCATACACAAAAATAAACTCAAAATGGATTAAAGATCTAAATGTAAAACCAGAAACTATAAAACTCCTAGAGGAAAACATAGGCAAAACACTCTCCGACATAAACCAAAGCAGGATCCTCTATGACTCACCTCCCAGAATATAGGAAATAAAAGCAAAAATAAACAAATGGGACCTAATTAAAATTAAAAGCTTCTCCACAACAAAGGAAACTAAAAGCAAGGTGAAAAGGCAGCCTTCAGAATGGGAGAAAATAATAGCAAACGAAGCAATGGACAGACAATTAATCTCCAAAATATACAAGCAACTCCTGCAGATCCATTCCAGAAAAATAAACGACCCAATCAAAAAGTGGGCCAAAGAACTTAACAGACACTTCTCCAAAGAAGACATACAAATGTCTAACAAACACATGAAAAGATGCTCAACATCACTCGTTATCAGAGAAATGCAAATCAAAACCACAATGAGGTACCACTTTACACCAGTCAGAATGGCTGCCATCAAAAATTCTACAAGCAATAAATGCTGGAGAGGATGTGGAGAAAAGGGAACCCTCTTACACTGTTGGTGGGAATGCAAACTAGTACAGCCACTATGGAGAAGAGTGTGGAGAGTCCTTAGAAAACTGGCAATAGAACTGACATATGACCCAGCAATCCCACTGCTGGGCATACACACTGAGGACACCATAATTGAAAGAAACTCGTGTACCCCAATGTTCATCGCCACACTGTTTACAATAGCCAGGACATGGAAGCAACCTAGATGTCCATCAGCAGATGAATGGATAAGGACGCTGTGGTACATATACACAGTGGAATATTACTCAGCCATTAGAAAGAATGCATTTGAATCAGTTCTACTGAGGTGGACTAAACTGGAGCCTATTATACAGAGTGAAGTAAGCCAGAAGGAAAAACAATATAGTATACTAACACATATATATGGAATTTAGAAAGATGGTAATGATAACCCTGTATGTGAGATAGCAAAAGAGACGCAGATGTATAGAACAGTCTTTTGGACTCTATGGGAGAGGGCAAAGGTGGGATGATATAAGAGAACAACATTGAAACATGTAAACTATCATATGTGAGATGAATCGCCAGCCCAGGTTTGATGCATGATACAGTGTGCTCAGGGCTGGTGCACAGGGATGACCCAGAGGGATGGAATCGGGAGGGAGGTGGGAGGGGGGTTCTGGAAGGGGAACACATGTATACCCATGGTGGATTCATGTCAATGTATGGGAAAACCAACACGATAATGAAAAGAGCCATTTGATATCAGTCCCTGTGATAAAGAAAGGATAGGCTTAGAGTAGTTGCTCTTTCCATTAAGAGAAAAAATGGGAAATCTTAGTTCTCAAGTTAGGAGAGCCATGTGAGATCAATAGCTTTGTGCCCTAGGTATAGTCAGGATGTAACTTGCTTGGCTAAATATCTTTGCAGTGGATTGTCTCCATTAGTTCCTTTCACCTTGGTTTACATTCCCTTTTTAATTCAATTTTAAGAAACTTAAGTCCCTACTATGTGCCAGGTGCTATGTTAATCTCTATGGTAGATACAGTTATGAATAAGAATAGGTTCGTGTTCCAAGGAAACTCATTTGGGGGCTCCTTGCACCTCATTTATTTAAGTTTCCCTTTTTAATTTTAATGCATATTTCAAGGCTACAGTGCTGATTATGTTTTTGTTGGGCTTTTAAAGGCTTATGATGTAACTGGAACACTAGTTAAGTGGTCTAATTCATCTCAGGAAAACTGTGGAAGTCACTTGGGGGATGGTCCCATGTGGAGTTGAGCATGTTCTGTGATGCTGTAGGCAAGAGAATTCCAGGCTGTGTTCCTCTGCCTCTAGTTTTCCTTCCATATGACCTGGAATTACCCACATCTTAGAAGAGCTTTTTTCAGCAAGATTTTCTTAAAGTTTTATAAAAGGAATACTATGTTCCATTGATCTCTTGTAGCAAAAAAGTGAAATATATGCATTTGACAGAAAAAAAAATGGCCCTCATCCCTAACATAGTAAGAGTAAGGTAAACCTATGCTAAGAACTACTACTCCTCCCAAACCATGTTAATGCTTCTACTAGCCATACCTAAAATCAATTTCATTTTATAAACAATCACAACAAACCCACGAGTAGAGATAATTTAACCAAGGACAACTTTCGTGCTCTTCTAGCCTCTTTTGCTTCACATACTGCTCTTACTGTAGGACTGTGCTGTGCTTAGTCACTCAGTTGTGTCCAATTCTTTGTGACCCCATGGATTGACTGTAACCCTCCAGGCTCCTCTGTCCATGGGGATTCTCCAGGCAAGAATACTTGAGTGGGTTGCCATGCCCTCTTCCAGGGGATCTTTTCAACTCAGGTATCTAGCCCAGGTATCCCACATTGCAGGCAGACTCTTTACCATCTGAGCCACCAGGGAAGCCCAAGAATATTGGAGTGGGTAGCCTATCCCTTCTCCAGGGGAACTTCCCAACCCAGGAATTGAACCAGGGTCTCCTGCATTGCAGGTGGAGTCTTTACCAGCTGAGGTACCAGGGAAGCCCTGCTGTAGGACTATCAACCCTAAAAACTTTAACACAAATGCTGTTTTCACCAGCCTCAAACGTCCTCAGCATTTCTAAATATGTATCCAAGATGATTCCTATTATTTCTAACACCTTTCACATAACTTGCATTTATAGGCCTCTCTCCAGACATTTTCTGGTGACACCTGTAGTTAATTATGTTGAGAGAACATAATTGTTCTTTCTTATTTGGCAGTGGTTGCTCAGCTGCAGCTTCTGCTGGTAGAGAAGTTCACTTTCTGCAGCTGGTAATGTTAATTAGCTGCCTTATGAGGAGTTGCACATGCAGTACTTCCAGGTCAGGGTCTGTTAAGTAGCATAGTTAAGGGAACTGAAGATGAATTTCATCATTGTACTAGGAACTTGGTTTGCTGGGGGATGTATTCAGCCTGGGGCTTCCCAGGTGGCACTAGTGGTAAAGAACCTGCCTGCCAATGCAAGAGACCCAGGAGACTGGGGTTCTATCCCTGAGTTGGGAAGATCGCCTGGTGGAGGGCATGGCAACCTACTCCAGTATTCTTGTCTGGAGAATCCCCATGGACAGAGGAGCCTGGCAGGCTACAATCCATAGGGTCGCAAAGTGTCAGACACGACTGAAGTGACTTAGCAGGCACACATGCACGCATGTGGTCAGCCTAAATCAAAATGGGAAAACCATATAAGGTGCATGTGTTTGACTGGTAACTCTGAGAAAGGAACAATGGTAACAATTCTCTGGCTCTTGTGAATCTTACAGAGGTAACTTCGGGTTAGAAGTCTTGGCCAATGGCAACATGGTTTTTGGTAATCAAATGCATGAAGATAGACTATTGGATCGGAATGGTAAATGGGGGAACAGTTTCCCTGGCAAGAATTGCTCTCTCTAGACATGGCTTTTCCTAAGTGTGTAAATGGGATTAAGTTAGCTATCCTCCCCAAGCCTCAGTTTCCTCTGTTGTGCAGTGCAGTTGATAAAAGTCCTTATCTCTTATTTTTGAGGAAAGCACATAAAGGAGTCTGTTATACAGTAAAGCAACTGGAGACAGAGTTGTTTATTAGGGGCCAACAGGAAATGATCCCTAATGTGAATCCTTAATGTGAAAGGAAGGGAGAGGGAACAGAATTAGTCAGGGCAGAAATTACAGCAATTGGAGATGTCAAATTACAGCAGGGCAGACAAAGCTTTGGTCAACCCTTCAGGGAAATACGGGAAGACCATTGCCCCATAGGGCCCCAGAGTCCCCTTTTGGTTCAAAATGGTTGGGTCTTGTCATCCTGCTTTGACCACACTCCCTGTAGCTGATCAGCAAGGCCTTGGAGCAGGATTCAGTTGGCAAACCTCTGTGTCCACCATGGAAAAGTAGCTGTCATTATAAATGCTCATCTATGTAAGTGTTATGATTTATAATAGTCCTTTCACTGATATCTGGCCAGCCTTATCTGTGAATTTTTCCTCTTAAACACTTCATAATGAACACCATATACTAACCAAGAAAAGGAGGCTTGAGGCCTTAACATTTGTTCTTCCTTGTGCTCTTTTCATACAGCCTCCCATGCCTGTGACAATAACCAGGAAGAAAATAAATCCAGAATGTGTTTTCCTTCTAATCCCCATTTCACTTTCTTTATTATTATTAATATCATTATCATTTTCACTGCTTTTCCAAGGAAAAGTTTCCTGAAATGCCAAGCTGGTTAACCTGCCACTAAAGGATCTCTATGATCTGCCCACAACTTTTCTATGTACATTTCTAATTTCTGTACTCCACCAAACTTCAGATGACAGACCTCACCACTATTCCTGGTACAAGGTATGCGTGTATGCTGTCACTTCAGTCATGTCCGACTCTGTGACCCTATGGACTGGTGGTGGGAATCCAGTGGATCACCAGTTTCCTCTGTCCATGAGATATCCAGGCAAGAATACTGAAGTAGGCTGCCGTTTCTTCCTCCAAGGGATCCTCCCAACCCAGAGATGGAACCCACCACGCCTCTTACATCTCTAGCATTGGCAGGCAGGTTCTTTACCACTAGTACCACCTTGGAAGCCTGGGACAAGGTATATTCACTCCTATCTTTACCCTTTCCTGATGCCATCCATCCTGCCCTCCTGGCTGCCCTTCATGCATTCAAATGCTCCCCATTCCTCAAGGAGCAACTCAAGGGCATGTCCATTTGATCTTGTACTGGTCCTTTCCAGCTCAAAGTAATTGCTCCCTCTTTTGAATTTCTAGTTCATATGCTCAGACCTACTCATTTATAAAGACTTCTCGTGCCTCTTTTTTTCATTGCCATTTGTTGTTGTTCCATTTATAATGCAATATTTATTGAGCATATTCTATGTTCCTGTTTAAGGAACTGAGGATGTAGGAATGAACATAGACAAGCATGATGTTGCTCTCAAGGGGAATGTATTTCAGTGGGTGGAGAGTGACAGATAATAAACAAAGGAATAAGTGAGATAATTTCAGGTAGTGATAAGTACCATGAAAAACAGAACAGTAAATGAAGGGGTTTCTTTGTTTATTATTGCAAGCATGGAAGGCTCTAGGGAAAGGGCATTTCAGGCAGAGGAAAAGCAAATGTCAAGGTCCCAAGCCTCCTGTTTTTTCTTAGAGTATTGGGTCTTACTACTGAAGGGTTTATAAAGAAAAACATGAAGAGTAGGCCACCAAGGCAGCTGGCTATTGGAATAGCTGAACCTTACAGTGATTACTATACACATTCCTTCTTTTGTTTTACTTTGTAAATCTCAAGTGGGATTAGTGGTAAAGAATCCGCCTGCCAATGCAGGAGACACCAGAGATGCAGGTTCAATACCTGGGTCAGGAAGATCCCCTGCAGTAAGAAATGTCAATCTGCTCCAGTATTCTTGCCTGGGAAATCCATGGACAGAGAAACCTGGCCAGCTACAGTCCATGGAGTTGCAAAGAGTCATACACGACTGAGCATGCACACAAACACACACACCTAAATTGCAAAATGTTATACAAACAGATTTCCAAAACATTTCACATCATTATCACAATCACCCTTCAGATTTGGTAAGCTGAGTATTATTATCCCCGTCTTTTATGAGGAAACTGAGTGGTCAGATGACTTGACCACATTCCTACATTTAACTGTTTATTGGGTGTGTCTCATTTTTTCCCCTGAAGCAGTGGGAACTAGTCAGGGACCTTGGAGTGAAATAATGGAAAGAAGTTGGGAGGCAGCCAGATGAGAGTTCCAATCCTGACTCTGCCTCTTATTGTGGAGTCCTGGGCAAGTTATCTTCCCCCTTGTGCCTCGGTTTCCTTCTTTGTAAAATAGGGAAATATTAGTTCATGAGCTGGTTGTGCTCAATGAAAGTGATAATGCAAGGAAACACAATGGTAGCGTATTTGGCACATTAATAAATGGTTCCACCTGTTTCTATCATTACAATGAATATAACAACACAATTATAATAAACATTGATAAAATAATAATATTTCTTAAGATAATACTTCTCAAGGACTGTTTATTCACTTATGCTACATATATGGCACTATTGGCTATTGAATGGTATTCTTCCTTGTTTCTAAAATGACCTCTGTGTATGACAGAAACCAACACATTGTAAAATAATCTTCTTCCAATTAAAAAATAAAAAAATAAAACAAATTCTATACATTATTACACAGCAGATCATTTGAATTGCAGTGATTTTGTGAGAGTGATGCAAAGGAACCTGTAAATTTACCATGGGATCTGGTAGATCTTTAATTAGTGTTTGCTGTTATTATATAAGCCACTATTTCTACATTCCTTGGTTGCCTAGCATTGTGCTGAGTGCACAGGTGTTCAAATATTGTCAAGTGAGTGAATGAATAAATGAATTTAAAACACAAAGTGGCCTTGTTCAATTGCAGGTGAAATAGAGCTAAATGAGTTAATACTGGACTTTGTTTCTCATTGTTTTCTTGCATCCCCACTGTTACTTGAATCAACCTGAGAGGAGAAGACATATCTTCCTTTTCCTTTGTGTCCTACTCCCGCTACATTCCCATTGGTCACTGTGCTTAGTTCAATTATTTGTGCAACGTCAACAATCAATAAATTTATGTTGAATAAATTACCAGTTCACATTATCTCGAGGCTCATTTCTGATAGAGCAAATCCCTTAATACCTCAGTGACTCATACCGGCATTACTGTCATTGTTCCAAGGGGAAACTGAGTCTGAGGGTTCTGGAAATTTAAAGATGGGACTGCATGATGCTGGTTTAAATCTGATATCTGGCATATAGCAGGACCTCAAAACAGGATTGTTAGAAAGACGAATATTGAATTAATGCATTCTTCACTCTTGCCACTAGATGCTTCTCTTTGTTATTGTATGTCTTAGCAGAGAGTCCACAATATTCATTTCTTTGTTTTGCAAATGCTCAGAGCAAAGGCATTGCTTGGAGGCTCCCTTGGGCAATGGCATCCTAGTTGAATGCCATTAGGCAAGTCCTTCAACAGAAACTATTTGGCCTGCGGATCCTCTGATATTTCATTTTCGTCTCTGCCCAAGGCAGCAAGAAACAGAATCTTCTCAGCCTTGACTAAGTGGGCTTTTTTGCCTGTGGGTGCAGCCCCCTAGAGATTCAGCAGGGTGGGGCTCCACTTCCACTTCCAGAGACAGTAGGCCCTGAAAGTGAGCTGTGATTGAAATTAAGATCTTCCTTGAGCTAACAGTGGAACCTAGTTAACCCCATTAGGTCTGTGAGTTGAGAACTATAAATAGAATTTGGGTCCCTCCAAGTGAAAAAAAAAAGAAAGCCATTTGTTGGCAGGATAACTATGTGTTAGTGGCCTGGGTGAGGAGGAGGCAATTCTGTTTAAAGATGTTAGGCATGATTTAAAGGGTTTTCTATTGCTTATAATAGGTTTTCATTTTTTGTTGATTGAATTTATTCACATCTGTGGCTGGTGTGCAAGCTCCTGGTTGGGAAGGGATATATGTGTACGACCTTTTTAACTTTGTAGCACTTTAATGCAAATGAAATTTCAGGGGTGGAGGAGCAAGCAAAGCCAACCTAACAACAATGAAATCATCTTCTAAATATGTTTACAATCAAATATCTCTCTCAATAATTTGATTTGTAGGAAATGGCAGAGTGCAGCATTTTATACAGAAGCTTTTCAATAATTCATCCTCATCTCATTGATGTATAAGCAAGCCTTCGGCTAGGTTGGTGAGTACAATAGGTGATCTGGCATGAGGGAAACATTCATTTGAGCCCTGAAATCAATGTAACCACTGTCTGACCCACCCATCTAATGCTGCTTGTCCCAGTAACCAGAACCTTTTCAACCTTAGTAGGCCCCTGGTGCATGCATGTGTGTGAGCTCCGGATAAGTTTCCCTTTCACTGGGGGCATATGGAGATTGTGCTCTTCCCTTATTTAATTTTTTTGGTGATTTATATTTTTACAGTCCCTATTAAGCTACTCAAACAATTATACTCTGCTGCAGAAACTTCTGGAAAATTGACACTCCCCAAAGTTAGCTTTTGGGGCTATGAAGAAGTGGAAAACGACAGGAAGTGGCAATTCAGGGAGGGTCTTCTGCCAATTGAAATGATAAGCCTCTCACAGGTTCTCATGGTCAAAGGAACTCGAATGTACAGGGGGTAAATTGACCAGGAGGCATTTGAAACCCTCCAAGATAGAGCAAGCTTCAAAAGTAGTCTTTTTTTTTCTAGGAACTTACACTCTTGTAGTGGCTCCTCGTGTCTATGTGCATGCTAAGTTGTTTTAGTCGTGTCTGACTCTTGGCGACCCTATGGACTTAACCTGCCAGGATCCTCTGTCCATGGGATTCTCCAGGCAAGAATTCTGGAGTGGATTGCCATGCCTTCCTCCAGAGGATCTTGCCAACCCAGGGATTGAACTCATGTCTCTGGCATCTTCAGCATTGGCAGGAGGGTTTTTTATACCTCTAGCACTGCTTGGGAAGCCCGTGGTGGTTCCTCACAGAGAGTCTATTAATATGGACCCTCTCTGGTTCTTGGGTGGGAATGGGAGAATCCTTATCAAGCTAGTTTCTGTTTTTCATGGAGAATGGAGCAAGAGGAGGCAAGATAGAGCAGAGGGAGGAGGTGGGTAAGAAGAAAATGGCAAGGTGTGCCCTGTCATCTCAATTAGAGTCCCAGCGTCTTCACTTTGGCACTGCGAGAAGCCAAACAGTGATTACCTCCTCTGTAATAATAGACAGGAGACATGAAGTTTGCTATTATGCTGCTGCTGCTTGAAACTTTGTGAAGCCATTGATCTGACTTCAGTGAATCATAATACTATTGATTTGGTGTCAGATCGCTGGTTGGCACTTGAGAGACAGCCTGAGTGGATGTGATGTTACATTTAAATTGTCCTTTTGTTTGCTTTCTAGTTGTCAAAACCTTTTGATAGAACGAGTACTGCCAAGTGCCCCTACAGTCCTTATTAGAGTTCAAGTGCCAAGAACGTGTGCTGCATCATTAAACAAAATGGCTGGCTCTTGGTCAAAAATGTATATTGGGTTAGCCTGATTGTCTCTGCCTAGTTCTGAGGGGCACAGGGCTGTGCCCTCTTAGCTGGAAAGCGTAGAGGCAAGTCAGCCTTCATGCTCCCCACCCCATTCCTGCCATCTCAGCCACATTCTTGGCTATGCTAGGAATGAGAAAAGGTTTTACGAGGCATAAAAACCCAACAGGTTGAAAAGTACCTTAGGTCATCATAAGGAAAGTGGGGAAAGAATCAGTGAAATTAATCTGATGCATTGTCCCAGGTTATAACTCCAAACCAGGCCTCATATGGGTACAATATGTGAAATGGTGCCCTAGTGAGGATGTGAAGTGAAACAAAATTGAGATGTGTGAATTGGTGGAGAATATTCCTTAGTGGATTTCAATCAGTCATTATTGTTATTCAGTGATTATATATTGAACACCTGCTAGATGCCAGACATGTTGGTTAGTACTAGAAATATATTAGCAAATCAGAATGACATGATGCTGAAACACAGTTTGGTAGGGAGAGGAGAACTGAATGAGTCTTATGAAAAAACCTAGAGGTAATGAATAAAAAATGGACACAGTGTTGTGCAGTGGGAAAGACATAGACTTCGGAGTCTGACAGATCTGCAATTAAATTTAAATGACCTATTGTTTGTTCTTGAATAAGTTACCTTTCTCTGAGCCTTAGTTTCCTCCTCCGTAAAATGGTGACAATAATAATGTATATGGAAAAGGCTTGTTGTCAGAATGTAATCGGAATATGCATATAGAGGTCTGACTCAGTTCCTGACACTGGTAGGTGAGCTTTCATGGCCAGTTAGGAGACTGTGGCAGTAATACACGTGAGAAATAATGACATCCAAGACTACAGTGATGGCAATAGGGATGGAGAGGAAGGGACATATTCTTATGTTACAGAGGTAGAATGGATGGATGTGGTAGTGAGGGAGATGCTAATCTTCATGGTTTTGACTATGATAATTGGATGGATAATGGTTCTTTATGAATTAGGGAATAAGGGAAGGGGGATTTAGAGTAAATTACCTATGAAATGTCATGTAGACATCCAAGTGTGTATGAGATGTTCAGTAAGTATGTGATTGGATACATAAGTGCAGAGCTCAGTGGAGAGGTCAGTCTCACAGATCCAGATTTGGAAATTATCAGCACATAGATTGATATTTTAGCCATGACATATTTCATGATGAGAGAATGGAGTGAGAAAAGAAGAGAATCAAAGACAGATTCATGGACCACAATTTGGCAGCCTCATTCCCCAGTGTTCAGTACTCTTTCTACTTTTCCAGAGAGGGATTTATGGAGTTCTTTAAGCCTTTTGTAAAATTTTTCTTTTGTGCAACTAAATTGTGAGTTTTCCATGAAATGTACAGGTAACTAGCATTTCTATTATGTCTGTACTTTTTTTAGCAGGTGGGAAGACAAAGGTGTAGGGAACTATCATGAAGTTGTCAAGATCATCCAACAAGCACCAAACTCAGGTTTCCTTCTAGCCCACTGCCCATGCCTATTTCTTCTTATGGTCCTTTTTGAAATGGAGTTGTCTAGTCCTTTGAGTCTGGTATATGGCATAGTGAATCACTCATGCCCTGATCTCCTTGTCTATGATGACATGGATTGTTATTTAGGATTGCTTGTATTGGGAGGGGAGGACAAAAGTTGGGAATGGGAGATCTCTATTTTTGAGCATGAATTGTCACTGTAAACAGAGGAAACAAAAAGAACTCTGTGGAAGTTGATGACACTGTACAGTTGGGAAGCAAAGAGAGGAGTTGAAGAGAGTGGAGCTGAAAGAAGGAAATGTGTTGTTGGAGTAAAAAGACACTAAGAAAAATACTGTTCAAAGAACCCATTGTGAGGTGAGGATCCCAGGAGGCAAGGGATGAAAGTAGAAGAGGTTGTGAGTACATGTGTGCATGGAGAGGCTTGTTTATTTCCCATTAAGTTTATTCAGAGTTTGTTAATGAAGGCCCAGCAGCAGGAGATATGCAGTCCATTTAGGAATAACAAGGACCGCTAGTCTAGGATTTACCCATACTTCCTGGAGGTGAGAACCCCCACTACTAAATTATTTCAAGTGAATGCACGGGTTCAAGCAGAGATCTAGTTGTCTGGCTGGGCCAAGTCTCAGAGTTAATACTTCAGTCCATGACAGTGGAAGTAAAATCCTGAACTGGATTTCCATAGTTGTCTAATATAGACTCAGGCAAGAGCCCAGGATGAAAACTGAAGCCTCTCTTTGTTTAAAGAGGTATGTGGAATTTCAAGGAGCTTCATTTCCATGACTGAGCAGCTGAAATGTGACTCTTAATCACACTGTGAGGCTGAGTGTGCTCTGTACTGGCTGGTTTCCGAGGGGGAACTTTAACCTCTTTGGCACTAGCCTATATAAAACTCATGCCTTACTGCTTCAGTACTTTTTTCCATCATCCCCAGTGAATCAAGAAATCTCAACTCCCAGCAACAGGAGGTTAAATACTGTTTGATGGGACTCTGTTTGCTTGATTTCTCTCCTAATCTCAATGCTGGGAGCAGGTGCCTTCTTGGCAGCTCTGGAGTTCTGGACTGTCTCAGAACAACTACAGCCATGAGTCTCCAACCCACAGCCTCTCCACAGGGTCTTTCTGCTTGGCAGACCTGCGATGGCCTGGTAAACAGGGCTAACTAGCTAGCATCTGCTCTCTGGAAACTAGTCTGAAAGTCTCCCTTCAGGCCCCCCACTAACCTGCTGCAGACAAAACAGGAGGCTTCTCCTAGGACCTATGTATGGGTAAGGGACTTTGTTTGTAGAAAGAATCATTCAACTCTAGACCCCCAGATTCTGGAGCTCATATCCTGTTCCTCAAATGTCTTTTAACAATGCTTCTGTTGTTCGCATGGTAAGCAATTTCTTTTCCATGGCTTCAGTGCTGATCAGATTAACACTTATGGCTCTAAGTGCTATAAATCTTATGATTCTCTCCATATGTAATTCAAAAGTGAAACTATATTATATTTTGTAAACTTTATATTTATGCAAAATAAATGTAGAAAGTCCAAAAATCTTTTGATTTTGACATAATAATCACCTTGCTTTCTGAATAGCAAGTATAATATTATTCAGATTTTTTGTGGTAAATTTAAATAATCTGGTTTTGGCCCCAGGATGACTCTAAGAGACTCAGAGGAGAGGTGCTGCTTCTGCAGAGACCACTCTAATGCTATATGCAGACATTCCGTATTTCAAACCTCACAACCTCCTTCCCCAGCTCCTTTTAGAGACTGTTTCAAACAAATATCTCCTTGCAAGGTGCTGCAGACAGATCCTGGCGAGCCTATGGTGGTAGAAGTGGTTTAGTCGCTCAGTCGTGTCTGACTCTTGTGACCCCATGGACTGCAGACTGCCAGGCTCCTCTATCCATGGGATTCTCCAGGCAAGAATACTGGAGTGGATTGTTATGCTCTCCTCCCGGGGATCTTTCTGACCTAGGGATCGAACCCACCCCTCATGCATTTCAGGCAGATTCCTCTGTTGCATGTGAGTCTATGCTCTCACTCAAATTGGCTGTGTTTCTCTTCTGAAAGTACGAAGGAAATCGCTTCTACATAGACTGATCCAAGTCATCTGAGCTACCTGGTTTTCTCTGAATGCTTGATTAGAAAAATCAATCTGGTTAATCAAAGAAGAGGAGAATTCTGGCATTCTTAAATCTTCAAATTTACACCTTTTCTTGAAGGTGTGGCTTGACACCTAGCTGTAGTCTGGGGGAACTTCTACTAGAATTTTTACTTGGATGCTTAACTTTCATGTAAAACCATTCTCTATTTCCTTTGTGTAAAGCTATTACTGAAGTGTAGGTGGTTTGGGCTGAAAGAAAGGATGGATTTTCTCAGTCCTGTAGTGTGGCAGAACAATCCATCATTAAATACAAAGATGGCCCAAGGGAGCCTACTAAAGGATTAGCCCAAGGGGTATTCCTTGATTTGTTTTCTGTGTTGCTTTTTTTTTTCATTTTATTGGAGGTAGAAAGTATTGTTAATGGGAGGTAAACCTTTTCCCACAGGAGCACATGGAATACCAAGAGCTGACTTCACTGAACCAAGTAGAGAGATAAAAAAGCCTCCAGCAGAAGGAAGCTATAACTAAAAGCATTCTATTTATTGAACTTAACCTTAAAGCTTATTGTTGATTAGCTGTAAATAATGATAAGGTTATTGGTATGCTTTAATCTCATAGGATTCAGAGAAACAGAACAGGGCTCACTGTACTGTGTATTCAGTTTCTAAACTGTTTTAAATACCTAGGGAGCTACTTGAGGTAGCCAGAGACTGATCTCATTACCCTGGCCTTGGGTTTATGTTTATGCAATGGGGACCTATGCAATGGGGGAATGTTTGGATGAATTCTTATTCTGGAAAAATGCTTCAAACTATTTCACTGTTTATGGCTCAGTAGGGTTATTTCTATTTAAAGGACAGACATTTTATTTTTCAAAAGTGATCATCTCTGAAATATCTACTATTTATATTAAATAATGCAATGTATAAGTTGGATTGGTTTATAGAAACCCAAACTGTAGTTTTGTAGTATGCAATCTTATGCTTATTGTCACTCTTGCAGCAAGCATCCAACCATAGACATTATTAGTGAATTTGATTTGTATTTTGGAAGGGGAAACAAATTACTTCTCCATCTTCAAAACTGGTTCTGGAATCACAAATGTGGATGCATACTTCCACAAATGCACACTATTTCCCTAAAAAGAATATCTTGTCATTGTATGATAGACATGATGGGAGAAATGATCACTAACTACTGATAAGGCATGGGACGATTAAGTGAAAGTCCCAGGTGTCGTACCCCCTTTCCAACTAATTTCCACCTGGAAACCATGAATGTGACCTTATGGGAAATAGGTTGTTTTCAGATATAATCAAGATAAGACAAAGTCATACAGGAATAAGCTGGTTCCTAAATCCATTAGCTGACATCCTTATAAGGAGAGGGAGGTTTGGAGACAGAGACATAAAAACCAAATGGAACAAGACCATGAGCTAGCAGAGGCAGAGACTGGAGTGATGCAACTATAAGACAACTGGAAGGATGGCTGACAACAACCATAAGGTAGAAAAGAATCATGGAATACATTCTTTCATAGAACATTCAGAGGGAGTGTGACTCAACGGACACCTTGATCTCAAACTCTAGCTGCCTGAACTGTGAGAGAATAAATTTTGGGTGTTTTAAGCCCTAGCCTGTGGCAATCTGTAACAGCATCACTGTTGTCATTGTTTAGTCACTAAAGTGAAAGTGAAGATTGCTCAGTCGTGTTCGACTCTTGGTGACCAAGCCAGAATACTGGAGTGGGTAGCCTATCACTTCTCCAGTGGATTTTCCCTACCCAGGAATCGAACTGGAGTCTCCTGCATTGCAGGTGGATTCTTTACCCACTGAGGTATGAGGGAAGCCCCTAAGTCATGCCAACTCTTTTAAGACCCCATGAACTATAACCCACCAGGCTTCTCTGTTTATGACATTTCCCAGGCAAGAATAAGGGAGTGGGTTGCCATTCCCTCCTCCAGGGGGATCTTCCCAACTCTGCATTGGCAAGTGGATTTTTTACCCACTGGGTCACCAGAGAAGCCCGCATCCTTAGGAAGCTTAACAATCCAGGGTTGCATAGATAGTGAACAGTAGGTACATGGATGCAGTTAGGCTTTTCTGAACTCTAGACACCTCAGTGCCTCCCTATGAGTGCCTCTTGTCCCAGTTACTCTCACTATCTTCAGTAAAAATAAGTTATGGAAATCATTATCTTTGGGATTTATGGCATTTTATGTTTCACATGCTAAGTTGCTTCAGTCGTGTCCGACTCTGTGTGGCCCTATAGACTATAGCCCACCAGGCTCCTCTGTCCATGGGATTCTCCAGGAAAAAATACTGAAGTGGGTTGCCATGCCCTCCTACAGGGGATCTTCCCTCATTTTATGTTTTAGGGTGTTGTAATTTTGGGGAGGTAGGTAACAGACTAGAAATTTAAGAGGAGAGCTGTATAAAAATCCCACAGATGTTGTCCAGAGGCAAAACTTGCTCTATTGGGTAATCCACGTCGTGTAGAGAACATGTTCCTCCTCTCTGGTTTCCCCCACTGAGACTATCTCAAAACAGAGCTGTAATGAGCACTTTCTAATCTCTGCTGGTAGCTTATGATATGATTATGATAATGATGATGATAAACACTTATTCAGCACTCACAGGATGAGGTTTTACTTGTTCAAAACTCATAAAAGACCTGGTCCCCACTGTCAGTCATAGTGTTTATCATAGTATTGGCACAGTATCATAGTATTGGCACATTCCCAGGAGCATTGGGCTGAATGGTGCCCCTTCCTTCAAATTCACGTCTACCTGGAACCTGTGAATGTGACCTTATTTGTTTACAGATATAATAAAGTTTAGATGAGTCATACCAGATTAGGTGTGTTGCTTTGGTTGTTCTGAATTATTGGGGTTTTATAGACTTCATTGCTTCTAGATTTCCTTGTTATGGCTCATTTAAGCTAGGAGCTAAGCTAGTCCTGTTATGAGGACCAGCTGGTTATAGTCTCAGAACCACATAGAGTTGGAAAGGACTACAAGATAGCGTGGTGAGCCATTTGCTTTAGGGTCTCTAAGCTATCATCGTTTCCATTTTAAAGATGAAATAATTGAAGACAATTTCAGTGATCTCATAAAGTTAATATATTTAGTTAATAGCAGATAATATCCAACATTTTTTAGTATTTTGTATGTGTCAGGCATTGTGCTAATTATTTTATGTACACAACTCATTTAATTTACATAATAATCTTATGAAGTATCTAATTTTAAAGAAGAGAAAACCGAGACATAGAAAGATTAAGTAATTTGACCAGGGCAGTACTGCTAGTAAGTATCAGAATCAAGTATCTGCATTTACATGGGATGGATACTGCTATAACTCCAGAAAGTCTGACTCCAGACCCTACACATTTAATCATCATGTTATATTGTTTAAAGGTCAGAGTAACGGGGGGGGAGGGAGGAGGGAGGGGGGTTCTGGAGGGGAAGCATATGTAAACCCATGGTGATATCATGACATTGTATGGCAAAAACAATTAAAAAAAAAGAGTTAAAAAAAATAAAGGTCAGAGTAAGAATCAGGTCCTCTTGCCTTGGTGGTTTAGAGAAGTGGTTCCCAACAATTGTACAGGGTCTATGACTCTGTATATGTGTCAAGCATTATCTGTAGACTTAAAAATGTGATCATCTAATATTGTAAGTTAATATTGATTTTGCTTAGATATACTGTACATTCATTTAAAAGCATTATTGAATTAAAAGGGGCTTCTTGTCATGATTCATTTTATTAAATCAGTGACTACTAAAAGAACAATCTTCTTTTGGGGAAGTCTGAAATATTTTGATCTGAAAAGGCATACTTATATTCATAAAGAAATTGTGAATCATGGTATAGTAGAAGAAAAGCTCAATTTGGAGTCAGGTGTACCTGGGTTTGAGTCTTGCTTCTGTTTACCTCCTGACTGGGAGACCTTTGGTGAGTCCCTTAACTATTAACTTCAGTTTCCTCGTCTGTAAAATGATATTCTATAACTTATCTCAGAATGTTGTTGGGAGCCTCAGGTGCAACAGTGTATGTGAAAGTATTTTATAAAAAACTAGAGTTCTATAGGTATCTAAGGCAACCATTATTATTCCTCTGTAATACTCAAGGGATCAAATTTGGTCCTGGATATTTCCTTACATTCACTTTTCCTGTGGTCTTTTGGTATACCTTTTAATTAAAAAAAAAAAAAAAAAACTTCTGTCATTGCAATGCTAAGGAACAGATCAATTTCCAAGAAAATAACCTCTACCCCTGGCATGAGCTTACTCCACTGTCTAGTCATGCCTGGAATAGCATCCTTTCATCCTGAGATGAAAATTTTAGGTGGCAGAGAGGAAAAGAAGATGGCATTCAAGCTCTAATGTGGGGTTGACTTCATCCTTCCTCTTTGAGCAGGTCAAAGTTATTACATCATTTTTTTTCTAGGCTGGGAACTAGGGTTGGAAGTGTGGAGTTCAGCTAAAGAGAAGGGGAATGATTTCTGTCTCTTCCTCCCATGTCTCTCCTTTCCTAGCTTTCTAATCTATTTGGTGGGGGGGGGGGAGTATTTATTCAAGCATAATTCCAAAAGAATGGACCAGATCCATATCTGGCCTTTCTGAGTGACAGGAAAACTTTTCTCAGGTCTACTGAGTACAGATACCATTGTGAAGTGGCTAGCCAAGGGCCATTGGTGAACCCAAGGGCCCTGGTGAAGTTGTGTCTGGATGAGAGCAGGGACCTCAGTTACAGCCATGAATCTGTTTTAGTGTGACATTGTCACTGCTGTGACTTCCCATTTCCCCTTTGAGCCTAGTCATTTGTAACAGCTGAGATGCTCCAAGGCTTAGCATGAAAAGGTTTGCCTCAGCTTCTGGAGCTAGAGCTGTGCTGCCACCACCTGGAATTGAAGGGGATTTCAACAGCAATTCTTAGCTCACTCCCAGGAGCCAGTCAACTACAGAATGTTCAACCTGCTCTCTTGTCTGAGAAAAAAAAAATCCTTTTCTCTGGAAACTTCTTGATTCTTTAGGAGTTGCTTGATTATGGAATGGGGTTTGGTTTCTAAACTATGGAATGTAATTTACAAAGTTGGAAGTAATGAATCTTTAAACAGGCTTCTATACTCTTCACCAGCCACAGCTATCCATTATGATTCATGAAAGAGTACATTAGTAACCTAGGTCTGACCAGTGCTAGGACGTAATTAATTTTGTGGCCCAATTTCACGTCCATTCTTTTTGTTAACCTCTTCTCTGAGGACATACAGGTATCAAGAGAGCTGGAGCATCTCCTTGTCAATTACATGAGGAGGCCACAGTCAGTGCTTTACAAGACCTGAGAAGTATGGAAAGTTGATTGGCTATCTTATCATCAACCTTGATTGAGAACCTTGTCAGTTACCTCCTTGGTTCCATCTATACTGCAATTTGGGTGCCACCATAGTCCATCCTCATGACAGGCTTCAGTTGTGAGTCTTGGCAGAAGAGAACTTAAGTGCTTGATCTGCTACATTCTTTGTTGTCAAAGAGAGAGGAAAGGTTACTTTATTATTGCTAAGTGAAACACACTGTAAGATGGGGAGGTCTTATAGAACTCCTTTGGAGTTAAGAGGTCTCCTTTTAGGCTTCTGAACTTTGCAGTTGGTCCACATGTCAGGACTAAAGCAATTGTGTGGGTAGTACCAAGACAGTTATCATTTGCTGGATCCACTCTCAAAGTCAGACTTGCTTTATGATCACATGGAAGAGGTTGTATTGGTCATCTGGCTGCTTTTAGACACATTTAATTTTCATTATTTAAAGGAAGGGCTTAAAGAAAAATGCTATAGTCTTAGAATACACCATACTTTTGGTGCAGTCATGAGATCTGAAAGTGGTGGAAATTATGGGAGTACAGGAGAGTTCCAGGATCTTCTGACCCCAAGAGTGTGCAAAACATAGCAATATGTGGTTTTACAGATATACTGTCAGGATTCCCAGAATTAATCATTTTCATTTCTACCAGTAGGTCTTATATTAGCCTCTGGCTCCTGGTCTTTTCCTTAGAATGTGTAACCTTTTGACAAAGTTTTTAACTGCTTTTGCTGAAACTTTCCTGGTCTAATCGCTAGCAAAAATCTTGAAGAAAATCAAGTTTGTTCAACAGGCCATCTCTTGGCATTTAGTGAATTCTTATCAATGTAGACTGCCTTAGTTGGTTTTTAGATCTCATATTAAATGTTACTTTTACAGAGAGGCCTTTCCTGACCTTCTGTTTTAAAATTAGTTTCTCCAATCTCCCATTTGGCACAGTAAGAAAACATTCTCCAGAGTCAGGCATTCATTCCTAGGCTCTGTGGCTCTGTCCACCACTAGCTATGTTACCTAAGGCAAATTACTTGGCTTCTCTGCATCTCAGTTTCCTAGTAAAATAGGCATAATAATAGTACATACTTCATACGGTTGTTGTGAAGATTAGTTATAGTACATAAAGCATTTAGAACAGTGTCTGGCTATCATCATCCTCACTATAATTTCAGTTCACGTTTGTATCTTTCATATCACTTATTATAACTCTCTTCCACTATTCTGAAAGTTGTATGAGGGCAGAAACCACATTTGTATTTGCTTTTTCATTCTCCTTTTCTCAGTGCCCAGCACAAAGTAGGAGCTCAATAAACACTGGACTAGTAAATTAATGAATATTTAAGGAATATTTTTAAACAATTCAAGTATCTCTTTCCTCCAAGCTCTTATTATCATAAAATCTCTCTATAATAATGAAATTCCAGATCTCAATCAATGGAACACTATATTTAAAGGAACATTTGCTACAAACAAAAATGCCAGGGCAACACGTTCCAGGATTCTTTATCAATCTCTTTCTTTTTATTATTGCCTTTGCCTTTTCCAGCTATTTACAACTAGATCTACTATTGAGACCCATTTCTAGGTTCAGAACAGGAGCCTATGTCAATCATCTGAACTATAACTAAGGCTACGTGATTGAGGGTATGGGAATTTTGGAGGTACACATAATGAAATAATTTAAATGTACTATGAATATTGTAAAGACTCCTTTACCCTAGCATGATGTGTATTAGCAACATTCCTAGATAACTATGTAGCCTCCAAGTCATAGATCCTATTCACTGTACCCTCTGTCACAGTCAGATCTCTTGGAACCAACTAAAGACTCCACCTGTGCTTTTTACCTGGAGTCATCTGCTGATGGGTGTATCATGTCCTCTTCTTCCCTGAAATATTTTGGGCCTTCATGAATTCCTTGGAAACCATGCCTTGGACATCCATGTACCATTGCTGATACCAGCCTCGTCTGACTTACAATACCTCTGGTCTCAGTGTTGCCATCCATTCTCAGCCTGGATCCTGAACTCACTGTAGTTATACTGGCTTGGTATGTGTTGTATTGGAATTTGGCTTGTGTAAGAATCATGGAGTGCATGTGTGCTGAGTCGGTTCAGTCGTGTCAAGACTCTTTGCGACGCTATGGACTGTAGCTTGCCAGGCTCCTCTGTCCACGGGATTCTCCAGGCAGGAATACCGGACTGAGTTGTCATGCCCTCCTCCAGGGGATCTTCCCGGCCCACGGATCAAACCCATGTCTCTTGTGTCTCCTGCATTGGCAGACTGGTTCCTTACCATTAGCACCACCTGGGAAGCCCAAATGTGGGTAAACTAGAGGAAGGAAGACAAAGCCAACCTGATTTATTTTCAAGTGAACCATGAATCATGTAAATGATACTTAGTTGCTACCTCTTTCAAAATCCTTTGATGAGTCCACTGGCCTCCATTATAAGATTTATTTCTTCATGCTAGCAATCAAGACCCTGCACAATAGCCTCTACCTAACTTTCTAACCTCAACTCCCATTACTCCACTACATAAAATTTCGAGATCTTTGAGGGCAGAAGCTTTCTCTTCTTTACTAGTAGCCTGGCACTATATATCTGGCACATTGTGGTGCTCAGTAGACATAACAGCTAAAAATTATTGAGTTCTTTACTCTGGGCTAGGCATGTAAAACATGAACTATTTTACAGCTGTCACCTCACTTTACAAGCATCATCTCATGTAATCCTGCCAAATTATGAAATAGATACTACACTAGTTTGCCAAATGTCACCCAGCTAGGGAAATGGTACAACAAAGATTTGAATCCAGATCTGTTTATCCCCAGAGCTTGTGCCATTAATAACTACACATTTTTACTTCAATGGTGTCTGTATAATCAATATTTGAGCCAAACTATACTCTTTTTTGGGCTTCCCTAGTGGCTCAGACATTAAAGAATCTGCCTGCTAATGCAGGAGACCCAGGTTTGAGCCCTGGGTTGGGAATATCCCCTGGAGAAGGGAATGGCAACCCACTTCAGTATTCTTGCCTGGGGAATTCCATGGACAGAGGAGCCTGGCAGGCACATAGGGTTGGATATGGCTCAGCAACGAACACTTTCACTACTTTTCATACTCTTATTTGCCAAACATGACAAACTTACTGCAGCTTATGTGCCTTTACAAGCACCTTTTCCCTCAACTCAAAGACTTCCCCCACAATTTCTAGGTCTTTAGCCACTCCTTGGGAATCAGGTTATTTCAATGCTGAGTACTTATGTTTGGATACCTGATAAATGCTTCCTTATATTTGTAGTTCTACTTTATGATACTCATAGCTAGACCCTAAGCCCTTGGAGGGGAGGATTCACATCTTACACTGTTAAGTATTCTCAGCCTTAAGCATCAAGTATAGGAACTCAGATAAACTAAATAAGATTTCCTATTGGTGATGGCTTAAATGGGGATGAAGAAACAAATTGAAGTAAGAGTCATGATTAATTATAGTTGGCAAGAGATCTGTATTACATAAGGATGTATCAAAACATTAAAGTCGTTTCACATGCAAATATTAGTTACTGGGATGAGAAAGTGCAGGGACAGACAAGAAACAGTTAGTCATCATCATAACCATCATCCTTACAAGTAAATCTGCTTCAGAGGTTGAATTATCCTGTTATGCATTTCTTACACCAATTTATGTCTATCTTAGACCAATCTATGGCAACTTCCAGAAATCAGAAATGAGTTGCTTGGGTTGGACATAATTATTTTTGTATTTGTGGAGTAATTTACTTTTAAAAAACTGCTTTAAAATAATTATAATGTTCATAGTAGATCAAACAAGCCTGAACAGGAAACCTGGGAGGGCCTTCAAAGACTTCCTGATGACCAGGGACTGCCTATGGTAGGAAATCTTTGGTTAAACTCTGTGTAGATCTCTTTTTCTCAAGAGAGGATCAGATTTCATTGATCTCCATGTTCCAAAGCTGTTCATGATCCCTGCTGTTCTGGATGTATGACAGCTATTTATTTCTCAGGGAAAAGGGAACTAAATTAAGCATCTTTATTTTACTCTCCTTGGTTAGAAAAATGTAATGCTATACTGGAACGGGTTAATGTTTCACTAAGTAATATTCTGAACTATGAGTTATAAAAGAAGAGACAACCATGAGTGAATCTTCTCTAATGTATAAGAAAATATGTGAAATTCAATGTTGGGAATTTTCTTCTGACTTTGGTAAGTGACTACCTCTGCTGGGGTTTTAACCTGCTGATTTCATCAAGTCTGTCACTCCATTGAAAAATACACACACACACACACACACACACACACACACACATATATATATACATATTTAAAATATATATATGAATACATGTAAAGTCATGTCATTATATATAATTCTCTTTACATTCTATTCTCTTTAAATTAGGAGAAAAGGTCTGTGGAAGACGTCTCCATATACATTAACACTGAAGAGAGAGACTATCTAAAATTTTCTTCCCCCAGATAGCCTTGATCTCTGCTATGGAGCTTGGAATTTGATTACCTTGCTAGTGTTTACTTACATTGCATGACTAACAAAATTATTAATAGCTATAAAACTATTCAAGTCTGTAAAGATGCAGTTGCTAGGCTTCTCTCAATGGTCTCCTGCAGCAGCAGATTCTAAGCTGGTAAGAAGTTGCACACCAATTTTAATTTTAAATGTATTTTCCATTAATTTAATTGAACCCGTTCTTGCTTTTTTGCATTGGCACCAAGAATAAGAAGGGCATTCCTATCTCTCCCACCACACCTCCATGGATGGAATAAATCAGACCTGGATTTTCTCACTTGTCATCTTAAGGCTGAGCCTGTCTTTTTCACTTTAAGGTTTCTTTTTGAATGACCCTGCTCTTGACCCAGGGCATGCAATCTGAGAGCTGTATGGGGGTGGAGTGTGGGGAGGATGTTCTGGAGCTCAGCAGATGGATCCCAGGAGTACAATGACTTACCAGCCCCCTCGTGATTGTTGCCAAAACGCCTTCCTGTTTTCAAAAGTGTTTTGCCCCCTGCTCTTTTGTTTTGCTGTGCTAGGAGACTGCAGTTCTAGTTTTGCTAGAGGCCAAAATCTGCTGTTTCAAGGAAATGCAGCTGTTTGCTTTGGTGGGTGACTTGAGAGAGGGAATGTTTCCACCCTCCCTCCCCAACCTCCTTGTTACCCCACCCCAACTTGAACTCCACTGGCTGGCTCATCATCTTACAAAGCATTGATTTTAGAAACTCACTATTTGCTTTTGATTGTTTGGCTGGGGTTGCAACGAAGTCATTGATAGATCTCATTTTGAGCTATCATCCTGTCCACTCATTTTGGTCAGCCTTCCAGAACTGATTGCCTCGTTCCCTAAATGAAACTGCACAGGCAGAGAGTGAGGCTTTCTCAAGTTCCACAGTTTGCTAGGGCAGAGAACACGCAGAGCTTCCTGGGCCTCAAGCTAGGCCAGCTCCCCTCTAAGACTGTTAGTTCTCTTACCAGCCTGTGATTAGGCGCAAGACTTAATTTGATCTCTGCTGCCTAGGCAGCTATCCCTGAGTGGATACTTCCTGGTACTGATGTCACTGCATTTTGTGATCTTTGCAAGGGGCCAGCCCAGCTCAGCTCAGCTGATGTCTTCTGTGATACAGGACACCATCTTTCTCTACCCCTCCCAGCTTTTGGAAGAAAGGTCATTAGTTCTCTCTCACTGTCCTGGACCCAGCTGCAGGCGATAGACACAAATTAATATGTGCTCCCTCCTCAAATCCAGTGCACCAGTATGCAAACTCTTGGACTCCATATGGGGATGCTTTCCAGGCTGGCAAGCCATTGTTTTTTTTCTCATTCAAAAAAGGTGAATAATTTGTTGCGAAAATGATTTTTCTGTCACTTCTGCTCTATCTGTCCTTTTTGTGGTGCTCTCTCTGCTTCCTACTGGGATCTCCATCTTTCAGTTTACTCTCCACTGCTCCAGGGCTTATCAACCTGAACAGATATTGTGCATAGTGCTGTTAGTGGAATACGTGACATGCCTTTGGTACTTACATTGCTAGCCCAGGTAATGTAACTGCAGTTGTCAAGCCAGTAGTTCTTTACGTTTATTAGTTGTCTTTCTTTCCTTCTTAAGTTGACATTAAACCAACTAGTAAGTTTCCTAGTTCAGTGAAAATTAGTCAGTGGAGCAGCTGGAACTCTCAGGGAGTTACACAAGGATTCTTCTGATTTCTGGGAGAAGTTTTAGAAGAACAAAGAACAACCCCAGGCTCAGCCTGTTCACCTAGGACTAAAGAATGTACAGCAGGTCAGGGGTCTTCATTGAAATAATCTTTTGCCCAAGATAACTAGAGAAACTCAGGAAGCTGGCTCATCAGATTTTTTGTACTCCTCTATTTACCAGCTCTTTGGCTATTACTGTTTATTTGAACTTAAGGCAAAAGGGTTTTTCTAGCATGGAGTTCACACATCTACCCCAGCTCCATCATCATCTATCTCCAAGTCTTGAAAGATCTGATTTGTTTTTTTTTCCCAGTTCTGTGGACATCTACAAAAAGACCCCAGATTTCTATAAAACCAGGCAACCAGATAGATTATTTTTTTTTTTATTTTGGAAAGCTGGTCTTCAAAACCTATCCTGTTTTGTCAGGGTGATAAAGGCTGATAGTTTTGTCAGGGGTCCTTCAGTGATATTTCTACTTATTTTCATGCTCCACTTGACACACTTGAGAAATAGCAGAAGAGCTTTTGAGAGAAGTCTAGGCTGTGAGTCAAAATCCAAGCCTGAATCTGGAGCTTTAATCTAGGGAATTACACATGGTATCTGTGTTCCTAGGATCTATCTACTGGGTTGAAGTACTAAAATGTGGGGGTAGCAGTGAACAAAATGGTTTAGCCTAGCAGAAAGCATCCCCAGTATGTACATTTTCAATTATCTCCTCTTTTTAGCATCCAGCTCATATTTCATTTGGTTTTTAATGTCTCTTACTTAGTGATGGTTTTTTTCCCCAAGTTGTCAAGAAAGCACTTCTTCTGGTGGTAGCGAGGGTGTGGAATATTGTTCTCACCCTCCTCCTTGGGATGAGAGAATCAGTGGTGGGAAGGCAGGGCATCTGATCAGAATGCCTTTGAAGGGAGACCTTTCTATTTTCAAAAGTGCTAGTGGTGGGGAACAATAACAGTTGGTATGAGTTTGCACCTAGGAAAATAGCGTTTGGGATCCACTTGGAGAGAATTCACATGAAAAGGTTCAGGCAATAATGCTGTGAGCCCAAATGGTGCTGTCAAAACATCACAGGTAGTCACTGCAGGATAGTACAGAAGGTGTTAGAGAGCAGTGTCATTTATTGAAATGTATCTGCTGATTTTGCTTTTGCTAATTAAATGGTCTCCACAATGTGTGTTTATGTAAGGTCCAGTTGTGAGTTTTCTAGCAGCAGGAGTTTGGCCCTGTAGGAAGTGCCATTCCTAATGAGAAGGGATAAGCATGGAAGGGA
Source organism: Antilocapra americana (assembly GCA_007570785.1). Lineage (NCBI taxonomy): Eukaryota > Metazoa > Chordata > Mammalia > Artiodactyla > Antilocapridae > Antilocapra > Antilocapra americana. The sequence continues at coordinate 618,854 of ML661241.1, forward strand.
CTTGGGCATAATCTGTTCAGTTATGCTGGCCTCATCAAAATGGAAAGACTTGGAGTGATTAATAGATTTCTGTCTCTTTTTCACTACTGTCCCCTACCTCGCTTGTGTTTCTTGGAAAAGGCAAGCATCAGGGTCATGATGAACAATTTTAGCATTTAAAGAACACTTTCTCTCTCTGCTCTTTGTTTTTCCTGCTACTGCTCCTTGGCTGTCACTATTATCCTTTGTCACACACAAAAAAGAGGGGACTGGAGGAAGAGAGAGGAATAAGTACAAGGGATTCAAAGGCTTTTATTGGCCCCCTTCTCTTGTCTTCCTGGTATTTCAGAAGGGTCATAAACAGCATACAGGATGGTGGAAATGAACCCTGCCCATGCACAGTAGGCATACATCCCTTGCTGCTCCTCTTAATGCCTTTCCTTATGATGCCTGGGCGTGTGTGTTTCTGTTTATGTGTGTGTGTGTGGTGGGTGGTGGTTTGCTAGAAGCTGGCAATCACTTTGGGCAGAAGGGACAGAATTTCAGGAAGCTGTAGCTAGCTGTATGTAATTCTAAAGCTCATACAATTACACACTGCTCTTAAATTAATCAACTGAATTTAAAACATCACAAGGGCAAGACCATCTTAAGGAAAAAAAAGTTCTCAGTCCCTAACACAATGCTGGGCACACAGCCAACACTAGTTGATTTCACAAGGGAAGTGGTTGAGTTTTGTGTAATGAGGTCATCTTAGAAAATCGTTGAACTGCTCTGCAAGTCTACTTCCACATCTGCAAAGTCGTTTTACCTCCCAGGGCTATTGTAAAGATGAAATAAGACAATGACTTTATCAAGGACACTTTGCAGTTTTGTGCTGTTATCTTCATTTTCATTCTTTCATTCTCTCTATTCTAGGCATTGTAACCTAAGTAAGAAGATTAGATGTGCAGGCTGGAAAAGTTTGACTTTGGCAATTTTTTAAAAACAAGTTTTTCTTTCTAAGTGAACCTCATTGCGTCAAATTGGTTGAGTAGAATGGGATGCCCATGAGATGCAACAAAAGCCAAGCTAGAAGATGATTCAGTTTTCTGCAGCAGGGGCATTGGGAGATAGAGGGAAGACAGTGAGAATGAAGTCATTTGAAGGCTGATCTCTTTGGAGCTTGAAGTAAACATTTAAAAAACACATCTCAGAAAGATCCTTCAAACTTGTCAGTGCTACAGTCCACGTATGCTAGTATTTTAGTTTCTACCATCAATTTTAACCTTTTTGAATAAAACCTTTTTACCTTATCCTTGTCAATGTTTGGAACACCAAGAATTGTCCTCATATCAGATTAATTTAAATGTAAGGATTCCCCCACTTTATTCTTCCATTGCCATTCAGGATTACTTCAGTAGCATGACTGAAATCTTAAAGATTAATAAAAAATCTCCTTACCATTTTGATTCTTGCCTCAGTGACCCAAAGAGCTACCGTGGCCTAGAGAGCTGGCTTCCTCCGCATAGCAATGGCCCAGAGAGCTTGCCCTGGGCTGCACAGCAAGGTAGTTAATACCCAGGGGAGCCTGGTGTTTTTCAGCAAAGGTTGGATCAAAAATACTGAGGACGGTCGCTAGATGTCCCTCTTGTGTCTCTAAAGAGGCTGAAGAGGCGGGGCTCACTTCAGGACTGAAGTCAAGGGAATCTAAGAGAGAACTTTCTTTTTGTTTTCATTATTTACACCCAGAACTGTTTTTATTCAATTAATAAATTCCTCATCGTGAAGGTGTTTTCGGCTACTCACTTAGTAGCATTGTTGGAGTACCATGATCAAGTGTGTTTATTAGCAAACATTGTTGGAGTACTGATAACGTGTGTCTATTAGCAAAAAAAAAAAATACATTCTGAGAGCAAGCGGCGGCGGCGGCATTAAGGTTGTCTGTAGAAGTAGACTCGGAGGAATGGAAGAACTATTTTTTGGAGGGGAGGTGTCACTATCACTTTGAGCTTGCGGGTGATGAGAAGGAAGGAAAGCGAGGCACACGCCCCAGCCTCCCTTTACACCTGGTTTTCATAAAAGCAGTTTAGTATAGCTGGGAGTACTTTGGGTTCTCTACTTGGAAAGGCGCGAAGCATTGAGTGTGAACAGCGTGCAGGACCCAGGGAACCCCGTGTGATCTCCGTAGCGAAGGGAACACATTTGTCTTTGCAAATGCAGAACATGTCTTTACAATGTGATTGCAATTACAAAGGTAATGACATTGTACATGGATTGAATTCTCTTATTTATCTTTTAAAGACAGCAGACTATAGACATTCTATTAGCACTCCCCAGGGTAAGAGGTCCTCAGCCCTCTTATCTTGTTGTGTGCATCTTTACAGATGCCATGGCAATTATAATCATTTTACCTGAGTAATTCTTCCATTTCTCATTACCTGGGGGATTGTTAATGGCCGAGACTACTTCTCAGACTCTTTGCTCCAGCTCAATCAAGCCGTGGAGGCGCCAGTTTACTTTTATTGATCAGTGGGTTCCTGACAGCCTTCGCCACAAGGAAGCAGCAGCATCCTTTTTTAACTTAAAGGAGAACAGATCGCCTTAAAGTTTACAGATAAAGCTTCTAAGCATAGCATGCAAACATTTTAGCATGCTCCTAATTGTTCTGTTTAAATAGCCCAAGAAATATTTTAGAACTCTGCCAAACGCCGAACTCATATCCCGTGATCAGATAGCAACCCATTTCAAATGCCTTTTTAGGCCATTTTAATTAGACCAACATGCACTTCATTCCCACTCGCTGACATCAAAGGTAAATAACTGCGATACATCAAATGGAGCCCTTCTTTGCGGAGCTTGTGAGGTGCGCTCGGGTTGCCTGCCATGTTGTCACTCTCCTCCGGCAGGGTCTGCAGAAAACCAGGCGGGCCACGCGGCTCCCTCGAGTCACAACTCTGTTGTTCACCTGCATCTTTAAATGACCAAATTAAATGATACTCATTGCAGATGCTTCGATTTTCTCCTAGATGTTCTGGGCTGAACTGCATCCTAATGTGAGAGAGTGAAACGACCCCCACGAGGAAAGCGGATCAAGCTCTCTGCGCCCTCCCCCTGGAATCAGATGCTCGTTGGGGTGGGGGCGGGTCTCAATCTCAATCCCAGAATAATTCCTTTCTGAGGGAGAAAGCTGTCTTCTTCCTCCTGCCAAAGTAAAGGCCGCTAAACCAGCTCCTCTTGGAAAGAGAAATATTTTTAAAAAGCAGCTAGGCTGTTCTCTGCAAAAACATGGCAGTTTTGAGCAAAGCTATTATGTGTTCAAATGCCTTTTCCCCTTGTTTAATGTTTTTTAAAGGGCAAAAGTGAGTCTCATTTTAAGCACACAGGCTCAGGCCACCCTGAGTTAATTATGAATTTGCTCACCCAAGACTCCCAAATATCCAAGAGGATTCACTCAGAAGGGAGATGCACTCTTTCAAGAATTGTGAATTCAGAAGCCAGTCCCCCTCCACCCCCAATCTATGATGAAAAAAACAAAACATCCCAACTTGTTCAGAGAAGTACTTTTGATTCTTCCAGCCCGTGACCTTAATTAAGAGATTCAGGAGGGGGTAGGGAGGAGTCCCCTCTGTCCCCAGGGTGCATTCAGTCCAGAAGGGAAGCTGAGTTATCAACCTCGGCCACGCCGGCCTCCCGCTTCTCAGCACCGGCACACGCCAGCCACCTTCGCCACCACCGCCAGAGAGAAGCTGGCAGCCCCCTGGGACTGAGGCCCTGAAGGAAAACTAGGGCGCCCCGCACATCGGCCCCGGCTCCAGCTGCCGGCGACCAATGTGGACTGTGCACCAGCTCCGCAGCTCCCGCTGTGCTCGCGGCTCTCCTAGCTTGGCGCGGCTCGGCAGCGTCCGCCCACCTGCTCTTCTCAAACGTACAGTTTATTTATAGGGAGCTAAATTCTCCAGCGGGGTTGGGTGAGGGGCAACGAAATGTGTCCAGCCCTCTGGGGGGCTCAGTCCCTGCGCTACAGATTCCCATTTGATTAACAGACAACAAACAAGAGCGACTCGAACCGGGTTAAGGACCCTGCTTGGGCCGGGGGTGGGGGTGGCGGCTCGAAAGTCTGCTCGGGAAGGAGGGATGCGGGTGATGGTCCGGGAGGATGGCTGCCGCGACTCTTAGTTGAGGAGTCACTGGCCAAGAGCCGGATGAATGACCACGTCTGGGGTGCTTTTTCCTTCCCTTTCTTCCTTCCACTACCCGAGAAGAAGGGAAACTGACAGACAAACCTAGGGCGAAGAGACAAAGAGGTCGGGAGGAGGGGAGAGAAAGAATATGAATGTGAATATTATATTCAAAATATGAAGATATGTGAGGGAGATAGACTGAGAGAATAAAATCCTCATCTCTCCTTCAATCTCTACAAACACGAGAGGCGCGCAGTTCCTGGGGAGGCTCAGTGCAGCTCCAGCACACCCCTCGACTTGCTCCACCCTGCCTTCTAGCCCCTGCTGGGCCTGCCTGCCTGGCCTCCCGACTGCTGCCTTGGCTCGGCGGGCCAGGGTACCACTTGGTCCCGCCAGTGTGTAAGTTTCCGGCTGGCCCCGCCCCCTCCCGCGCATTGGCCCCGCCCCAAGGCCGGGGCCAGCTGGGCTGAGCGCTGATTGGCCAGTGCCTGGCGTAGCCTGTCTCAGCAGCTCCGGCTCTCTCCTGCTCTCTCCAGACTCCGCGGCCAGTAGTTTGCGGCATCGGCAGGAGCAGCAGCAGCAGCAGCGGCGGCGGCAGGCGTAGAGGGGAGATTGACGAGCGGACACAGACGGCAGCACGGCTCCCGCGCACCATCCCTTGCTTGCCTGGGGGGCACTGGCACCTGCGTTCCCTAGTCCGGCGCGGGCCCTTGGCGCGTTGCGCTCCGCGGCATTCCGGCTGAGCGGATTCATCGGAGATCCGAAACCTCCCACCCCTGCTCTCTCACACTCCCCACTCACACTCCTCTCACCACACACTCATTCTTCCTTTCTCTCACACATTCACTCACAGCCCAAGACAGAAGGAGAGAGCGAGATAGACCTCCCATGTCCGCGAGCGCCGGGGAGGGTGTGAGCCCAACGCAGCGTGGCCAGCGCCTCTCCAGGAGAATGGAATCAAGAAGCTCCCGCAAGTAAACTTTGGCGGCGACATAACCGTCTACCGAGGCAGCTGCTGAGGCGGACCCCAGGGACATGCGATTGAGCTAGGAGGGCTTCCTCCCCTGGCAGCGGCGGCCCTCGGAGCGACACCCCAGTCCAGACCGAGGGAGGAGGAGAAGACCCTGGTACCAGCGGCATCGGCCCCGCCTCTCCTGGCCGGTACTGTTGTTGCTTTCCCTCCCCTCCTCCCCACCCCCCCCCCCCCCCGGCCATTGGAAAGACCGGACTTCTATTTTCTTGGACAAATTTCCATCTGCCGGTTTTCACAAACTTGACGTGGAGCCTCGGGCTGCATTGGTAACTTTAATTTCTGAGACGCAGAAGTCCGCAGTCCAGCTGCTCACTGGGGGTGACTCCGTGTCCACCTCCGATCCTGGACACACGGGCCCCTCAAGCCTTCTGAAGCGAACCACAGTGCAAGGGAGCACGCTCTTGTCTCGGCAGCCTCTATCCCCTCCCCCTGTCTTCTGCGGGCTGGAGGACTGCCATCCCGCTCAGCCGGATACTCTGAAGGCTGCGGCGCTTGACAGCAACTCAAACTCCCTCCTGCGACCTCCCTTTCTCCCCAACAGGCCTAGAAAAGGCCAGCGTGGCCCCCCAGGATCCCGGAGGGCGCGTTCCAGGCGGGTCCTGTCTCTGCAGTGAGCCAGGAGCAGTGGGGGTAGATCCTTGCGCATGCCAGGTGCACAGACAGCGTGCTCACCAGCCCCAGTGCCGGTGTGCCGCGGCGGGTCAGGCAGTGCCTGAGAGGCTGTACCCGCACTGCACTCCCCGCCTTCACCTCCAGTGCGGTCCGGACTCAGCAGCGCGTGGATCCGGCTTCTCAGACGTGTTTCCACCCACAGCCCTGCGCCGCGTCTGCCAGTGTCGCTGGGCTAACTTTGAAGGGGGAAAACTGAATAGCCGGGCTGGAGGGAGGGGGCTCGGGGCCGCACGGCGCTCCCTCGGCCCCTCGGAGCCCCCGGGCCCCGCGAGAGCCCCCGCCGGGCCCGCCAGAACTTCAGCATTGGAGCCGGCGCGGGTTTCCCCCCCGCGCCGCCGGGCCGCCCTGGGCGGGACTCCTCCCGCGGCCTCCCGGGCCCCGGGGCGCGCGCAACAGGCGGCCCGAGTCAGCGGGAAGCTGGAGCGCCGGCGGCGTCGATCTCGGAGGGGTGTGGAGAGGCGAGGCCAGGCAGAGCCCCGTGCAGCCATGGAGTCACTCCTGCTGCCGGTGCTGCTGCTGTTGGCTGTGCTATGGACACAGGCGGCCGCCCTCATTAACCTCAAGTACTCGGTAGAAGAGGAGCAGCGCGCCGGGACGGTGATCGCCAACGTGGCCAAGGACGCGCGCGAGGCGGGCTTCGCACTGGACCCACGGCAGGCCTCTGCCTTCCGTGTGGTGTCCAACTCGGCTCCGCACCTGGTGGACATCAACCCCAGCTCGGGCTTGTTGGTCACCAAGCAGAAGATCGACCGTGACCTGCTGTGCCGCCAGAGTCCCAAGTGCATCATCTCGCTCGAGGTCATGTCCAGCTCAATGGAGATTTGCGTGATTAAGGTGGAGATCAAGGACCTTAATGACAACGCTCCCAGCTTCCCGGCGGCACAGATTGAGTTGGAGATCTCTGAGGCGGCCAGCCCGGGCACGCGCATCCCGCTGGACAGCGCTTATGATCCAGACTCGGGCAGTTTCGGCGTGCAGACCTATGAGCTGACTCCAAACGAGCTATTTGGCCTGGAGATCAAGACTCGCGGCGACGGCTCACGCTTCGCTGAACTCGTGGTGGAGAAGAGTCTGGATCGAGAGACGCAGTCGCACTACAGCTTTCGCATCACTGCGCTCGACGGCGGCGACCCGCCGCATCTGGGCACTGTTGGCCTCAGCATCAAAGTGACCGATTCCAATGACAACAACCCGGTATTTGGCGAGTCCACCTATTCAGTGAGCGTGCCAGAGAACTCACCTCCCAACACTCCAGTCATCCGTCTCAACGCTACAGACCCAGACGAAGGCACCAATGGCCAGGTGGTCTACTCATTTTACGGCTACGTCAATGACCGCACTAGAGAGCTCTTTCAGATCGACCCACACAGCGGCCTGGTCACCGTCATCGGTGCCCTAGACTATGAAGAAGGCCACGTTTATGAACTGGACGTGCAGGCCAAGGACCTGGGGCCCAACTCCATCCCGGCACACTGCAAGGTCACCGTCAGCGTTCTGGACACCAATGACAACCCGCCGGTCATCAACCTGCTGTCGGTAAACAGCGAGCTGGTGGAGGTGAGCGAGAGCGCCCCCCCAGGCTACGTGATTGCACTGGTGCGGGTGTCTGATCGAGACTCTGGCCTCAATGGGCGCGTGCAGTGCCGTTTGCTGGGCAACGTGCCCTTTCGGCTGCAGGAGTACGAGAGCTTCTCCACTATCCTGGTGGACGGACGCCTGGACCGCGAGCAGCATGACCAGTACAACCTCACCATCCAGGCGCGCGACGGCGGCGTGCCCATGCTGCAGAGTGCCAAGTCGTTTACCGTGCGCATCACAGATGAGAACGACAACCACCCGCACTTCTCCAAGCCCTACTACCAGGTCATTGTGCAGGAAAACAACACGCCCGGTGCCTATCTGCTCTCCGTGTCGGCCCGAGACCCCGACCTGGGTCTCAATGGCAGTGTTTCCTATCAGATCGTGCCGTCACAGGTGCGAGACATGCCTGTCTTCACCTATGTCTCCATCAACCCCAACTCGGGTGATATCTATGCCCTGCGATCCTTCAACCATGAGCAGACCAAGGCATTTGAATTCAAGGTGCTGGCCAAGGACGGCGGCCTGCCCTCGCTGCAGAGCAATGCCACTGTTCGGGTCATCATCCTCGACGTCAATGACAATACCCCAGTCATCACCGCCCCACCGCTGATCAACGGCACCGCGGAAGTCTACATCCCCCGCAACTCGGGCATAGGCTACCTGGTGACCGTTGTGAAAGCAGATGACTACGACGAGGGTGAGAACGGCCGGGTCACCTATGACATGACAGAGGGCGACCGCGGTTTCTTTGAAATAGACCAGATCAATGGTGAGATCAGAACCACTCGCACCTTCAGCGAGAGCTCCAAGGCTTCCTACGAGCTTATTGTGGTGGCCCACGACCATGGCAAGACGTCTCTTTCCGCCTCTGCGCTCGTCCTAATCTACTTGTCCCCTGCTCTCGACGCCCAAGAGTCGATGGGCTCTGTGAACTTGTCCCTGATTTTCATTATCGCCCTGGGCTCCATTGCTGGCATCCTCTTTGTCACTATGATTTTCGTGGCGATCAAGTGCAAGAGAGACAACAAAGAGATCCGGACCTACAACTGCAGGTAGAGCCAACTTTCTTTTCTTTCCCTTTGTCCTGGGTGAATAAGGTGTATCTGTGTCTCTGTGTGAAAATCCCAATGCTTTTGTTTCCTATTTAAATGCATGCACCCTCCTTACAGCAGCTTCTTTTGAGGGGGAGGGGGAGTTTTTGTCAGCCCGAGTTGATCAATTCTTTTGATCTGACAATTTGCTGGAAGACAACCATTTACTGTTCGAATGGATTCTGTCACATAATGATGATGAGCAGAAAAGCAATTATCATTTTAAAATTTTCACAGCTGTCTTCATGAAGTTATAGCAGGAAAAAAATTAATGAGAATGAGAGATTTTGAGAGAGAGAGACTTGTGAGAAAGAGAGGTTGATTTTTGGCAGAACCTTGAAGTACCACAACTTGATTTGGGGGCTGTAGAGTTTTGGGGACAAGTACTGAAAGAAAGGGAGTGAGTGCTGGCAGCTGCCCTGTCCTGTGTAGAGAGAAACTCTGAAGAGAGCCTGTGAATAGAATCTTAGAAAACCTTAGAGTGAGGGCAAAGAGAACAGGAGTATGTGGGCAAGCAGGTGATTAGAGTTTTTAGTGCGTTCTTGGCTTGTTTTGTATCCAGTCCTCAAACATCTTGCTATGTGAAGTGAAATTCTACCAGTTATGCATATGTTTTCAAATATCTGGTTGTTGGGTAGACACCAAACATCCCAATGAGGGATAGAATTTTGCATCCAGATGTTTCACTAAAAATAGCAATCTTCTGGAGTTGATGGTTCTTTCCTCTAATATGGAACTCTGTTGTGGTACTATGAGCTGGTCCCTACCAGTGGATGTCACTATGGGCTATTTTGTTACAGTTCCCCTTGCAATGTGTGCAAGGTATGTGTGTGGTATGAGTGTGAGAGAGAGGTGGGGGAAGGAGGATGGGGGGAGGGGGAAGGTGGAGAGAGAGAGGGAGAAGAGATTTGGAAACTGGAATAACACATAGTAATTAAAATAAAAGATTTCCTGATAAGCACTTTGGAGGGTCTTGTTGACCCTCCTTATAACATCCAATTTAGGATAGTACATGGAATTTTTTTCCAGCAGTGTCTCATCGAAACGGTTGAAAAAAAAGTTGTTTCTTTAGTTTGCTGATAATGAATGATGCTATTTCCAATGAAGGTGTGTGTGTGTGCTTTCAACACACCTACACATTCAGTGTGTCTTTTGTGCCATCTGTGCTTGCATGTTAATCAGTCAAAATATGTTCCTGTAGGTCTGATTTGTATTTGACACCAACTGAAATGCACACTTCTGTGAATCAGAGCCCCCTGAATATGTAACAGTCATGCAATTATTGTTTCCCTTTTACTATTCTCTGCGTTACACAAGTTAGTAGACAAATGCTAACCACACATGAATATCAATCAGGTACCATAAAAGAGCAGCTGCAATGCCTCATAAATGCTTTAATCCTGTTACTAGTGAAATGGCCATGACTTTTCTTTCCTTCAGCTCCGAGTCATTTCAGATGGGAGAAATGGAAATTAATATTGCTCTTACCTTTGAAACTTGTGACTGCCAGTGGCAATTTTTATAGGAGAAAAATGTGAGGTCTATAAAATTTTATTTATATGGAGATAATGATAGAGGGGACTCTTTTAAAGCCATTTCCTCAGCATAAAGTAAACGCATAAGACCCTTTCTTGATGAAAAAGAAATCAGCTTGAAATAAAGATATTGAAGGCTGTGCCACCTCTTGGTGATGTATGACTTGAAGTGAGAGCTCTTTCTGAGAGCTTGCCAGGGAGATCATTAAACAGGGAGGAGAGCGTTTAAATTGGGGGGGGGGGGGGCAAGCAAATCTCAGTGCTCTCCAACTTCACTCATATGTGTATTTTGTAAAGAGCTCTGTTTCCTGCGCAGGTTTGGGATTAATGAAGTACAGTTTAATTAAATAATTGATCAATACAGAAAGGGGTCGCAATGAATGCTTTAGCTGAATAATTGGACCGGGCATTGCCAAACTGACCCATCGTGACGTGGGTAATCGAAATGATTAGAACTATCCATTGATTTTAAACAGATTAGAAAAGAAAATCAACCCCAGTCCTGGGGTCTTTGGGATTCTATCTGCTCCTAAGCCCTGGTAGCATCAGCTTGCCCTCACTGCAAGTCTGCCTGAGCACAGAGTGTAAGGGTGAGGGTGACACAACTTCCAAGGTGTAGGAAGATCCTGGGGACAGAGCAAGAATGGGCCTCTGGAGAAATGCAGTCTTCCCATCTGCTCAGACTTTTTAGAAACATAAAGTTGAAGAGCTTCTCTTTTCAGGTATTAAGCAGAGGTTTCTTGTTCGCAGCCTCTGCAGAGCCTCTTCCTGAAATGAATTCATTTATGAGACTTGCGAGATGATCTTCACTTGCTGCTTGAATTGGGCTCCCTTTTTGTACTCAGACAATTAGCTTTGTCGAGCGAGGATACAGGCACAGTCTTTTCCCTTGTAAAGATCAACCTGCATTATTTATTAACTCTATTGTTTTGCTGATTATTGCTCAGAAATGGAATTTACAGACAATAAGCTGAATCATTATATGCAAAGTAATAAATGACTTTGAGAATCTGGTTACATTTAAGTATATTTTTTGGACAACTCTCTTAATGCTTGGTGTCTTTGGTGCACATTGCTGGGTCTCTGTCAGTGTTAATTAAATTGAACTCTTTATGTTCCAGTTGCAGCATAGCTGCTTGTAGGTACACCTGAATCCAGAAGGATGCTGAGTGCACTAACCTTTAAATTCCTTTGCAGTAATTGTTTAACCATCACTTGTCTCCTCGGCTGTTTTATAAAAGGACAAAACAGCAAGTGTCTGCATTGCATCTCGGTTTCTCCCATTAGCGAGGAGCAAGACAAAAAGGCTGAGGAGAAAGTGAGCCTAAGGGGAAAGAGGTAAAAAGGCTTTTCCCCCTTATTCAAATGGGTTTGGCTATCAGATTTCTCGAAGAGAGGAGGGGGTGGGGTGGGGAGTTGAAGGGAGCAGGGCCAAAGCAGGGGGAAGGAGGGTATGAAGGAGAGGAGCTGAGGATTTGTCAAAGGAAAGGGTCTGACGTGCTCCAGCCGAAAACTGATCAGGTCAGTCATCAAGGAACCTGACTTGAGGTTGTTTGTCACAGGGCAGTTGCCTGGAGGAACTGGGAAGGGGATTAGGTTTTATTTCCTTCCTGTCATCTTCTGATAAATTAGGATTTGCTGCTTATTTCACCCAGGAGTTCCTTTGGGTTCCAGGGAAGCTCAAGACTTGAGCATTTTCATGCTTTCTGTCCCATAGGCTCAACTTCCCCTGTCCCCACACCCTTGTTAAATGGCCACTCACAAGGAGAAATTCTAAATCCAAAGTATAGAAACTTTTGAGGAGGAAGGGGGTAGCGAGAGGTTACTATGCTTAATATAACAATTTTATGGCCCTCAGCTTGTTTTGCATGTAAAAAGCACAGGGAGAAACCTGATGATGCGATGCGCCAGAATAAGAAGCTGGAGCAGAGATGGGGTGCAACCCTCTGGGGTGCTTGATGTTTGTTAATTGATGCATGGCTTGGGAGGGCGTTAGCGATACATGCTGCCTTTTCTATCACATAGAATCGCTGAGTACTCCTATGGTCATCAAAAGAAATCAAGCAAGAAGAAAAAAATCAGTAAGAATGACATCCGCCTGGTACCCCGGGATGTGGAGGAGACAGACAAGATGAATGTTGTCAGTTGCTCCTCCCTGACCTCCTCCCTCAACTATTTCGACTACCACCAGCAGACCCTTCCTCTGGGCTGCCGCCGCTCTGAGAGCACTTTCCTGAACATGGAGAACCAGAATACCCGAAATACCAGCGCCAACCACATCTACCATCACTCTTTCAACAGCCAGGGCCCCCAGCAACCAGACCTGATCATCAATGGCATACCTCTGCCCGAGGTGAGTGTAGCTAAGCGGCTCTGTGAGGTCCTCCCAGGCCTCTATCCCCTGCTGCTTGCCTGATTCCATTATCCTCTAGGGTGACATATTCCCTGGCAGGGGTGGGGAGAAGTTCTCTGCCTATGCCCATTTCTGAAGTCAAAGTTTGCTACCTGTACTTCTCGGGGCAAAGTGTAACCCAATATATATATATATATAATTATATATATTATATATAATATATAATTTATTATTATTTTTAATTTATTTATTTTAATTGGAGGCTAATTACTTTACACTATTGTAGTTTTTTTTTTTTTTTTTGCCATACATTGACAGGAATCAGCCATGGGTGTACATGTGTTCCCCATCCAGAACTACCCTCCCACCTCCCTCCCCATCCCATCCCTCTGGGTCATCCCAGTGCACCAGCCCTGAGCACTTGTCTCATGCATCAAACCTGGACTGGTCATCTATTTCATATGAAAATATACATGTTTCCATGCTATTCTCTCCAATCATCCCACCCTCGCCTTCTCCCACCAAGTCCAAAAGTCTGTTCTTTACATCTGTGTCTCTTTTGCTGTCTCCCATATAGGGTCATCATTACCATCTTTCTAAATTCCATATATATGCATAAATATACTGTATTTGTGTTTTTCTTTCTGACTTACTTCACTCTGTATAACAGGCTCCAGTTTCATCCACCTCATTAGAACTGATTCAAATGCATTCTTTTTAATGGCTGAGTAATATTCCGTTGTGTATATGTACCACAGTTTCCTTATCCATTCATCTGCCAGTGGACATCTAGGTTGCTTCCACATCCTGGCTATTATAAACAGTGCTGTGATGAACATTGGGGTTCACGTATCTCTTTCAATTCTGGTTTCCTCGATGTGTATGCCCAGCAGTGGGATTGCTGGGTTGTATGGTAGTTCCATTTCCAGTTTTTTACGGACTCTCCGTACTGTTCTCCATAGTGGCTGTACTAGTTTGCATTCCCACCAACAGTGTAAGAGGGTTCCCTTTTCTCCACACCCTCTCCAGCATATATTGTTTGTAGACTTTTGGATGGCAGCCATTCTGACTGGTGTAAAGTGGTACCTCATTGTGGTTTTGATTTGCATATCTCTGATAATGAGTGATGTTGAGCATCTTTTCATATGTTTGTTAGCCATCTGTATGTCTTCTTTGGAGAAATGTCTGTTTTGTTCTTTGGCCCATTTTTTAGGGATAGATGTTGGGAGTGGGAGCTTAAGGTCTGAGCCTTCGGAATACCTGTGTGGCAGTCTATCAAGATATGAATTCTACCATCTGTTGCAAATATAGCATGCTTGCCAGCCTGTGGTACCCGTATGCCAGTTAAAGTGTCTAAGTAAGAATCAACAAGTAGTCTTAAAGATAGATGAACCCTAGAATGCTTGGGGGTCAGTTTCCTAATGTGAGAGTGATTCAGCCTCCTAAAGCCCCCTTTTGCTTTTTGTTTGGTCATATACATGCTTAGCTGTATATGTATATGGATGTGTATGTATATGTATATGGATGGGCTGGTTAAAGGGAGACAAACAAAAAGAAAGTTAAAAAAGCCACTTTGCTATTGCTTAATAGTTCTTAATAGTTCATTTGACAAATAAGGATGTTGAAATTTTCACTTATAATTAAAATGTCAGGAATTAACTAAGCATTTGTGTTAGCTCCTTTTCTGTTTACCAGGAATGAATTTTTTCGAATGGAAGTATTTTTTTACACAGTATGTGGTCTGATGTTTGCTAGCTCTTGAAATATTTCAGGGTAGTAGGGTAGTAAGGTGGATAATGGTGAGTTGGTGGCTGGGTGGAAGGCTATAAATAACAGTTTTGAAGTTAATTTAATTTTTCCTTGAATTGCTTAAGTCCTTCTTTGGTCGGAAATTTGATGCACTTGGAGGCATATGCTCTCTTCCAGGCCACAAATGAAAGGAATACTATATACTCAGAGAGCACTTCGCAACCCTTGTCTTCTGTGATTCTTACAATCAGGTATTTTGATTGTCCTTCAGTAGATGATGAAATGGAGCTCCAGAGATGCTAAGGGACTTGTTCAGACT